>JAPZIH010000717.1:2500-47500 GCA_027410445.1 Discoglossus pictus
GCACCCTGTGTCTCTCTCTCTGTGCACCCTGTGTGTTTCTCTCTCTGTGCACTCTGTGTGTGTCTCTCTCTCTGTGCACCCTGTGTCTCTCTCTCTTTGTGCACCCCGTGTCTCTCTCTCTCTCTCTGTGCACCCTATGTCTCTCTCTCTCTCTCTCTGTGCACCCTATGTGTCTCTCTCTCTGTGCACCCTGTGTGTCTCTCTCTCTCTGTGCACCCTGTGTGTCTCTCTCTCTCTGTGCACCCTGTGTGTCTCTCTCTCTCTGTGCACCCTGTGTCTCTCTCTCTCTCTCTGTGCACCCTGTGTCTCTCTCTCTCTCTGTGCACCCTGTGTGTCTCTCTCTCTCTCTCTGTGCACCCTGTGTGTCTCTTTCTCTGTTCACCCTGTGTGTCTCTCTCTCCCTCTCTCTCTCTGTGCACCGTGTGTCTCTCTCTCTCTGTGCACCCTGTGTGTCTCTCTCTCTCTCTGTGCACCCTGTGTGTCTCTCTCTCTCTCTGTGCCCACGGTGTCTCTCTCTCTGTGCCCACGGTGTCTCTCTCTCTGTGCACCCTGTGTGTCTCTCTCTCTGTGCACCCTGTGTCTCTCTCTCTCTGTGCACCCTGTGTGTCTCTCTCTCTGCACCCTGTGTCTCTCTCTCTCTCTGCACCCTGTGTCTCTCTCTCTCTGCACCCTGTGTGACTCTCTCTCTCTGTGCACCCTGTGTCTCTCTCTCTGTGCACCCTGTGTCTCTCTCTCTGTGCACCCTGTGTCTCTCTCTCTGTGCACCCTGTGTCTCTCTCTGTGTGCACCCTGTGTGTCTCTCTCTCTGTGCACCCTGTGTGTCTCTCTCTCTGTGCACCCTGTGTGTCTCTCTCTCTGTGCACCCTGTGTGTCTCTCTCTCTGTGCACCCTGTGTGTCTCTCTCTCTGTGCACCCTGTGTGTCTCTCTCTCTGTGCACCCTGTGTCTCTCTCTCTCTGTGCGCCCTGTGTCTCTCTCTCTGTGCGCCCTGTGTCTCTCTCTCTGTGCGCCCTGTGTCTCTCTCTCTGTGCACCCTGTGTGTCTCTCTCTCTGTGCACCCGGTGTCTCTCTCTCTCTGTGCACCCTGTGTCTCTTTCTATCTCTGCACCCTGTGCCTCTCTCTCTGTGCACCCTGTGTCTCTCTCTCTTACTCTCTGTGCACCCTGTGTCTCTCTCTCTTACTCTCTGTGCACCCTGTGTCTCTCTCTCTGTGCACCCTGTGTCTCTCTCTCTCTCTGTGCACCCTGTGTCTCTCTCTCTCTCTGTGCACCCTGTGTGTCTCTCTCTGTGCACCCTGTGTCTCTCTCTCTCTGTGCACACTGTGTCTCTCTCTCTCTGTGCACCCTGTGTGTCTTGCTTTCTGTGCACCCTGTGTGTCTCTCTCTGTGTACCCTGTGTCTTTCTCTCTCTGTGCACCCTGTGTCTCTCTCTCTCTGTGCACCCTGTGTCTCTCTCTCTCTGTGCACCCTGTGTCTCTCTCTCTGTGCACCCTGTGTGTCTCTCTCTGTGCACCCTGTGTGTCTCTCTCTGTGCACCCTGTGTCTCTCTCTCTGTGCACCCCTTGTGTCTCTCTCTCTGTGCACCCTGTGTCTCTCTCTCTCTGTGCACCCTGTGTGTCTCTCTCTGTGCACCCTGTGTCTCTCTCTCTCTTTGTGCACCCTGTGTCTCTCTCTCTCTGCGCACCCTGTGTCTTTCTCTCTCTCTCTGTGCACCCTGTGTGTCTCTTTCTCTGTTCACCCTGTGTGTCTCTCTCTCCCTCTCTCTCTCTCTGCACCCTATCTCTCTCTATACACCCAGTGTGTGTCTGTCTGTACATCCTGTGTGTCTCTCTGTACATCCTATTTCCCTCTCTCTCTGTGCACCCTGTGTGTCTCTCTCTCTCTCTCTCTGTGCACCCTGTCTCTCTCTCTCTCTCTCTCTGTGCACCCTGTGTGTGTCTCTCTGTGCACCCTGTGTCTCTCTCTCTCTGTGCACCCTGTGTCTCTCTCTCTCTGTGCACCCTGTGTGTCTCTCTCTGTGCACCCTGTGTGTCTCTCTCTCTCTCTCTCTGTGCTCCATGTGTCTCTCTCTCTGTGCACCCTGTCTCTCTCTCTCTCTCTGTGCACCCTGTGTGTGTCTCTCTCTGCACCCTGTGCCTCTCTCTCTGTGCACCCTGTGTCTCTCTCTCTTACTCTCTGTGCACCCTGTGTCTCTCTCTCTGTGCACCCTGTGTCTCTCTCTCTCTCTGTGCACCCTGTGTGTCTCTCTCTGTGCACCCCGTGTCTCTCTCTCTCTGTGCACCCTGTGTCTCTCTCTCTCTGTGCACCCTGTGTGTCTTGCTCTCTGTGCACCCTGTGTGTCTCTCTCTGTGTACCCTGTGTCTTTCTCTCTCTGTGCACCCTGTGTCTCTCTCTCTCTGTGCACCCTGTGTCTCTCTCTCTCTGTGCACCCTGTGTCTCTCTCTCTCTGTGCACCCTGTGTCTCTCTCTCTCTGTGCACCCTGTGTCTCTCTCTCTCTGTGCACCCTGTGTCTCTCTCTCTGTGCACCCTGTGTGTCTCTCTTTGTGCACTTTGTGTCTCTCTCTCTGTGCACCCCTTGTGTCTCTCTCTCTGTGCACCCTGTGTCTCTCTCTCTGTGCACCCTGTGTCTCTCTCTCTCTGTGCACCCTGTGTGTCTCTCTCTGTGCACCCTGTGTCTCTCTCTCTGTGCACCCTGTGTCTCTCTCTCTCTCTCTTTGTGCACCCTGTGTCTTTCTCTCTCTCTCTGTGCACCCTGTGTGTCTCTTTCTCTGTTCACCCTGTGTGTCTCTCTCTCCCTCTCTCTCTCTCTGCACCCTATCTCTCTCTATACACCCAGTGTGTGTCTGTCTGTACATCCTGTGTGTCTCTCTGTACATCCTATGTCCCTCTCTCTCTGTGCACCCTGTGTGTCTCTCTCTCTCTCTCTCTCTCTGTGCACCCTGTCTCTCTCTCTCTCTCTGTGCACCCTGTGTGTGTCTCTCTGTGCACCCTGTGTCTCTCTCTCTCTGTGCACCCTGTGTCTCTCTCTCTCTGTGCACCCTGTGTGTCTCTCTCTGTGCACCCTGTGTGTCTCTCTCTGTGCACCCTGTGTGTGTCTCTCTCTCTCTCTCTCTCTGTGCTCCATGTGTCTCTCTCTCTGTGCACCCTGTCTCTCTCTCTCTCTCTCTGTGCACCCTGTGTGTGTCTCTCTGTGCACCCTGTGTGTCTCTCTCTCTCTCTCTCTCTGTGCACCCTGTGTGTCTCTCTCTGTGCACCCTGTGTGTCTCTCTCTGTGCACCCTGTGTGTGTCTCTCTGTTCACCCTGTGTGTCTCTCTCTCTGTGCACCCTGTGTGTCTCTCTCTCTGTGCACCCTGTGTGTCTCTCTCTCTGTGCACCCTGTGTGTCTCTCTCTCTGTGCACCCTGTGTCTCTCTCTCTGTGCACCCTGTGTCTCTCTCTTTGTGCACCCTGTGTGTCTCTCTCTCTCTGTGCACCCTGTGTGTCTCTCTCTCTGTGCACCCTGTGTCTCTCTCTCTGTGCACCCTGTGTCTCTCTCTCTGTGCACCCTGTGTCTCTCTCTCTCTCTCTCTGTGCACCCTGTGTCTCTCTCTCTCTTTGCACCCCATGTCTCTCTCTTTCTGTGCACCCCATGTCTCTCTCTTTCTGTGCACCATGTGTCTCTCTCTGTGCACCCTGTGTGTCTCTCTCTCTGTGCACCCTGTCTGTCTCTCTGTGAACACTGTGTGTCTCTGTCTCTCTCTGTGTGCACCCTGTCTCTCTCTCTCTGTGTACCCTGTGTCTCTCTCTCTTTGCACCCTGTGTCTCTCTCTCTCTTTGCACCCTGTGTCTCTCTCTCTGTGCACCCTGTGTCTCTCTCTCTGTGCACCCTGTGTCTCTCTCTCTGTGCACCCTGTGTCTCTCTCTCTCTGTGCACCATGCTTCTCTCTCTCTCTGTGCACCATGCGTCTCTCTCTCTCTGTGCACCCTGTGTGTCTCTTTCTGTGCAACCTGTGTCTCTCTCTGTGCACCATGTCTCTCTCTCTCTCTCTGTGCACCCTGTGTCTCTCTCTCTCTCTGTGCATCGTGTGTCTCTCTCTCTGCACCCTGTGTCTCTCTTTCTGTCCACCTATTCTCTCTCTCTCTCTCTCTGTGCACCCTGTCTCTCTCTCTCTCTCTCTCTCTCTGTGCACCCTGTGTGTCTCTCTCTGTGCACCCTGTGTGTCTCTCTCTCTGTGCACCCTTTGTGTCTCTCTATGTGCACCCTGTGTGTCTCTCTCTCTGTGCACCCTGTGTGTCTCTCTCTCTGTGCACCCTGTGTGTCTCTCTCTCTGTGCACCCTGTTTGTCTTTCTGTGCACCCTGTGTGTCTCTCTCTCTGTGCACCCTGTGTGTCTCTCTCTCTCTCTCTCTGTGCACCCTGTGTCTCTCTCTCTCTCTGTGCACCCTGTCTCTCTCTCTCTCTCTTTGCACCCTGTGTCTCTCTCTCTGTGCACCCTGTGTCTCTCTCTCTCTGTGCACCCTGTGTCTCTCTCTCTCTGTGCACCCTGTGTCTCTCTCTCTCTCTGTGCACCCTGTGTCTCTCTCTCTCTCTGTGCACCATGTCTCTCTCTCTCTCTCTCTGTGCACCCTGTGTGTCTCTTTCTGTGCAACCTGTGTGTCTCTCTGTGCACCCTGTGTGTCTCTCTCTCTCTGTGCACCCTGTGTCTGTCTCTCTCTCTGTGCATCGTGTGTCTCTCTCTCTGTGCACCCTGTGTCTCTCTCTCTCTCTCTCTCTCTTTGCACCCTGTCTCTCTCTCTCTCTCTCTCTCTCTCTCTGTGACCCAGTGTGTAACAAATCCCAGCGGCTCATGTTTATTTGTACTGACCATAAAGACGTGTAACAAATCCCAGCGTGTGACCGTCTCATTTTTATTTGTACAGGCCATAAAGACATGTAACAAATCCCAGCGTGTGACCGTCTCATTTTTATTTGTACAGGCCATAAAGACGTGTAACAAATCCCAGCGTGTGACCGGCTCATGTTTATTTGTACTTGCCATAAAGACGTTTAACAAATCCAATGTGCGACCTTCTCATGTTTATTTGTACAGACCATAAAGACGTGTAACAAATCCCAGTGTGTGACCGTCTCATGTTTATTTGTACAGACCATAAAGACATGTAACAAATCCCATGTGTGACCATCTCATGTTTATTTGTGCAGACAGTGACAAAGTGACACCATCACTTCTCTCAGAGTCTGACCAAGAAGAAGAGACAAATATGAGGAGTCCCCGGGAGATTAAAGAGGAGGAAATTCCTGTAGATATCAGTGAAGGTGAGTAATATCTTATGGACAATTATCACTTACTTCCGTCCTTATTGAGGTGTATTTATCCTTCATCTCTCACCCAAGGAGTTTTACACACATCGCAGCTCATGATAAAGGTCATTTTATACCCAATGACACAATATCTGGTCTTCTGTCCATACAAAGTAATAACATTCGGTTGTTTCTGTCTTTGTGGTTCTTTCTACTAAAGGATTTAGATATTATTAAGACACAAACACTAGATTGATTAGTAAATAATAAAATAGTGAAAGTCTATAATCTGTTTATCTATCTCTGTAGGAACTTTAGATGTGAGGCCTACAGTTGTCTCCAAGGTGGAACAAGAAGATCTGAATATAAGAGATCAGCAGCAGGTGAAGGAGGAGGAGAGTCCTGGGAGTATCAGGGAAGGTGAGAAAGTAATACACAATAAGAACATTAACTGCACACTGTCACACTAAGGATTGTATCCTAAATATGATAAAAAAACGGTCTATATATTGCAATAGCTGTTTATCTCTATAGTACATAATTCCTGAGATATACAGCATTATTTGTGCAACTCAGTATAGTAACGTATGGCTCAGAGAGCTTAATATGGGTGTGGGGTCTATAATTTAGTACTTGCCAATAATTACTAATATCAGTCTAAAACAGGCTCTTTCTAACACATCCATGCAGCAGATGCACAGGATAAATCACATATAGCGGTAATAGTTGTGGATACTACGGGCCATTGGTAACGCTCAGGAATGTTGCAGGCCTCGCGAGGCGAGCAGTTGGAACGTGATGGTGAGGCCTACGGGGCTTGTGTTAGGCTGCAATGATCGCCGAAGACACTCATTGCAGGGCTGTGGCGCTCATTGCGAGTCCCGTAGGACTTGAGACCACACAATCTAAAACTCCCAAACCACGCAACTGGAATCGCGAGCCCCGTAGTACTTTGTACCGAAGCACGTAAAACGCCCAAACCACGTAAATGGAAAGACTACCAAAAAAATACAATTATGCCTCAAATTCACTCACACATAGCACAGGGGGAGAGCCAGGGAGCCGGTGAGTGAGGTTGCAAGTTCATTTGAGGCATATTTTCTGTTTTTTCACGATCAAAAGCGAGGGGGGAAAAAATGGCGGTCGAAAAAAATATAACAGGATGTAAACGAGGCTAAAGGCAGTAAAAAAACAGCCCGAAGGAAGTAACAGTTAACGCAAGCCAGTAACATTTAACCCAAGCCAGTAACACTTAACCCAAGCCAGTAACACTTAACCCAAGCCAGTAACACTTAACCCAAGCCAGTAACATTTAACCCAAGCCAGTAACACTTAACCCAAGCCAGTTACATTTAACCCATGGGACAAGCAGGACAGGGGACAAGCAGGACATGGGACAAGCAAGAGAGAGGACAAGCAGGACAGGGGACAAGCGTTAAGTTAACACTTAACCCAAGGCAGTAACACTTAACCCAAGGCAGTAACACTTAACCCAAGGCAGGAACACTTACTGTAACTGAAGGCAGTAACACTAATCGCGAGGGGGAGATTACACGGGGGAGAAGCTCGCAATGAGTGCCAAAGATGCTCAGCGTGGGGCTCGCGATGAGCACCGAAGATGCTCAGAGAACCAAAATCCTCACGTTGTGTGGCAAACAGCATTGCCAGATTTATTAATATTATTATTATTAACTTTTATTTGTAACGCGCCAACATATTCCGTAGCGCAATACAGGGGATAAAAAACAAGGAAAAATACAGCATTAACAACTTTCCAAAAATGGAGGACCCTGTTTTGAGCTTAGAATCTTTGCAGAAAGTGCTTTTTCCCAAAGCATCCTGAAGACTGAAAACTCGCCACTTAAAATCTAAAGGGAATGGAAGGGACAGAAATCGGGGAAGTATTAAACAGATAAGGAATAAAAAGGGTCAGAAGAGTAGTGAAAGTTAGAAAGGTTTTTCATTTAGAGGGAGAGAGAAGGAACATAGGTGAGGGCTCTAGCATTTAATATGTTGTCTGCCTCTAGTGGTGAGATTATATATGCAAGAAGGAAAGTCAGGTGATTCCCATTTCACTATAAATTTAATCAGAAATGGTGTGGGAGGGTCAGGGAGGGAGGGCAGGACTCCCAGAATTTAGCGTAACCAGTGAGGCCTACTGAGACCAGGATGCAGGTAAAAATTTTGACGGGCAATTTCCTAGTGTATTAATAATATTGTTCAATTTATTCAGTCAATTTATTGTGATTTTATACACAGAGAATTTCACATTAATCATAAACTGATAACTAGTAAAACTATGACACCTCAGTCCGTATATTTACACCCGGGAGCTGTTTTTGTAGATATATATAACTAGCGACTTACCCGTCAAAAAAGGATGGTCAATAAAATTTGAGGCCATGGGAATGCTGTTTGCCACACAATGTGAAGGTTTTTGTACTGTGAGGACCTTCGGCGCTCATTGCCAGCCTCTCCTCTGGTGTACTTTTGCTCCTCTGAGCAGCCTCTGCGCTCATCGCAAAGACAGATACATATGTCTATAATTTTGTAAATTATAATGATTTAGTTACTTAATGAATTAATACACTTTACCTAATTAGAATTAATATATCCATCAATCAATAGGCTGAAGAGCTAACAATCTTTTTTCATTTTCCCACAGCATATAATGTCCAGTTGGACTGGTGCTAGCCTGCAGAGATTTTTTTATGAAAATCCCGACTGTGCATTAGAAATAGGCTGCGTGCGCGATGGCAAACCGTACTGTAGATGCGTAATGTTGTGTGCAAGTTCGGAGTGTAAAGTTGCGTTGTTTGTGTGTGCTACGCGTTCTCGACTATTTGGCGTCCTTTGTAATAGTGTATTTTGTACCTCGTACGTTCCTGTGTGAAAGTGGTACGCGGTTGGCGGTGTGTTGCGTGGTCTAGGGTCATGTAGCCTCGTTTTCATTTTTTTGGCTGCCATTTTTGTACTTGCTTAGCCGATTTTCGAGTGCTGAAACTCTTTATAATCGACTTTAATTCACTTTCCACCTCACTCCCAGACGTCCTGGCTGTTCATCCGTCCTGTGTGTGATGTTGCGCTCATCACCCAAGTGCTCTGCGTGTTAGTGCCTTTACGGCTCGCCTCGCTATGCAAGGCTTGCATGCGATGAGCGCCACGCAAAGCGTGACAACGTCTCATAGTTTAACTATTATAATATGTGATGTCAGATAGTTGTGTAAATCTGTACAAACCCCAGAGGCTTCTCTCTCTTGTAACTAACAGGTCCCCAAGATGGAGATCAATATCCTGACTTAATTAATGAGGACGAAGAATATGAGAGAGATGAGAAGGCTATTCATCAGATGGAAACCCATTCAGATCCCTGTACAGGTGAGTGATAATAATAATAATGTATTTGTGTCCATGCTCTGAGTGATACAGGAATATTATAGGAATATATTATAAGTAATATGTAATACAAATCTGTATAAATATCACAATAAGCCCCAAGTGCAAGGAATTATTTATTATTATTTGTCACTAAACTGTGAGTTCAGTACAGATTGGGCACATATGCGCTCTATGGACTCTGCACATACACTCACCCACTTACCTCACTCCCTATATTGGTAAATACCTAATCTGTAAGTGACGCCTCCTGTGTGCTCCCATCATCCAGTGATGCACTTTATGGACTCTACACGTACATTCACCCACTTACCTCACTCCCTATATTGGTAAATACCTAATCTGTAAGTGACGCCCTCCTGTGTGCTCCCATCATCCAGTGATGCACTTTATGGACTCTACACGTACATTCACCCACTTACCTCACTCCCTATATTGGTAAATACCTAATCTGTAAGTGACGCCCTCCTGTGTGCTCCCATCATCCAGTGATGCACTTTATGGACTCTACACGTACATTCACCCACTTACCTCACTCCCTATATTGGTAAATACCTAATCTGTAAGTGACGTCCTCCTGTGTGCTCCCATCATCCAGTGATGCACTCTATGGGCTCTACACATACATTCACCCACTTACCTCACTCCCTATATTGGTAAATACCTAATCTGTAAGTGACGCCTCCTGTGTGCTCCCATCATCCAGTGATGCACTCTATGGTCTCTACATGTACACTCACCCACTTACCTCACTCCCTATATTGGTAAATACATCATCTGTAAGTGACGTCCTCCTGTGTGCTCCCATCATCCAGTGATGCACTCTATGGACTCTACACGTACATTCACCCACTTACCTCACTCCCTATATTGGTAAATACATCACCTGTAAGTGATGTCCTCCTGTGTGCTCCCATCATCCAGTGATGCTCTCTATGGACTCTACACATACATTCACCCACTTACCTCACTCCCTATATTGGTAAATACATCACCTGTAAGTGACGTCCTCCTGTGTGTTCCCATCATCCAGTGATGCACTCTATGGACTCTACTCTATGGATCTTGTCTCTAACCCCATTAGTAATAAAAATCGTTGTGATCACAAAATAAACTGTGTGTTGTATATTTGCATTCAGAGAGAACATTTTATTATAGAAACACCTCAATTTTTCCCTCCCATTACCATTATAATGTGGGTTACATGTCAGTGTTTCAGTCCCATTATGGGGTCTTTGTTAAGTCTGTAATATATGATAAATATATACCCAAAATAAATCCCCCTGGCAATAACATTATATCACCCACTTACCTGTGTATCATGGGCTGGAAGTGATTGTTTTTTTAAATCCCTTTTTCAAGACCGACCCTCAGAGAGATACTCAGTAATCATCCGCTATACTCCTCTTCGTTACACAGTCTGACAATAAACAACATGGAGATCACGTGTCCTACTGAAATAAGTAGCCCATTTGTGTCAGGGATTTGCCCATCAGTTGCAGCATAAGACCTGTGCCTAAAGCCTGACACTCAGGAATTAATCTTCCTGGGACTGCACCCAGACACACGAGAGTTAATTCTATTACATCCAGAGCAGCAGGAGGCTGTTTCCACCAGAAGCGTGACTATGGAATTAGTCCTAAATGTTAATTTCAATGTAATGTTTTTATTTTAAATTGTGTATTTTTAGTTATTTTATTTTCATTGTAATTATTTATTTTTAGTAAATTAAGTTTTTATTATTTACATACATTTTTAGTTAGGTGTTAAGGTATTGCAGGTATTCACAGGAACCCCCACAGTAGAGGATTAGGGTACTATGAAAGTCCATAAGGACCCCTATGGTAGAGGAGTCATTTTAGATACCATGGGGATCCCTATTGGGTTTGGTGGGTGGGGCATTCCAAGTACCCTCTGAGCACTTTATATTACCCATCAATCTCCATACTCTCACCATCTGGGTAAGGTCATCATTTTTCAATGATAATGGGAAAAAAAGATTAAGCATGTAAATTAGTATTTGTATCAGCATGCCTAATACTCCAACTGATTCCATTATTCAACTTCATGTTGATATTGGTATCACCTATTTGATTCAAAATATCTTTCATATAATCCTCATAAATCATAAGCACTAGGGAACATTTCTTATTTGCTGGTGTAATGACCCCAATCTGCCATTTTCTTTTCATTTGGACAACTTCCTGATAGAAGACTTTGTATACACAGGAAGTTTCTGTCTGTACAGTGAGAAAGTGACAGTAACTACAGTCAGTGCTCTCAGCAGAACTAATGGGGAGATTGTTAGTTTACAGAAACACCTACCTGGGGAAGTAACCAACAGCAGCAGGCAATAATTACATGTAGAAGTTGCAATATCTAAAGTTTGTGTTTATATAGTATTTGTTTTTTTTCTTTTAAATAACATTTTGCAGACCATCAGATTTAGTTAAACAAAAGACCATAATTGACAATACTTGGTATTACAAAATATGTTGTATGTTCATAAGGAATTTTATAACTTCCACTAAATGAATAGACTAAGCTAAATAATGTTTTACCTTTTTATTAACTGTAAATTGGTCTCAGTGCGCTTTTTATTATAGTTACTATAATAGTTATATACTTACTAATCATTGAAATTTAGAAGTATGTTAAAGCTGTTAGGATTTACTCCTGGTACTTTTGTTTCCAACAGTTGGATCCGAGATTTGGAATACCCTTGGAGAAGACCACATTTGTCACACAGTAGAAAAAACATTTGCATGTTTTGAATGCAGGAAATGTTTCAGTTGGGCCTCGCATCTTAATAGGCATAAGAGGACTCATACAGGAGAAAAACCTTTTCCATGTTCTGAATGTGGGAAATGTTTCAGTCACCTCTCTAATCTTTATAGCCATAAGAGGACTCATACAGGAGAAAAATCTTTCCCATGTTCTGAATGTGGGAAATGTTTCAGTCAGCTCTCAGATATTAATAAACATAAGATGACTCACATAGGAGAAAAACCTTTTCAATGTTCTGACTGTGGGAAATGTTTCCATCAGCTCTCAAATCTGAATAGCCATAAGAGGACTCATACAGGAGAAAAACCTTTTCCATGTTCTGAATGTGGGAAATGTTTCAGTCACCTCGCTAATCTTAATAGCCATAAGAGGACTCATACAGGAGAAAAACCTTTTCCATGTTCTGAATGTGAGAAATGTTTCAGTCATCACTCTCATCTTAATAAACATCAGAGGACTCATACAGGAGAAAAACCTTTTCCATGTTCTGAATGTGGGAAATGTTTCAGTCACCTCGCTAATCTTAATAGCCATAAGAGGACTCATACAGGAGAAAAACCTTTTCCATGTTCTGAATGTGGGAAATGTTTCAGTCATCTCTCTGATCTTAATAAACATAAGAGGACTCATACAGGAGAAAAACCTTTTCCCTGTTCTGAATGTGGGAAATGTTTCATTCACTCCTCCCATCTCAAGCGACATATGAGAACTCACACAGGATAAACACCATTTGCATGTTCTGAAACGTACACAAATTTTTTTTTTATGTGGGTTGTGTGTTTAATATGAGTCCGCCATTACACATCAACATTACATCATGCAATTATACTAAGATCATATAAATGTAATTAATCAAAAACATTTGCAAGCTCATTAAAATCTATTGATATCTGAGTTGTAAAAGCATTTTCATATAACTTTTTAGCAGTAAGTTCTAGTAGTGTATCAGCTTGTATTATTACAATTTATGATATGAGGCTGGACTGTGCGTCGCTGCTGTCTGCTTGGTTGGTTATCAATAACCTTTCGATTTTAGGTATCCAGAATGTATGGACTTTGCTGTACATTATCATACTGAGCATTCATAATACATTTGTGGACCTGTAAACTAAGCTATATATATATATATATATATATATATATATATATATATATATATATTATATATAATCTTTATATTTTTTTAACCTTAACAGCCCCTGACATTAATTTACTTATTTTCTATGTGCATTTGTTGCATCAAACAAAGCTTTGACTCTATAGAGCTGTAAAAGAAAAACACTATGCTCTTAAGTCCTGAAAGACTCAAGTATGTTCAATATGTCTACAAAATGTATTCTCTGTTTTTTTTTTCTTCTTTTATCTCTTTACATCGCTCATTATAGAATGTCTCCTTGTCTCTTCTAGAATGTTGCATTCAATCTTTTCCTATCTCCACTATCTTTTACTTTCCTTCTTTCCTGGGCTACTTCCAAAGCCTCATCAGACAGACATTTCCCTTCTTAGTTTTCTTTCTTTTAGTTGTTATTCTTTGTTGCTGTTTTCTGTACAATGTCACAAACTTCTCTCCAAAGTTCTTCAGACATTTTATCTACCATGTCTAGTATCTCAAATCTATTATTTACCTCCACTGCTTATTCAGAGGGTATATTATTTACTTTGTATCTGCTCGTCGTATGATTTTACCTCTTTTTCTTTGGTCTATCTCTGAACGTAACAATAAGAAGCTCATGATCTGATCCACATTCAGCTCCAGGTCTTGTTTTGCTGACTGACTGATATAGAGCTCCTCCATCTTTGTCTGAAAAGAATATAGGCAGTTACACATTTTATTTTTCTTTAAATCCAAGATGGTGTCTGCATCCATAAAATTAAAAGATGTTTACTTCTGGGAATGAAAGCTATGCTACGTTTGATAAATCTATTACAAAGTAAAGATATCACACTGCCAAGGATAGTTGTTAGTGTAACAGAACTATGTGGACCTTAAAGAAGACATACAATTGATGCCTCTGAATTGTGGGGTTGAAGAAAACTGTTTAGAGTCCATTGGACTGCAAGAAGATCCAGTCAATCAATACTACAAGAAACCAAGCCAAACTGTTAATTGCGAGGTTTGATCATGAGGATAAAGTGCAAATATTTTTACTTAGAGAAGACTCTGATGCCAGAAAGGCACACGATGAAGAGGATGTCAGAGGCAGAGATGGATAAAATACGTTATTGAAGCAATTAATATGAGCTTGATGAAGCTCAAAATGGCAGTGTATGATAGATGTGTCTGGCATACAGTGTTCTATGGAGTCATAGAGAATTGTACATGACTGAACAATTAAACAGCAAATCTCCCATCTGCCACTGGTGAGTGCCAGTATCCTCCATGCACGAATTCCTGGTGCTGCTAGGGGGTGCATGAGTCACCTAGGCCACCTCCCATCTGTAACTATAGAGAACTGGCATCCTCCACGCCTCCTCTCATTTACTGCTGGGAAGAGCATCATCCTCCACACTTCTTAAAAAAACCTGCTGCTTAGGAGTTCCTGACTCAACTAGGTCACCTCCATTCTGCTGTTGGGGAATGCCGGCATCCTCCATGTCTCCTCCAATGAAATCCTTCAGCATCTGGGCAGTGATTGTATAACTACATATGCTCTTATCTGCTACTTGATCAGGTTCTGTAGGAACAACCAGAGGTAATCTGACTCCAATGCAACTTACAGTACAGGAAAGCAACTATACATATAATTACAGTATCACGAAGATATGGACCATAGAGGACACTTAGATTATTACAATCACAAAGAAAAAAAAAATAACTCTTACATGTTAACAGTACATATTTCAAAGTATATTTACATAGTAACATCTAGGATCATTTATATTGAACACAAAAAGTTTGTTTTGGTCTTTAAATTTGGCCCGTGCAATAGTGAGGTCATGGGATCTAATAATCAGTGGAAGACCATAGGTACATAGCAATAACTGATCCCAACTGGAGTTGTAACGTTCATACCAAGTCATTCAAAGACAAATCTACAACTATAAGCCCAGTAAGGCCACATGTACTGGCCAAAACAAAGTGAAAGCCTTATTATAGTGGCATTAATCACTTTCGTTGGTAATGTTATATATTATATAAATTCAGAAGGCATGCTCTGCAGGACTCTGAGGAACATTTGGTTATACAGCAAGATGGCATATGAATCTTATGGTAATTTAGTCTTTATTTCTCATACAAAGGTTTAAATCAAACATCTTGTTTCAGATTATTTAGGTTTTTCGGCTGCCTTTTTTTTTTTTTTCTCGCTTAGCCTATTTTTGAGTGACAAAACACAGTAAATAAGGCTTAAAATCACTTGCAACCTCACTCCCAGGCTTCCTGGCTCTCCCCCTGTGCTGTGTGTGTGTGTTTTTATTTTATTTGAATTATTTTTCTTGTTTTTGGAGTTACGCGATATGTGCTTCAATGGCTCAACTCGCTTCGCAAGGTTCGCAGATGAGCGCCTTCTGCGCTCATCTCGCAGATGTGATGGTGCAGCAGGCTGCAATGATCACCTTCAGTGCTCATTGCAGCCTAAGTGCTGGGCGGCTGCTTCGCCTTGCTTCGCGAGGGTCGCATGTGTAATGGCACCACTGGCTGCAATGATTACCTTTGGCGCTCATTGCAGCAAATCGTGCGCCTCGCAGTTTTACAACTATTATATGTGATTAGTTCAGTCCCTGTGCATCAGAGTACTAATTTGACCAATGTTAATTAATACATTCCACATACTAACTGATATGATAACATAATTACAATACATCTCCTAAATACCTTCTGAGGAAAAGTATATTTACTCCCAATTGAGTGTCAGACACAGGAGCTCAATAACAAGGTAACTGGGGCATTTTGACATGGATTGCCTCATCCATATAGCTAAGTAGCACAAAGAGACCGATGCCCTAATTGGTGTCTGATGTCATCAGACTGCGACGCTGGAAAGAACAGCCTGGCTAATGTGCGTTTCGCATAGGAGCTTCGATGGACACTATTATTACAGTGTAAAGGGAGTCTCTATTTAAAGATCATATTCAAATGATGTCACGGGTCAAAGGTAAGTGAGTTCAATCCTGTCCACATTAATACTATCATTAAAGATTATACATCGTGGGTCACATTGTAGGATACAGGGATCCTACAATTGGAGCATTATCCCATGTTTTTACTTATGGCATTACCTATATACACATATACATTATATACAGTGAGGCGGGTATATATCACCTTCATTCAGAAAAAAGGGGTTATCAAGGTGGTATCCATTAGTGGCTACATTATAAGATCTTTACATAATAAAGATAAAACATATAACCTAGCAGTGTATGGTATATACTGTATATTTTAACGGTTTTTAGATTTATCATTGTTCTTTGGTACATTAGTAAAGGTTATCATTATTTTTATTATTCATTCGGACTTACCTGTAGAAGTTTGGAGGTTCTTTATGCTTTGATTTGGCCCATGTGGGCTTTCCTGGACTTACTGGCCTCTTATTCTTTGAAATACTTAAGATCTAGGATAATGACAGGTCTGGCAGCAAATCATTTTAGCAGTTGTACTCATAGATAAGGAATGCATAGTGTGGAATGAAATTCATTAAATGATAAGATATTTAGAAATTATCAGCATACATTAGTTTAACATCCCATTTGTAATAATACTATAACGATGGAACCTTAAATGAACCCTGTTACTATGTGGGTCTTACACCTCCCTTATGGTATTATAAACTAAAAACATGGGGGTCCTTATGGGCTCCCATAGCACCTAATTCAAATGGATCCCCATGGTATTCTAAAATTCCTATGGACCTCTGTGAATATGATAGTCCCCATGGACCTTTGCATTATTATTATTATAGTTCATTTATATTCCGCAAAGATATTCCGTTGCGCTGTACATAAGTTAAGTTCAGACAAAGATAAATACAAATGAACATATAGCAAAGCAAGGAGGGCCCAGTCTTTGAGCTGGGAATTCAATGTCCATGGTGCATTCCCAAAGCACTTAGGATAGAAACTCGGAGACTTACAATATAAGGGATAGTGAGTGGTAAAAGAGGGAGAGAGAGGTGATGAGCATGTTAGGGTGGAAGGTGATACACTTCTTTAAAGAGATGCGTTTTAAGTAAGGTTTTTTATGTTTTGAGGATAATCTGGTGGAGCGAGGTAAGGAGTTCCAGAGACTAGGGGCAGCACAAGAAAAGTCCCTGAGGCGGAAGTGAGAGGAGGCGACAAGCGTTGTAGAAAGAAGAAGGTCATTAGCAGAACGAAGAGGGCGGGTGGGGGAGTATTTGGAGATGAGAGCAGAGATGTAAGGGGGAGCATTATTGTTGAGGGCTTTGTAAGTTCGGGTCATGATTTTAAAATGTTATTCTTGAGGCTAAGGGAAGCCAGTGGAGTGACTGACAGATGATGCCAACACTGAACGTTGTGTATGGAAGATGAGTCTAGAAGAGGCATTCATAATGGATTGAAGTGGAGATAGTCGGGTGGTGGGTAGGCCAACAAGTAGCGAGTTGCAGTAGTCTAGTCGAGAGATGAGAGAGGGTGTATAAGGATTTTAGTTGTGTATTATGTAAGATAGTGATGAATTCTGGAGATGTTTTTTAGATGGAGAAGACAAGATATAATTAGTGATTGTATGTGAAGGATGAAAGACAGGGCGGGGTTCAGTAGAACCCTTAGCTAACGGTCTTGGGAGGAGGGGGTTATGATGTCGTTGTTGACAGTGAGAGAAATGTGAGGAATTGGTGTTGAGGGAGGGAAGATCCGGAGTTCAGTTTTAGACATGTTGAATTTGAGATGGTGGGTGGACATCCAAGAGAATATACTAGAGAGGCAGTTGGAGACGTGTGTTAGAAGAGAGGTGGATAGATCTGGTGATGAGAGGTAGATTTAGGTGTCATCTGCATAGAGATGATAATGATGCCCAAAAGAGTTTATTAGGGTACCAAGTCAGGATGTGTAGATGGAGAAGAGGAGGGGGCCTAGGACTGATACTTGGGGTACGCCAACAGACAGGGGGTGAGGACAAGAAGAGGTGTCGGAGAAGGAGACACTGAATGAACGATTATGTAGGTATGATGAAAACCACAAGAGAGCAGAGTCTTGAATTCCCCAGGGAGAAGAGGATATGAAGTAGAAGTGGATGGTCCACAGTGTCAAAGGCAGCAGAGAGATTTAGAAGAAGAAGAATTGAAAAGTGACCTTTTGTTGCATTCTGATTTGTTAGACATTTCACCAATATTGGGCAGGAGAAATTCAAATATTTGATTCTGGTATGTGTTGGTAGGTAGGTAGGATGCCATTAGATGTAGTTACTTTTAGGTGCCATGAGTTTCCATTTGCCCACTATAGTTATAATATAATATAATATACTCTCAGGGGCTCATAGGAACCCCATGATATAGAGTTTAATATTAGAAACCATGGGGTCCATAGGCACCCCCATTGTAAAGGGGTTAATATTAGGTACTATGAGGTTATAGTTTACAATACCATAAGGTCTGTAGGGACCACCATGATATAGGACGCCCATGGCTAGACTTTAAATGGGGAATGCCCTGTGATACCGGGCTCATAAGGATAGTGGGTAGTAATCAGAGATCCCGGGAATCCCCTGACTCACAAGAGGTAGTGGTAGTAACCCCTTAATTGTGTTAGATTTGAGCAATCAAGCCTCAAATCTGAGCCAATTAAGTTGTTCCTTCACAGAGAATCGGACAATGCTAATGAGGTGATGCGCATGTGACGTCACTCCATTAGCATATGCCGGGTCACAACGCAGCCGGAAGACGCGCAGAGGAGCGCAGGAGCCGCTGTGATGGAAGGTAAGTGAGGGGAAAGGGAGAGGGGGAGGTAAATAGAGGGGTAAAGTGAGGAGGGGGGATGAGGAGGGGGGTTTAGGATGAGGAGGGGGGTTTAGGATGGGGGCATTGAGGATGAGAGGGTTGAGGATGAGGATGGGGGTTTGAGGATGAGGATGGGGGGTTGAGGATGAGGAGGGAGAGTTTAGGATGAGGATGGGGGGTTGTGGATGAGGATGGGGGTTGAGGATGGGGGGTTGAGGATGAGGATGGGGGGTTGAGGATGAGAATGGGGGGTTGATGATGAGGATGGGGGGTTGATGATAAGGATGGGGGGTTGAGGATGAGGAGGATGATAAGGGAGGGGGAGTGAAAGAGACACGGGGGAGAAAGAGACATGGAGAAGAGAAACACGGGGGAAAAGAGAGACATGGGGGGAAAGAGAGACATGGGGTGGAGAGACACGGGCTGAAAGAGAGACACAGGGGTGGAGAGACGGGGGGGAGAGAGACACGTGGGTTGAGAGACACGTGGGTTGAGAGACACGGGTGACTCGAGTATAAGCCGAGGGGGCCCTTTTCAGCCTTTAAAAAAGGGCTGAAAAACTTGGCTTATACTCGAGTATATATGGTAACTAATCTCATTTACGTTAATGTTTGCATTGTTAACATTGTATTTTACAAGGTTTGAAAAGCTGAAATTTTGGATGTTATTAAGGGTTTATGTCAGGAGTAGCATAATCAATTGTTACAAATTTAAATGTATAATTAAATAGAAAGTATTCATCCAGGGAGTAATCCGATCGCCAGTTACTGGGGTGAGGAAGGAATTAATCCCCCCCCCCCCTTTGATACAATTGGCTAAGTTTCAATGTTTTTTTTTTTACTGTTTGCCTTCCTCTGGATTCAATACCTATGTGCTTTACCAGGAGTTGCATGTTAGGAAGCTTCTGTAATGGTTTAGAATATTATTTATGTTAGTATGATTGTTGTTAAAAAATATTTATTCACCACTGTTTACAATATAAGTTGCATGTTAGAAACCTTTATGTAATGGTTCACAATACGTATTCATACAAATTTCATGTATTCTTATATTATTACTACATACATGACAATTAAAAAGTTTAATATGGTTTAATAGTTAATTGTTAAAAAAAATAAAAAAACTTTATTATACATTTTTGTACTTCTTTGTAGATAAAAAGAACTTTAAGAGTCTCAGAGAATCCCCGCCCAGGAAGCACATCATGCTGTACTAGATGGGGCAGATAGCCCGCCATGAACACTAAGCGTTCTCAGAGCAGCACTGCTGGGAGATCCTGTGGGAGAAGCTTCAGACCCAGAGTGGCGATGTGCAGTAGATGAGTGGTGGAGCTGATTTGGATGCAGGAAGTGGAGGTGGGAGAGCAGGCTGGCAGCACACTTTCCAAACAGTGGACATAGTCCACAGAGCAGCACTGTAACATTATCTGGCAGATTCTGAAGGGGAAAGTGGCTGCAAATGCCTAGCCAGAGAGGCTGACTAGAGAACTGGAGAGCTGTGAGTGGTCTCTGGATACAGATTACTACATAGGGGAGACGGTGGATACACAGGTTGTGAGTAACAAACAGCCCACAGTAATTTATATTCCTAAAAAGAGATGATATGATTTATACTGAGGAAAGTTTGTCAATTACATATTTTTCTGGCTAAATGCCAAATTCTCCATATTAAGATGAAAATGGAGGATTGTAAAGGACATTTAAGCTTTTTTACTCATACTGCTGATTTGCACCTGATATGCACCTTTCTGTGGTAACCTGTTTCAGCAACCTTCTTTCCTGACACATTAGCTCTATAAGAGCATTTTATGAAGCTGGGCCTGAGTTTGAATCGTTTGGATTGCAAAGGAAATTTAAAAAAATTACTCATACTGCTGATTTGCACCTGATATGCACCTTTTTGAGGGAATTATCAGGCAATATGAAGGATAAAGATTCCAACGCCACTAAACCCAAATCTAAAATTAAGAAAAATAATGGGAATGCTCCAAAAGCACCACCGGCAACTTTTTTCTCCCCAAAGGGGAATTTAGGAGCTATGAGTTCCCCACAAAGAGAATTCCCTACACATATTTACTCATTACCGGGATTAGATCAAACAAAACTGTCTACAAATGATGAATCAGTTGAATTAGCTGATACAAAGGAAGATGAAGTTCTAACCATTTCTATTATGAAAAAACTACTTAATGAATTCCAATCTACTTTAAGATCTGACCTTTTACAGGAAATCCAACTAAATAAATCAGCGATTAATAGCTTGTTGGATAGAGTGGAGGAATTAGAAAAAACTCACAAAATTTTAATTAAAGAATTTCAAAAAGTAGTTAATTATTCAGCGGATCTGGAATGTAAAATGGAACGTATGGAAATTAAAGCTACACAAGAGGACTTTTCCAGACGGAATAATTTGAGATTAAGAGGCATCCCGGAAACCCTCAATTTTGATGAACTTAAGGCTTTTGTAACCGCATTTTTTTCCTCATCTAGCAAAGCCCATTAAACCCTGAATCAATATGATAGACCGGATCCATCAGATCCCTTTACCTAAAGACCTTAAGGGTGCTAATACTAGAGATGTTATAGTTAGATTACACTTCTTTGAATATAAAGAAGCAGTGTTAAAAGCATCATGGGTGAAAACTAAATTTGATCCTCCGTTTGAAAATCTGATTATTTTTACAGATCTTTCTGGAGAGACTTTAACAAAACGTAGAAAGTTTCAAGAAATTACTAAAGCTTTACGTAAGGAAAATATTTCATATAAATGGGCTTTTCCTACTAAATGGATCATTTTTAAAGATAATCAGAAAAAAATTGCTATTTCGGTGGAAGAGGGGGAAACTGTGTTGAGGGAATGGAACATACCCTTTGTGGAATCTGTTAAGGAAACTGTTGCTAATTTTCAAAATCTTCAACTTTTAGAGTGGAGAAGGAAATAGGGAGGGGTGGGGGGAACATGGTGGTGGAGGGGGGTGGAGGGAGGATTGGAAGGGAGGAAAGGAATTAAACACTATGTTTGGTTAGTAAGAAGACACTTCACAAACGTTATTATTGAACATTCATTTACTTACAAAGGAGAGGAGGAGAGTAAAATAATGGGGTAGCTGATGGGAATGTAGGTAGTGATGTCGCGAACATAAAAATTTCGGTTCGCGAACCGCGAACGCGAACCGCCGCAAATGTTCGTGAACCGGCGAACCCAGCGAACCGACATAGACTTCAATGGGCAGGCAGATTTTAAAACCCACAGGGACTCTTTCTGGCCACAATAGTGATGGAAAAGTTGTTTTAAGAGGACTAATACCTGGACTGTGGCATGCCGGAGGGGGATCCATGTCAAAACTCCCACGGAAAATTACATAGTTGATGCAGAGTATGGTTTTAATCCATAAAGGGCATAAATAACCTAACATCCTCCTCCATTATCATCCTCCCCTGTATCTCTTTACCCCCTCCCTCATCATCCTCCCCTGTGTCTCTTTCTTCCCTTCCTCATCACCCTCCCCTGTGTCTCATCCCCCCTCCCTCATCATCCTCCCACCTCCCTCATCATCCTCCCCTGTATCTCTTTACCCCCTCCCTCATCATCCTCCCCTGTGTCTCTTCCCCCCTCCATCATCATCCTCCCCTGTGTCTCTTTCCCACCTCCCTCATCATCCTCCCCTGTGTCTCTTTCCCCCCTTCCTCATCACCCTCCCCTGTGTCTCATCCTCCCTCCCTCATCATCCTCCCACCTCCTTCATCATCCTCCCCTGTATCTCTTTACCCCCTCCCTCATCATCCTCCCCTGTGTCTCTTTCCCCCCTTCCTCATCACCCTCCTCTGTGTCTCATCCCCCCTCCCTCATCATCCTCCCACCTCCCTCATCATCCTCCCCTGTATCTCTTTTCCCCCTCCCTCATCATCTTCCCCTGTATCTCTTTACCCCCTCCCTCATCATCCTCCCCTGTGTCTCTTCCCCCCTCCATCATCATCCTCTCCTGTGTCTCTTTCCCCCTCCCTCATCATCCTCCCCTGTGTCTCTTTCCCCCCTCCCTCATCATCTTCCCCTGTGTCTCTTCCCCCCCCTCCCTCATCATCCTCCCCTGTGTCTCTTTACCCCCTTCCTCATCACCCTCCCCTGTGTCTCTTTACCCCCTCCCTCATCATCCTCCCCTGGGTCTGTTTCCCCCCTCCCTCATCATCCTCCCCTGTGTCTCTCCCCCCTCATCATCCTTCCACCTCCTTCATCATCCTCCCCTGTATCTCTTTACCCCCTCCCTCATCATCCTCCCCTGTGTCTGTTTCCCCCCTCCCTCATCATCCTCCCCTGTGTCCCCGTGTTAGGGATAAGGGTGAGGGGGTTAGGTGTTAGGGTGAGGGGTGTTAGGGCTAAGTGTGAGGGGTGTTAGGGTGAGGGGTGTTATGGATAAGTGTAAGGGGTGTTAGGGTGAGGCATGTTAGGAATAAGTGTGAGGGGTGTTAGGTCTTAGGGATAAGTGTGAGAATGTTAGGGTTAGGTGTTAGGTTGATGGGTGTTATGGATAAGTGTGAGGGGTGTTAGGGTTAGGGTAAGGGGTGTTAGGGTTAAGTGTGATGGGTGTTAGGGTAAGGGATGTTAGGGTTAGGTGTTAGGGTAAGGGCTGTTAGGGATAAGTGTAAGGGGTTATTAGGGTTAGGTGTTAGGGTGAGGGGTGTTAGGGATAAGCGTGGGGGGTGTTAGGTCTTAGGGATAAGTGTGAGAATGTTAGGTGTTAGGGTGACGGATGTTAGGGTTAGGTGTTAGGGATAAGTGTGAGGGGTGTTAGGTTTAGGGTGAGGGGTGTTAGGGATAAGTGTGAGGGGTGTTAGGGTTAGGTGTTAGAGTGAGGGGTGTTAGGAATAAGTGTAAGGGGTGTTAGGGTTAGGTGTTAGGGTGAGGGATGTTAGGGTTAGGTGTTAGGGATAAGTGTGAGGGGTGTTAGGGTTAGGGTGAGGGGTGTTAGGGATAAGTGTGAGGGGTGTTAGGGTTAGGTGTTAGGGTGAGGGGTGTTAGGGAAAAGTGTGAGGGGTGTTAGGGTTAGGTGTTAGGGTGAGGGGTGTTAGGGATAAGTGTAAGGGGTGTTAGGGTTAGGTGTTAGGGTGAGGGATGTTAGGGTTAGGTGTTAGGGATAAGTGTGAGGGGTGCTAGGGTTAAGTGTTAGGGTGAGGGGTGTTAGGGATAAGTGTGAGGGGTGTTAGGTGTTAGGGTGAGGGATGTTAGGGTTAGGTGTTAGGGATAAGTGTGAGGGGTGTTAGGGTTAGGGTAAGGGGTGTGAGGGATAAGTGTGAGGGGTGTTAGGGTTAGGTGTTAGGGTGAGGGATGTTAGGGTTAGGTGTTAGGGATAAGAGTGAGGGTGTTAGGGTTAGGGTAAGGGGTGTTAGGGATAAGTGTGAGGGATGTTAGGGTTAGGGTGAGGGGTGTTAGGGATAAGTGTGAGGGGTGTTAGGGTTAGGTGTTAGGGTGAGGGGTGTTAGGGATAAGTGTAAGGGGTGTTAGGGTTGGGTGTTAGGGTGAGGGATGTTAGGGTTAGGTGTTAGGGATAAGTGTGAAGGGTGTTAGGGTTAGGGTAAGGGGTGTTAGGGATAAGTGTGAGGGGTGTTAGGGTTAGGGTGAGGGGTGTTAGGGATAAGTGTGAGGGGTGTTAGGGTTAGGTGTTAGGGTGAGGGGTGTTAGGGTTAGGGTAAGGAGTGTAAGGGATAAGTGTGAGGGATGTTAGGGTTAGGGTGAGGGGTGTTAGGAATAAGTGTGAGGGATGTTAGGGATAAGTGTGAGGGATGTTAGGGTTAGGTGTTAGGGTGAGGGGTGTTAGGGATAAGTGTAAGGGGTGTTAGGGTTAGGTGTTAGGGTGAGGGATGTTAGGGTTAGGTGTTAGGGATAAGTGTGAGGGGTGTTAGGGTTAGGGTAAGGGGTGTTAGGGATAAGTGTGAGGGGTGTTAGGGTTAGGTGTTAGGGTGAGGGGTGTTAAGGATAAGTGTAAGGGGTGTTAGGGTGAGGCATGTTAGGAATAAGTGTGAGGGGTGTTAGGTGTTAGGGATAAGTGTGAAGGGTGTTAGGGTTGGGTGCTAAGGTGAGGGGAGGATGATGATAAGGGTGGGAAGAGTCACAGGGGTGTCCTTGCAGCAGAGATCAAAAGAGTCCTTCAGGACTGTATTGCACACTGTGTAAAGTAGCCTAGCTATGGTTTTCCCTATTGATGCAGTATCACCTACACTCAGCCTCCTCTCAGTAAGACTGCAAGTTAGTTATGATTCCAAAATGGCTGCTGTCCATGAGTTAGAAAGGTCTGGAAGGCAGGGTATGATGCTGATTGGCTGGAATGTGTCTGCTGACTGTGAGTTGCAGGGTCAAAGTTTGCTCAATGATAAAGTATAGGGGGCGGGTCGAATATCGCATATGTTCGCAGTTCGCCGCGAACGCGAACATGCTATGTTCGCCGGGAACAGTCCGCCGGCTAACTATTCGCGACATCTCTAAATGTAGGTAAAAAAAGTAAGGTAATAGAGAAAATAAGATATTGTTAGTAAAGGAAGATATACATTTACACTATAAATAACACTATAAATTCACGGAAAAATCACTGATTGATAATAGAAAAGTTGGATACTTTTTGTTCCAGCCTACAAATAGTAGGAATTAGAATAAGAAGTTATAGAAGGGAGGGTAGAAGGAAGAATAAGAAGCATTAAATATGTCCGTCCTCCCATACTCCATTCCTCTCTTCCCCTGTGGCTCCCCATGTTTTTTCCCTTTTCTTTTCCACTACTTGTTAAAGGGGTTCCTTCTTCGAATTCTGGGTGCTATAGAATGGTATCTTTTTTTTTAGTGGTACCCTAAGGGGTCCCTTTGTTTTTTTGGATGGGATTTAAGATAGTCTCACAGAATGTACAAGGATGGAACTCTGTATTTAAGAAGCGAGTGTTAATAGATCAATTTCGGAAAATTAAAGCTGATGTTGTTTGTGTACAGGAAACGCATTGGCAAATAGATAAAGTCCCTTTCTGGAATGATAGTTTTTTTACTATTAAGGTCGATTCAACATATAAAAAGAAGTCGTGTGGAGTATCGATCTTGTTTAATAAAATTTTTAATATTAGTGAGCAATATAGAGAAGTAGACTTGGAAGGGAGATTTGTTATATGGGCCGGAAAAATCAACCATCTAAACTACACTATAGTAAATATTTATGCACCCAATGAGAGACAAAATGGGTTCTTAAACAAATTACTTAAACGGGTTAAAAATATTAAAGTAGGCAAACTAATTGTTTGCGGCAATTTTAATATGGTACTGAATGTATCTTTAGATAGGAAAAGTAATAATCAAGAATATTTACATGGGCATACAAAAAGGAAAGCTAATCTGTTCTATGAATCCTTAGTGAGATTTGAGTTATATGATGTTTGGCAGTTAAGATATGTTAATGTAAGAGACTATACGTTTTATTCTCACCGCCATAAGTCTTATTCTAGAATAGACTACTTTTTGGTTGACTCGGAAACCTTGGCAGTTACAGGCTCTACCAAGATTAATATAATTAAATGGTCAGATCATGCTATGATAGAACTCCAGATTAAGGATCATTTGACTCAAAAGAAGTATTCTAGAAATAGAATGGATATTTCATTATTTAATAATTCAGATAAACAAATATTATTACGGGAAGAAACAGAAAACTTTTTCCAAGTTAATGAGAATTCAGTTCCTGAGCCCTCAACGATTTGGAATGCCCATAAAGCATATATAAGAGGAATGTTACTCTCATGGGGTGCACATAGAAGGAAACAAACTGGTCTATCACTCCAAGACTTATATGCACAATTAGCAATCCTTGAAAGACAAAATAAATTATACCCTTCAGCTGATAAGATTATAGAGATTAGAAAAGTAAAAAACGGAATAAATAAAATTGTCCGAAAAAATATCGATAACAGCCTGTGGAAACTTCAACAGAGAAAATATTTTTTGGATAATAAAGTTGGCAAACTCTTAGCTCGGAAATTAAAAAACAATAAACCAATTTATAGAATAGATGAATTCATAATTGAAAACAAAAAGGACTCAATTACATTAACAAATCCTAGCGATATTGAAAAGGCTTTTTTTGACTTTTATGAAAATCTTTACAAATTAGAAAGTAACGATGCAGTTATAAAACCAAGAACAGAAGATATTATTACATTTCTGGATAGACTTTCGCTTCCCAAAATCACTAAGGAGGATCTAGATTATCTAAATAGTGAAATAAAAACATTAGAAATTGATGAAGTAATTGATAACTTAAAGTTAAATTCAGCCCCTGGTCCTGATGGCTTTGTAAATTATTCTTACAAAACCTTTAAGACTGTACTTATAAAACATCTAGCTGAAGTGTTCAATGAAATTAAAAGAAAGGGGAGTGCACCTAAAGAAATGTTATAGGCAGTTATAATTAATATTCCAAAGCAAAATAAAGATTTAAGGTGGTGTAAGAATTATAGACCGATATCTTTAATGAACACAGATATAAAATTATATGCAAAAATTTTAGCTAAAAGATTGAGCTTGTGCCTTGGTAAATTAATAAATATGGATCAATCAGGTTTTTTACAAGATAGGCAGGGAGCCAATAATACAAGGAGATTAATTGACGTAGTTTTTTTTTGTAAAGATAATCATAAACCTTCTCTAGTTATCACATTAGATGCAGAAAAGGCCTTTGACAAGCTAAACTGGGATTTTATGAATCAAGTATTACTGAAATTCAGTTTTGAAGATTTTGGAGTGAAATCTATAGGGGCTTTATATTCAAACCCCACTGCCTGTGTTGTGGAAATGGCTTAAAAACAATCACTTTCTCTATTAACAATGGGACCCGTCCATTATCTCCTTTAATTTTTGTTTTAATGATGGAACCTTTGGCAGAAGCCATTAGAATGAATAAGAAAATTCATGCAATTAGAATTGGTAATTCTGAGCATAAAATTATGCTTTATGCTGATGATGTGATATTAACTATAGCCGAACCTAGAAAAGTCTTTATTACAGATTCAGGATTTAATAAATACATTTGGTTTAATTTCTTACTACAAAATAAATTAACAGGTATTAACAATAAATATAGACGAAGATGAAATAACTTCTCTGAAAAACATTTGGGAAATTGATTGGAAGTTAAATAAAATCAATTACTTGGGAATAGAATTCTCTGAAAAATTGGAAAATCAAACTAAAATGTATTTTTTGAAATTATATGACAAAATTAAAAACAAACTAATAAATTGGAAATCAAATAGATTATCCTGGTTCGGTAGAATAGCAGCCGTAAAGATGTGTATATTACCGCAAATAAATTATTTATTTAGATGTTTGCCTTTATCCGTTCCTGGAACTATAATTAAAAAATACCAAACCTTGATCGATTCATTTATATATAAATAAATAATAATCTAGAATTAATTCAATGATTGTTAGGAAGAGCTTTATAAAAGGAGGCATTGCGTCCCCTTGTGTTGAAGAATATTATATGGCTGCAATGCTATCTCATTTTATATCCTGGTCCAATAAAACAAAACAAAATAAGTGGATAACCATAGAACAATGTTTAGCTAAGGGCTTATCATTAAGAGATTGGCTTTGGTATGATACATTTCCCAATAATAATATTACGTCAATAATAATTAAATCAGGGTTTAAATTTTGGCTTAAATGGAAGAAAAAACTAAACCTTTCAACAATTCCGTATTCGGAAATGTCATTGTTAGGTGTAAGTAATGTTCTTAATTTGGCCTGTCTTCGTAATTGGAGTAATTGGAATATACAGACAATGGGAGATCTGTTCGATAAAGGTGAAATTAAGTATTTTTCCAAATTATGTGCTGATTTTAGTTTTCCATCGTCTAAATGGTTGGAATATGAGAGAGTTAAAAAAGTTATTTTAAATTCGAAATATTTAATTACCTTAAACAGATCCTTAACCAATTTTGAAAAGTTAGTACTTTATAATGACAGAAAACATATAATTTCCAAATGCTATGAAATATTAAGAAAACAGGATAAGATGGAAAAATCTCCAGGTATGCTTAAGTGGGAAAAAGAATGTAATAACTTAATTGACCTGGAAAAGTGGTCAAGAGCGTTTGCGTTCTCACAGAAAATTATTAAATATCAAGCATATAGAGAAGTCAATTTTAAAGTGATCCAAAGGTGGTACTTTGTCCCAGTAAAGATAGCAATTATTAACAATAAACCTAATAAGGGGCTTTGTTGGAGGCTTTGTAATCAGCAGGGGACGCACAAACAGATTTGGTGGGACTGTGACCCCATTAAGAAACTTTGGAGTTTGATTTTTGAATATATTTCTAAAATTTGCAGTAAAATCATTAAGCCGACATGTGAAATGGCTATTCTTCACATCATGGACAATAGGCTTAAGATGGAAGAACAAGCTTTAATTATACAGGTAGTCTCAGTAGTCAAATGGCTTATTGCCAAACTCTGGAAATCAGAACTTATTCCATCACTGAATGAAGTATTAACAATTCTCAAAAAGAACAGAGAATTAGAAAGGAATCTATACGACATGGGCATTGTTTTATCCAGGTTTAACAGTTGGCTGATTTGGGATAATTATATCCATTCTTTAAACTCATAAGACATAACCCATAAAAAAAATTAATTGCAAAAGAGAGTAAGACTAGCCCTAAAATATTTTTTAAATATATTAATGGGAAGAAGGTGAGGTCCTTCCTCACTTTCTTCCCATTAATATATTTAAAAAATATTTTAGGGCTATAGGAACATTACAATGTGACACAGTCTGATAATTAGTGACCAGTAAAAGGCAGATGAGCTAAATAGGTTCTTTTCTTCGGTATACATAAGGGAGGTACCAGTGGTTGGGACCTCAACATAATGGGGCTACACTACCTTTGCCAAATAATTGGTTAACACAGGAAGTAATCCAAAAGAGGTTGAAAAAAATAAATGTTAATAACGTCCCGGGTCCTGATGGAATACATCCACGGGTACTGAGGGAACTGGGTTCTGTAATAGCCAAACCATTATATTTAATTTTTCAAGATTCACTCAACACAGGGTCTCTACCAGATGACTGAAGAAAAGCAGAGGTGATACCTATTTTTAAAAAGGGAACAAGAGCAAATCTGGGGAATTATAGACCAGTGAGCCTCACTTCTGTAGTGGGGAAGCTTTTAGAAGGGTTATTACGGGATAATATACAAGAATATATCTATATGAACAGGATTATAAGTAGGAGTCAACATGGATTTATGAGGGATAGGTCATGTCAAACAAATCTAATTAGTTTATATGAGGAGGTTAGTAGGAACCTGGATCAAGTCAACTCAGTGGATGTAGTCTTTTTGGATTTTGCAAAGGCTTTTGATACAGTGCCACATGGGAGACTATTGTGCAAACTAAGAGATACAGGAATTGCAGTAAATATCTGCTCATGGATTGAGAGCTGGCTAAAAGACAGGAAGCAAAGGGTTGTTGTAAATAGAACATACTCCGATTGGACTAATGTGGTAAGTGGGGTTCCTCAGGGTTCAGTATTAGGTCATCTCCTTTTTTCATATTTATTAATGACTTAGAGGTAGGATTGGAGTGTGGTGTCTCCATTTTCGCTGATGACACAAAGTTGTGCAAGGTAATTACATCAGATAAAGATGTGCTTTCCCTCCAAATGGATTTACATAAAATTGAGGAATGGGCATCTAAATGGCAGATGAGGTTTAATACGAATAAATGTAAAGTTATGCATCTGGGAGGGAAAAATAGCCATGCAATTTATAATCTTAATGGAGCAAATCTAGGTGTATCAGATATTGAAAGGGATTTGGGAGTGCATGTGGACAACCATCTAGGTAACAGTGTTCAAAGCCAAGCAGCAGCTGCAAAGGCAAATAAAATATTAGCATGTATTAAGAAGGGTATAGAAGCAAGGGAAGCAAATATAATTCTGCCACTATACAAATCTCTAGTACGCCCTCATTTGGAATATGGAGTACATTTTGAGCACCACTTCATAAAAAGGACATTTTAGAGCTGGAAAAGGTACAGAGGAGGGCAACAAAACTAATAAGGGGAATGGAGGGGATAAGTTATGAAGAAAGACTTCTTAATTGTATATACATAATATTGGGTGAACTCTTTTCACAATGCTGCAGAGCTATTGAATTTACAATAGATCTTAATCTCCTTTTATACTACAGTAGACTCCCAGGTAACCGGCACCCATGGAGATTGGTAGATGTCGGATAAATGTAGTTTCTGGTTGCTTGAGAGTTGCATAATAAAGAGGCCTAGATTAGCTGCACATAGGATGATCTGCTAAGTATATGTGTCAGTGAGTGCTGTTCTAGCAGCAGCAGCTGTCACTCCTCACTTACATACAGGTATATTCGGCTGGAGGGTGCAGTGCTGAACCAGGGATATGTAACGCCAACACTGCCCTGGCTCAGTCACCCATGCCCGGGGAATGTAACCTTAACACTGCCCTGGCTCAGTCACCCATGCCAGGGGAATGTAACACCAACACTGCACTGGCTCAGTCACTCATGCCCAGGGAATGTGACGCCAACACGTCACTGGCTTAGTCACTCATGCCCGGGAAATGTAACCCTAACACTGCCCTGACTCAGTCACTCATGTCGGGGAATGTAACGCCAACACTGCCCTGGCTCAGTCACTCATGTCGGGGAATGTAACCCCAACACTGCACTGGCTCAGTCACCCATGCCAGGGGAATGTAACGCCAACACTGCACTGGCTCAGTCACTCATGCCCGGGGAATGTAACCCTAACACTGCCCTGGCTCAGTCACTCATGCCCGGGGAATGTAACCCTAACACTGCACTGGCTCAGTCACCCATGCCCGGGGAATGTAACCTTAACACTGCCCTGGCTCAGTCACCCATGCCAGGGGAATGTAACACCAACACTGCACTGGCTCAGTCACTCATGCCCAGGGAATGTGACGCCAACACGTCACTGGCTTAGTCACTCATGCCCGGGAAATGTAACCCTAACACTGCCCTGACTCAGTCACTCATGTCGGGGAATGTAACGCCAACACTGCCCTGGCTCAGTCACTCATGTCGGGGAATGTAACCCCAACACTGCACTGGCTCAGTCACCCATGCCAGGGGAATGTAACGCCAACACTGCACTGGCTCAGTCACTCATGCCCGGGGAATGTAACCCTAACACTGCCCTGGCTCAGTCACTCATGCCCGGGGAATGTAACCCTAACACTGCACTGGCTCAGTCACCCATGCCAGGGGAATGTAACCCTAACACTGCCCTGGCTTAGTCACCCATGCCAGGGGAATGTAACGCCAACACTGCACTGGCTCAGTCACTCATGCCCAGGGAATGTAACGCCAACACTGCACTGGCTCAGTCACCCATGCCCGGGGAATGTAACCCTAACACTGCACTGGCTCAGTCACTCATGCCTGGGAATGTAACCCTAACACTGCACTGGATCAGTCACCCATGCCAGGGGAATGTAACGCCAACACTGCACTGGCTCAGTCACTCATGCCCGGGGAATGTAACCCTAACACTGCCCTGGCTCAGTCAATCATGCCAGGGGAATGTAACGCCAACACTGCACTGGCTCAGTCACTCATGCCCGGGGAATGTAACCCTAACACTGCCCTGGCTCAGTCATTCATGCCCGGGGTATGTAACGTCAACACTGCACTGGCTCAGTCACTCATGCCCAGGGAATGTAACGCCAACACTGCCCTGACTCTGTCACTCATGCCCGGGGTATGTAACCCTAACACTGCCCTGGCTCAGTCACTCATCCCCGGGGTATGTAACGCCAACACTGCCCTGGCTCAGTCACTCATGCCTGTCTACTTCCAGATAAAATCAAACTGCAGAGACGTACAGTGGATGAAATCTAGGTGCCTGTAAGCATTTTGTGGCATCATAACCTGGCTCCTGGCATTTGTTGAGCCCTGTAAATCTTAATTTGTATTTACATTATGTGATTAAATTTTTTTCTGGTTGCTTGAGGGTTTGGATTGCTGTAATCATGTCAATAAGAGTGATCTTTTACTTCACTATCACTCTGTTCCTTTTGATAGGATTGAGTTGTGAATTAGGGTGGGAGTAATTATACAGTAATGGCTTTTATTCAAAAATGACAGCAATAAAAAGTGAAGCCTGGCAATGCTGGTTGCCACACAATGGGAGCCTCCTCCTCTACTTTACTGGCCTCGCGATGAGCTTATTTTTGGTGCGCATCATGGACCTTACAATGAGAGCCTTAAGTGCTCATCACGGGCATTGCAATGAGGGCCTTTGGTGCTCATTGTAAGCTTCTCCCCTCTTCCTCTCCCACCCTCGACTTTATTGGCTTAGCAATGAGCGCCTTTGGCGGCGCTCATCAAGGGCCTCACAATGAGCGCCTTTGGCGCTTATTGCGAGTCTCTCCCCCTGTCTACATCCTCCCTTGTGTCTCACCCCCCCCCCTTGTGTCTCCTTTCCCCCCTGTGTTTTTAACCCCCCTCCCTCCTCTGGGTCTCTTTCCCCCCTCTCCCTCCCCTGTGTCTCTTCCCCTCTCCCCTGTGTATCTTTCCCCGTCTCCCCCTCTGTCTCTTCCCCCCATTTCCCTCCCCTGTGTATCTTTCCCCCTCCTCCCGTCTCTTTCCCCCTTCTCTCCCTCCCCTGTGTCTCCTTCCCCCTCTCCCTCCCCTGTGTCTCTTTCCCCCTCCCCTGTGTCTCTTCCCCCCTCCCTCCCCTGTGTCTCCTACTACATTTGACATTTACTGGTGTGAAAATATTTGCGGGCTTGAGGAACTGTAGCAATTGAATAGCGATTTTGCGATTATAACTGTTGCAAGCTTAAAAGATCAAAGGCTTAGATGGATTGTAAGTTACTATTTTTACAACCGCAGGGATTTTCAGCCTGTAACCCGTAGATCGTTGGCAGTTTGCAAAAAGACACCAATTGAACAGCAAATTAGTTTACTGGCTCCTGTAAACAACGAAAGCTCAATTGAATCAAGGCCATAGTATACCATAAAAGTGCACTATTTTTACTAAATAGTAACTCCTTCAGATATTCTAAATATCTTCAGTCATTTAACCACAGATTCTGTTCTTTGTTCCCACCAAGTACTCAGTCTCTATCTCCACTAGCCTGGTGGCATCACGTACTAATTCCATATGAAAGAACATTCATTTCTAATTCCTTACAGGTGGATATTTAATTTTTGTTTTCCCATGAACCTTTTTCCACCCATTAAGAAATAGATCTCCATTGACCCTATATACATTTCCTTTTGCAATGTATGATTCCTTTCTTTGTTATGTGCTTATAACGTTTTCCCAATTAATTGTTTCCACCCAGGGAGAAATAGATCTCCATTGACCCTTTTCCTTTTGTCCTGTGTGATTATTTGATTTGTTATGTGCACATATTGAAATGTTGTTTACACAGCATGGAAGGGGGAATGACTCTGATGCTTTGAGAGAGCAAGCTAATGTCGGACGTCGACATCTGACATCAGCATCAGATTTGCCCTATCGAGTTTCTCCGCCCACCAGCGCTATCTCAAAGGGAGCATCGGCAAAAGGAAAAGGGTCAATGGAGATCTATTTCTCCCTGGGTGGAAACAATTAATTGGGAAAACGTTATAGGCACATAACTAAGAAAGGAATCATACATTGCAAAACGAAATGGATATAGGGTCATTGGAGATCTATTTCTTAATGGGTGGAAAAAGTTAATGGGGAAAACTAAGATTACATATCCCCCTAGGGATCTGTGTGCACTCCATGTTTAGTTGTGTGCGCTCATCTCAGGGTATGTGTGGGCACGCACAGCTTTGAGGGAACAGTGGATGAGGGTGATATATGATTAAATCAAGAAATATCCCAGTCAATTCTTAATCAATTAAAAAACTTTATTGACATTTATGAGTCTTTCCGTACCTAAAAGCGTGGTTTTTTTTATTTTCAAGCCCTTTAAACTCATTGCTTTGTTTGATGCAACAAATGTACATAGAAAATATTGTTAAGGTTAAAAAATATATAAAGATTATATAAAAAAAATATATAGCTTAGTTTACTGGTCCACAAATGTATTATGAGTGCTCAGCATGATGGTGTAGAGCAAAGTCTATACGTTCTGGATCCCTTAAATTGAAAGGTTATTGGTAACCAAGCAAAAAGCAGCAATGCACAGTCCAGCATCATATCATGTATTGTAATATTACAAGCTGATACATTAGTACAACTTACTGCTCTATTAACGTGATTTACAACTAAGATATCCATAGAACTTTATGAGCTTGCTAACGTTTTTAATTACATACATTTATATGATTTAAGTAGAATTGCATGATGTATTATGTTGATGTGTAATGGCGGACTCATATTAAACCATTACCCACATTCCATACATACAACTGGTCTTTATCCTGTGTGAGTTTCTTGTATCATTTCAAATCTTACTGAAACATTTTCTCGTGTGAGTTTCAGATCATGCAAATGGTGTTTATCCTGTGTGAGTTCTCATGTGTCGCTTGAGATGTGAGGCGTGAATGAAACATTTCCCACATTCAAAACATGAAAAAGGCTTTTCTCCTGTATGAGTCATTTTATGGCTATTAAGATATGAGAGACGACTGAAACATTTCCCACATTCAGAACATGGAAAAGGTTTTTTTCCTGTATGAGTCCTCTTATGGATATTAAGAGCTGAGAGATGACTGAAACATTTCCCACATTCAGAACATGGAAAAGGCTTTTCTCCTGTATGAGTCCTCTTATGTGTATTAAGGTGTGAGGCCCGACTGAAACATTTCCCACATTCAGAACATGAAAAAGGCTTTTCTCCTGTATGAGTCCTCTTATGTTTATTAAGATCTGAGAGATGACTGAAACATTTCCCGCATTCAGAACACGGAATAGGTTTTTCTCCTGTGTGAGTCATCTTATGTGTATTAAGAGCTGAGAGATGACTGAAACATTTCCTGCATTCTGAACATGGAAAGGGTTTTTCTACTGTGTTACAAATGTGGTCTTCTCCAATGTTACTCCAGATCTCTGATCCATCTGTTTAAAAAAAAAAAAAAAGCACCAGGAGTAAATTCTGACAGCTTTAAAATTCTTCTACATGGAAATAATTAATTAGTATATACCTATTATAGTAATTATAATCAATTAAACTGCACTGAGACCAATTTGCAGTTAATAAAAGGTCAAAAATTATTTAGCTTAGTCTATTCATTTAGTGTAAGTTATTTAAGTCCTTATGAACATACAGCATATTTTGTAATCATATAAAAAAATTAAGCAAACTATGTCTGACTGTATATAGAGTGCAGTGTGATCCGGTGCATACCAATTATCATCAATTATGGTCATTTGTTTAACTATGTCTGCAAGGTATTATTTAAAAGAAAAAACAAATGCTGTATAAACACAAACTTTACATATTGCAACTTCTACATGCAATTATTGCTTGCTGCAGGCTGTCATTTTTTATGCCTGTTACTGGGTGGGTGTTTCTGTAAACTAACAATCGGCCCATTAGCTCTGTCTATACATTGTGAGGTAAGTGGGTGAGTGTACGTGTAGGGTCCATGGGGATTGAGGTAAGTGGGTGAGTGTACGTGTAGGGTCCATAGGGATTGAGGTAAGTGGGTGAATGTACGTGTAGAGTCCATACGGAGTGAGGTAAGTGGGTGAGTGTACGTGTAGGGTCCATGGGGATTAAGGTAAGTGGGTGAGTGTACATGTAGGGTCCATAGGGAGTGGGGTAAGGGGGCGAATGTATGTGTAGAGTCCATGGGGATTGAGGTAAGTGGGTGAGTATACATGTAGGGTCCATAGGGATTGAGGTAAGTGGGTGAATGTACGTGTTGCATCCATAGGGAGTGAGGTAAGTGGGTGAATGTATGTGTAGAGTCCATGGGGATTGAGGTAAGTGGGTGAATGAACGTGCAGAGTCCATAGGGAGTGAGGTAGGTGGGTGAATGTACGTGTAGAGTCCGTAGGGAGTGAGGTAAGTGGAATGAATGTACATGTAGAGTCCATAGGGATTGAGGTAAGTGGGTGAATGTACGTGTAGAGTCCATAGGGAGTGAGGTAAGTGGGCGAGTGTACGTGTAGGGTCCATGGGGATTGAGGTAAGTGGGTGAGTGTACATGTAGGGTCCATAGGGAGTGGGGTAAGTGGGTGAATGTATGTGTAGAGTCCATGGAGATTGAGGTAAGTAGGTGAGTATACATGTAGGGTCCATAGGGATTGAGGTAAGTGGGTGAATGTACGTGTTGCATCCATAGGGAGTGAGGTAAGTGGGTGAATGTATGTGTAGAGTCCATGGGGATTGAGGTAAGTGGGTGAATGAATGTGCAGAGTCCATAGGGAGTGAGGTAGGTGGGTGAATGTACGTGTAGAGTCCATAGGGAGTGATATAAGTGGGTGAGTGTACATGTAGGGTCCATGGGGATTGAAGTAAGTGGGTGAGTATACATGTAGGGTCCATAGGGATTGAGGTAAGTGGGTGAATGAATGTCTTGTATCCATAGGGAGTGAGGTAAGTGGGTGAATGTACGTGTAGAGACAATGGGGATTGAGGTGAGTGGGTGAATGTACATGTAGAGACCATAGAGTGCATCTGTGCACAATCTGTGTTGAGCTCACAGTTTACTGGCAAATAATAATCACATATAATAAATGTCAAACTGTGAGTCATCGTCACACTTTGCGAGCTAGCAAAGAGAGGGCCGCAGTTCTGGCCGCAAATGTGGACCTCGTAAAGGCTCCCACATCAGCTGCAATAAGCCAAAGGCTCATTGCAGGCCGCAAATGAGGACCCCGGGACTTAGAAAAAAAAACAATAAAGCAGAATAAGGAAATAGGGACTTGGAAAAAATAAAAAATATGAAGTTAACGGCCGAAACGCCTTCTCTAAAAAACACCAAAAACACTGAAAAATAAAAACAAAACATAAAAAACAAGCATCACACACAGCAGTTAGTAGTTGTTTTTGTAGCCACTAATAGGCCATTGGATTAACCATTGTAGTTTTGAAATCTGCAATTGTTGGTGTTAGGCACCAATCCCATTGTTTTTATTTGTAATATAATTGCTGCTAGTATCAAGCACTACATTACTTATTATTGTTTTCACAGCACTGGACACTTTATATGAGATCAGAGTAGTTAGTAGCTGATTATTAGTTTAGGGGGGTAATCGGTGGATCCCCAGTTCTGCGACTAGACACAGGGAAAGGATTACTACAGACTAGCTAGTATAAAGGAGTAAGTGGCCGGCTCCGCTACACTGAAATACTCAGGGATTATATTTTTGCACATTACACGTATGCACTTTGTATAAATTGATGTATGTAATTCAATTCTTTCTATATTAAGTTAAAGCAGCAATTTATTCTATTATTATTATTAAACCTTGGCAGTGCTATCATTTATAATTGAGCATCACCTGGTTAAATAATTGTGGTTTTCCATTATATTGATTATCAGTCTTACACATTTCCAATAGGGACTGTATTTGCTGTAATTCTTTTCTATACGTTGTGATTCTGTTTTAACTGGACTACAATAAAACTGTATTTTATATTTGATAGTGATTTGTAATTTTCTTATATATTTGAAGTTTATCTCTCATCTCTAAGGAGTTGCCACTAATATATATATATATATATATATATATATATATATATATACATATACATACATATACACACACAAGTGTCTTTTTCTCCAATTTTTCAAATTTTTGCTTTACACCTAATTATGGCGGCTGGTACTTATTCAATGTAGAACTCTCTATTTAGTGATATTATTATTGAAGTAATTTTTTACCAGCTCCCTGCTGTATACTGTTATTATTATTATCACTCACCTGTACAGGGATCTGAAAGGGTTTCCATCTGGTGAATAGACTTCTCATCTCTCTCAATATATAAGTCAGGATATAGATCTCCATCTTGGGGTCCTGTTAGTCACAAGAGAGAGAAGCCTCTGGATTTGTACAGATTTACACAACTATCTGACATAAATATCTACAGAAACAGATCCCGGGTGTAAATATACAGACTGAGGTGTCATAGTTTTACTAATTATTAGTCTATGGCTAATGTGAGAATCTCTGTATATAAAAACACAATAAACTGATTAAATAAATTCACCAATATAACTACACTAGGAAATTGCCCCACAATGCGAGGCGCTCATTGCTGCGCGAGGGCCACAAAGCGTGACCAACATCGTAAACATTCAGGACACTGACAACTATATATGTGAAAGTGATTTATCCTGTACATTTGCTGCGTGCATGTGTTAGACATTAAGTTATAGACTGATATTAGTAATGATTGGCCAGTACACCCATATCAAGGTCTCTGAGCTATCCATTACGATACTAAGTTGCACAAACAATGCTGCATATCTCGATAAATATTTACTATAGAGATAAATAGCTATTACAATGTATAGACAGTTTTTAATTATTACTTTGAGATAAAATAAATATAGTTATGGTTACAGTGTGCCGTTACAGAATTTATTATTAATGTTCTTATTTTGTATTACTTCCTTACCTTCCCTGATATTCCCAGGACTCTCCTCCTTCACCTGCTGCTGGTCTCTTATATTCAGATCTTCTTGTTCAACCTTGGAGACAACTGGAGGCTTCACATCTAAAGATCCTACAAAGAGAGATAAACAGATTATAGACCTTCACCATTGTAATTATTTACTATTAATCTAGTGTTTGTGTCTTAAAATCTATTTAATTCACCTTTATTATGAGCTGCAATGTTTGTAAAACTTTTTGGGAGATGAAGGAGAAATCCACCTCAATAAGGACTGAAGTAAGTGATAATTGCCCAAAAGATATTACTCACCATCACTGATATTTACAGGAATTTCCTCCTCTTTAATCTCCCGGGGACTCCTCATATTTCTCTCTTCTTCTTGGTCAGACTCCGAGAGAATTGATGGTGTCACTTTATCACTGTCTGTACAAATAAACATGAGACGGTCACACGCTGGGATTTGTTACATGTCTTTACGGTCTGTACAAATAAACATGAGACGGTCACACGCTGGGATTTGTTACACGTCTTTATGGTCAGTACAAATAAACATAAGACGGTCACATAAGACGCAAGACACTGTATTCCTATAATATTCCTGTATCACTAATTCAGAACATGAACACAAATACATTATTATTATTATCACTCACCTGTACAGGGATCTGAATGGGTTTCCATCTGGTTAATAGACTTGTGAGGAATTGACTCTGCTGGGTTTTGAACCCTGGTCCCCAGGCTTCTATACCTCTTCCCTACCACTGCGCCAGCCTGCCTTTGTGAATTTCACTGAGATCTGATAACCTTGACTCTGCTAGCAATTGTATCGGTGCCTAAGTTTCTTCAGCTGTGTCTGGTCAGGTGTCTGGTCCTTGGCCTTTATAAGGCACTTCCTGTTTATGTACCTTGCCAGATTATTGTGTGGTTCCTGATCACTTCAATAAAGCTTGTTCCTGTTTCACCTACAAGTTGCTGAACTGGATTATTGCTGACCTTGGCTGCTGGTCTCCACAACCTTGTGATTCCTATATCATTACAGAATATTCTGGAACCTTTCATGGAGACCGCCGGGTCAGATTCTGCATTGGCCCAGCAGGTTGCTTTATTTGCAAGAACTGTGCAGACCCAGGCACAGACCATTCAAGTGCTGCAGGACCAGGTAGCTGAACTGCAAAATAAAGTTCAGTCAATGCACAGTGAGTATACCAGCTACAGGGCACGTGATGTTGCGGCTGCTACTGTTACACCTGCACAAGATGCCCGCTTGCCCCTACCAGAAAAGTTTAGAGGAGATCGCAAAAAATTTAGGGGTTTCCTAAATCAATGCCGTTTGCACTTCATGATGTTACCTCACCGATTTCCATCTGAAAGAGAGAAGGTGGGATTTATTTTTTCCCTATTCAAAGATAAAGCCCTGGCTTGGGGCTCCCCTCTTCTGGAACAGGACAGTCCAGTCTTGGTTAATCTAAATGACGTTCTTGAGGCCATGTGCCTAGTTTTTGATGACCCAAATCGATGTGCTATAGCAGAAGCCACTCTCCTTAATTTGCATCAAGGGAGGCGCTCGGTGGCTGAATAGGCTGCTGAATTCAGACAGTGGGTTGCTGATACTACCTGGAACCAATCAGCCCAGAGGTTCCACTTCAGAAAAGGTCTCTCAGAAGCTATAAAAGATGAGCTAGCTCGTGTTGATCTTCCTGCTGACTTTGATGCATTTGTGCGTTTGGCTATCCGTATTGATCGGAGACTTTCTGAAAGAAGATTGGAAAGACAGGGCTCTTTTAGACCAAGTACTACTCCAATTTCCTATTCAAGAACTTCTACTCCGATCCCACAAACACCTACAGACTCTGAGCCAGAGGCTATGCAGGTAAATCTAATAAGAGGGCCATTATCCAATGAAGAAAAACAGTGGCGACGCACTCACAATCTATGCCTGTATTGTGGTAGTGCAGGGCACTATGCCATCAATTGCCCTAGCAAATCCAAAAGAACAATAGCTATGGCGGCTGAGGGTGCACAGATTCGACACCAATCCCAGATTTCAGATCAACTGGATTCTGTCACACAACCCTTGTTTTCTCTGGCTCATGGTGAAGAGGGTATGTTGACTCAACATCCTCATTTTGTGGTGCCTATCACGTTGCAATGTGGTGATCGTAAAATTTCAACTACAGCTATGATAGATTCTGGAGCAGGTGGAAACTTTATGGACATTAAATTTGCAGCAGGAAATAGAATTCAGTCTATCCCTAATTCTTCACCTGTGTTAATGGAGACAGTGGACGGTTCTCCACTTATGTCAGGCCGGGATACACATGAGACTGTGCCCTTAAAGTTGACTCTGGAAGTGAATCACCATGAGGCTATATCTTTCCACCTAATTTCCTCAACACAGTTTCCAGTGATTTTGGGGGTACCTTGGCTTGCTCTGCATAACCCACAGATTGATTGGAAGATCAGAACTTTGTCCTTTCCTTCAGAACACTGCTTAATGAATTGTCAACCCTCTGAGGTAACACCTGTTGCCACAACAATTAATGAAATGGTTGCTACAAACTTGACTAAGCTTCCTCTACAATATCGTGATTTTGCAGATGTCTGTGATAAGAAGAATGCTGATCAGCTTCCACCCCACAGGCCTTATGATTGCCCAATAGAGCTGTTGCCTGGGGCTGCTATCCCATTTGGCCGTATATATTCCCTTTCTGAGCCTGAATTGAAAGCTCTTCGAGAATACTTTCAAAAAAATATTGCCAAAGGCTTTAATCGACCATCTATTTCTCCAGCAGGAGCTCCTATATTCTTTGTAGAAAAGAAAGATGGCAGCCTACGCCCATGCGTTGATTACAGGGACATTAATAACATCAATGTTAAAAAACGCTACCCCTTGCCTCTTATTCCTGAACTTTTGGAGAGACTTCGCTCAGCTAAAATATTTACGAAGCTTGATCTTCGGGGGGCATATAATCTGGTTCGCATAAGACCAAATGATGAATGGAAAACAGCTTTCAGAACCAGGTCCAGGCATTACGAATATCTAGTAATGCCATTTGGGCTGTGTAATGCCCCTGCAACTTTCCAGCATCTTATCAATGATGTACTACGAGATCTCCTGGATCAGTTTGTTGTGGCATATTTGGATGATATCCTAATATTTTCTGATAATCTTGAAAACCACAGAAAACAGGTCCGTATAGTTCTGGAGCGCCTTCGTACCCACCACCTCTACATTAAACTGGAAAAATGTGAGTTTGAACAAACTGAAATTCAATTCCTGGGGTATGTAATAACTCCTAAAGGTTTAAGTATGGACGCAAGTAAAATTAAAGCTGTGCTGGACTGGCCCATCCCCAAGAATGAAAAAGATATTCAGAGATTTGTGGAGTTTGCCAATTTTTACAGGCGTTTCATTAGGAATTTTTCTGCCGTTATTACACCGATCACTGAACTTACACGTAAAGGGACTCCTTTTCAGTGGTCCGATAAGGCTGATACCGCATTTTCCCGATTAAAGACTCTGTTTACATCTGCCCCCGTCCTGGTACATCCTCAGCCGGAATTACCATTTATTGTGGAAGTTGATGCTTCTGATTCAGCTGTTGGTGCTATACTGTCTCAAAGGACTGGACCTAAGATGCTGTTACATCCGTGCGCCTTCTATTCCCGCCAGATGGTGCCAGCAGAGAGAAACTATGACATAGGGAATAAAGAACTATTGGCTATAAAAGCTGCCTTCACCGAATGGAGACATCTCTTAGAGGGAGCCACCCATCCAATTACTGTCCTCACAGATCACAAAAATCTGGAATGTATTCGATCAGCTAAGAGACTGTCAGCCAGACAAGCACGCTGGTCCCTATTCTTCTCGAGGTTTAATTTTTTGGTTACATACCGTTCTGGCTCCAAGAATGGTAAGGCGGATGCCTTGTCTAGAATAGCTGACCCCCTCCATACTACCGTAACCAAGACCACCATCTTGCCGGAGGATATATTTATAGGAGTCACATTTCCTTCTGATCTGATGTCTCGCATTAAAAAGGGCTATGCTGAAGACTCAGTTCTTTGTGATCCTCCTCGTGATCTCCATATGACGATGCTTAATGGGTTTTGGATTTTTCAACAACGTCTGTTTGCTCCGGAGTCTACTATAAAGTACTCTAACTTTCCGTCAAACAAACAAAAGCCATGCAAAACCAATTTAAAAGCAAACTCAAAAACCTAAAAAATCACAATATAACCACCAAATTTTTAAAAAAAGTACACCCAACTGTCCGTTTCCTTCAAAACGTCATTATTACACCACAGAAATTAGGATGAAATTGTAAAACACATAGAGAACAGTGGTTACACATCGCGGAACAATTTTAAGTTCTCACGTTCTCTTTTTACAGAACCACTTTTCCACAGACAAAACTCTATGTGCCATTTAAAACAATTACTACACCAACAAACAAAGGTCAACCATTACTACAAATCAATAAAGAATTCAGTCATAATTCATGGAAGTACTGTTTATGCACGATTAGCCTCACAAAACACTTGCCTTGCATTATTTTGACAAATTCTGTTCAAATGTTAATTAACTATGTTACTGTTTCTAATGTTACAAGTTTGAAAAAAATATTTTTAAGTTCCTTAGACGGATAAGAAAGTTTAAGTTTGCAAAAAATATACTTTCAAGTTCCTTACTTAGACATATTACAAAGTTCATGTTAAGAGCACAACCACGTTTTGAGGCACAATGTAAATGTTGTCTTTTATGTTAAACATTAATCCAGGGAGTAATCCGACTGCCAGTTTACCCCGCTTTCATACAATTTGCTAAGTTTCAAGGAGGGTTTTTACTGTTTGCCTTCCTCTGGATTCAATGTATATTTAAGTTAACAATTCTTGAGATAGAACTTGCAGGTTAAAAAACATTACCTCAAGTTTACAATACTGATTAATCTAAGGTTCAACTGTTCTTACATTCAAATGTTAATACTTTTACTACAAAACGCTTTAACAGTTACTCTTAAACAAAACAAAATGTTACAAAAATAAACATGTTTCCTATCACAGTCGTACTTATTTCATCATAACTAGAACCTTACAAGTGTCAAATACGTATAACAATAACTAAACAACTTTACAAACATACACATCTCATTGCCGTAATTTTTTGACGGGCAAGTCGCTAGTAACAGTATAATATAGACCCATGTACATCTCATCTGGTCCAGGGCAGCCCATACACATCCTCTACACAAGATGGAGTTGGTCTCTTGTTCTTAGGGCCGATACGATCATAAACCATATCTGAGGTGTCTCCATCATGTATAACAGTATAATATAGACCCATGTACATCCCATCTGGTCCAGGGGAGCTCATACACATTCTCTACACAAGATGGAGTTGGTCTCTTGTTCTTAGGGCCGATACGATCAGAAACCTTATCTGAGGTGTCTCCATCATGTATAACAGTATAATATAGACCCATGTACATCCCATCTGGCCCAGGGGAGCTCATACACATTCTCTACACAAGATGGAGTTGGTCTCTTGTTCTTAGGGCCAATACGATTATAAACCATATCTGAGGTGTCTCCATCATGCATAACAGTATAATATAGACCCATGTACATCCCATCTGGTCCAGGGGAGCTCATACACATTCTCTACACAAGATGGAGTTGGTCTCTTGTTCTTAGGGCCAATACGATTATAAACCATATCAGAGGTGTCCCCATCATGTATAACAGTATAATATAGACCCACGTACATCCCATCTGGTCCAGGGGAGCTCATACACATTCTCTGCACTACACAAAATGGAGTTGGTCTCTTGTTCTTAGGGCCAATACGATCATAAACCATATCTGAGGCATCTCCATCATGTATAACAGTATAATATAGACCCATGTACATCCCATCTGGTCCAGGGGAGCTCATACACATTCTCTGCACTACACAAGATGGAGTTGGTCTCTTGTTCTTAGGGCCAATACGATCATAAACCATATCTGAGGTGTCTCCATCATGTATAACAGTATAATATAGACCCATGTACAT
>JAPZIH010000717.1:52500-136297 GCA_027410445.1 Discoglossus pictus
TCAGTACCCAGAAATATAAGAACAAAGAGAACCTGAGTTGTAATAAGGAGAAGTTACAGTACAGAGGGGAAGTCTCACAATTTGGACAGGCCCCTACCTGTCTGTGGGAAAAATCTGATAATAGAAGATGGAATACCGAAGAAGAGCATGCCCATCTCTACCACAGGCCAGTGTACGGGTTCCCTGATGAGAGGATGAGGAACGACTCCCAGAATGAACAGAAGGCGTACTTTACAGCCAGCATAAAGGCGCTGGGGGTGCAACAAGCTAGCCGGAGAAGTGCTCCTATACTTCAAGCACACGAGAAAGGTGTGACTGGCATGACAAGGAGAGATTTCCATCCAAATATTATGGACACCCCATTGGAGCTTGGCGTTGAGAAGTCATTTTATGATATTGTCAAAAATAGACAAGCAAGGAACTGGCGGGCTGACAGAGGAGCCGGCGCAGAGACGGCAGGAGCCGGCGCAGAGATGGCAGGAGCCGGCGCAGAGACGGCAGGAGCCGGCGCAGAGACGGCAGGAGCCGGCGCAGAGCCGGCAGGAGCCGGCGCAGAGACGGCAGGAGCCGCTGATGAGACTGCAGAGAAAGTGGAAAAGACTGCAGGAACAGCTGACACGGTGAAAGAGACCGATGAAACGGCGTACACGATTGCTGGGAAAATAACAGAAACTGCTGGAAAAGAGACGGCAAAAGAGACAGAGGAGTCTGAAAAAGAACTTTTGTCCCTGAAGCAAGCTAATGATGATTTAAAAGCAACTAAAGTTGTGAGCCAAGAACAAGGACAAAGGGACAGACACAGTCACCTGCCCGGGGTGAATACTCCTGAGGTGTCTAGACAAAGAAAGTGCCTGATAAAGATCTCTGATTCAGAGAAAGAAGAGATCAAACAAATGAATAAAGCCAGTGTTTTTACAAAAGAAGAAGTAACTGGAAGCCTTTCTAAAGAGAAGACAGACGGGAAAGTTACTACTAAAAGGAAGGGTATCCGGAAGATGCCTAATGATATTCCTGAATGGGGAAGGAAGACTTCGTTGGAAGACTACAGAGTGTCCTACAGGAGTAAATTACAGATGCCTAGATGGAACCAGAGGAGAAGTCCACCCAGGTATAAGCTGGAAGAATCCGTTGTGTGGGAGCTGCAGCACAAGGATAAACAGGAGAGGCCAGATCTCCTCCCTAATTGTGCATCTCAGAGAGAAGGAGAAATCACCATTTCCAGCTCTCAGCCACAAGAGATAGAGGAATCCCGTAAACAGAGGAAAGCAACTGTAATACAGAGGGAGCGGCTATTTCATGCTCCACAAATACCGAGGATGGCCAATTCATCTGATATGAAGAGACAGTTGATTCAGTGTGAAGCATCTCCAGAAGAGACTAACACTGACCTTCAGAACCTGTGTACTCAAGACGCTACATTAAATGCAGAACGATGTTCGCAGGAAGCTCATGAACCGGTAGGAGGATCTATACCGACTTCCGAGCCAGAAGAGTCCGCAATGCATGAGTCAATTGCAGAACCACCAAAATCAACCCAAGTGCCTGAGATGTCTGCTCATGTTAATGAGCATCCCATAAATAAAGAGTCTTCTGATAGTGGGGAACAGGTTATGGACACTCATGATTCACAGACCATATCAGCTGAAACTGTATCATCAGAACAGTTATCTGAGACTGTATGCACAGGAGAGAAAGAGTCTCATGAAGAAAAATTGGCAAAGGTGCAATTAACAGAGCAGAAGACACCAGATATAGATTTAGGTAAACAAAGAGATAAACATGAATCAGGACAAGATGGTCAGGGGGTAGAGACATTCCAGAAAGAAAATGAATCTTCTTCTAACCCTGAGGTTGTGAATAGTGACTCGGCAACAAAAGAAGTGCATGACCCATCTGCCCAAAGCATTTCTGAAGAACAAGTGCCAAACCATGAAACCGCAGCTGAAGAATTAGAAAATGAGTCCTCTGAGCCACAAACCAATGACCAACAAGTAATCCATAATGACCACTCTATTAAAGAAGAAAATTTAGAAAATGTTCATGAAAAGCTGAACGCCTTGGAGGCAAAGCTATTAGAGAAGTCATTAAAAGAAGAAATAAAAGGGGTGAAGGCCGAGGATGCAGAAAATAAAAATGTTGTACAGGAATTCAGGATACAAGAGGCTACTAAGAAGTATACTAGCCTATCTGTTGGTCGTCAGCCGGACGTTGCTAAATAGCTGGAGATATTCCAGGAAAAACAAGAGTCTGAGAGCTTCTTTCTAGCAAAGACGGAGAGCATGCCTACTCTGCACAGAAAGAAAGATGAAGTATGTCATGAATCAGCCAGTGGCCATAAGGGTTGGACAAAGTTCATGGCTCCTGCTGTGGAAGAAAAGGTTTGGGGCCCACTTGTTATGGATATATTGTTATGTTGTGGTCTAGGGGATAAAGTATTATAAGTTTACCCCTTAGCATATCCCCATCCCTTCCATGTTTAAGCTCATTGTAATGGATGTCATGTGAGGGAGCTGGTGGGATGTGTTGGTTGTATGTGTGTGAAACATTGTGTGTTGTATCTGTAAATATATTGTATTGGAATGTTGGAGCCATGTGGTGTGCATCATCCATATTGACTGCATATGTAACCTGAGTTGATCACCCATCTGCCTTCCAGCTATCACCTAAAGTAAACACTTGAAGTGATTGCAAGGCCAGAACAAGGGGTCTATACAGACATTGAGGCACCATAACCCCAGGGGGTCTACAGGTATTCTAACTCAGAGAGTCAGGGCAAAGTCCAGAGGACAGGTAGATGTTTCTCCCTTGAGAGCCAGACAGCAAATGACTCTGTTAGCCACACCTAGTGGGCGGCCCAGGGGAGGGGTCTGGAAGTTCCCAGAGCTTACCTCTAGTCCATTGGCTAGAGGTAATCAAATTACTCTGAAGATTACCCCATTGGCCAAGAGGAAGATAAGGGTTGGACAAAGGGGTAGCCACTCCCTGTACTGTTGTTGTGAGCTGTTTAAATACTTGTGTAAAAATAAAGAAGTTGTTCATAATTTTCATCAAGACTTTGTGTGCAGGTGTATTATTGACCCAAGGGCATATGCTGGCAGAGGAGATCGTTTCTGACTCCATGCCAGGTTCTTCCCAGGCACACTACCAAAAGCTGGGACTTATGCTCTTGCATCCACAAGGACTGTCCAGAGGTCTAGAGTCAGCCCAAACTTAGGTCTAAAACCTACAGGAGATAAGAGAACTAGGATTCTCTATACTCCATCATCATTGTAGGTTGTGACAATTGGTGACAGAGGTGGGAGACTCTACAGAAAGACCAAGAATGGAGCAGCAATATGAGGAAGATATTGCCAAAGAAGCAAAAAGACGGTTTAAAGAAGTCAGACACCTTTTTCCAAAAAAGTTAACAGCACAAGATGTGGGCTGCGTGCTTGACCAGATGTTCCAGAGAATATGGAAAGAGCGCATGTGGGTAAGCAAAATGGAGGCGACCACATATACAAGGCCGTGCCCTGGGCTGTCTGAGGCCCAGAAAGCAGAACTGGCTCAGAGTTGCCTAGAGGAGCTCTCTGAGTGGGATGTGTCAGAGGATCAGGAGGAGGAGGAAGGGGTAAACCCTGCTCCTGTACCACCTTCGGGGAATGGAGACTGTTTTCCCCTAAAAAATGCAGAGACTGTGTCAGAGCCTAGAAGGAATGGTAAAGTCAGCTTGGGACCAAATCACCAGCTCCAAGAGCTAGAGACCCAGGGGAATGTTCCCTGGGTGGGGTCAGATAACCCATGTTTGTCCCCTGATACCCCAAGAGACTTAATCCCAGAAGAAACGCTAGCCGAGCACAGTTTCTCCAAACGGGTCACGCCTGAGTTACCAGATGTGGAAAAGGTCTCACCTGAGGACTACCTTCCAGCACAAATCCTGGCAGAAACCCCAGTAACTGCTCAACAGGTAGGGCCAGATGAACTAAGTCTGCCCTCAGAAGTTCTAGCCAATGTGTATGAGCCAGAACTGCTCATGGAGGCAAGGGCTCAGGATTGCTATTTAAGAGACTGTGGGGAGGGAAAGGAACTGGTTCCTAGCTACAGGGAACCGGACCTCACACAGGAGGAGGCAGTGGCACCAGGGCTAGGGATAGCCGTGCCTGCCTGGGAGAAAGAGCCATGGGTGCATTGCGGCACCCCAAAGGATTGTGGATGTAGTGAGGACTTGCCTGAGATGACCAGTGCCCAGGAGTCCACACAGGATGAGGCCCAAGTTGCCAAGGAAAAGATAGCAGAAGAAGAGGGTCAGCTGAGGGCCCCAAAGCACAGCCTGGGTGGGAACAGCGTAGTTCTCCAGGCTGCAACACAGACAGAATCAGGGGAAGAAATCCAGGAGGGTCTGTCCAAAGATACAGATTTCCAGGAGCCAGAGCAAACAGAGCATCCAAGTCCGGACTCCATCAGGGACGCTGGAGTCAAGAGCAGACCGGTATGTACTTTACTGCAGTTATTGTGTTATGGGGCTCCCAACAATAATGATTTTGCTGAGGAAAGTACTGGACTGCCCCCTTGCAATCCCATAGGCCCAAAGACTGTTTTAGAGACCCCAGCCCAGCTGTGGGGACTGGCTGGAGGGAAAGGGGTTGCTATGGGACAGGGGTTGTTTTATGGGGCTCCCAAAAATATGGTTTTGCCTCAGAAGAGTGTATGGGTGCAACCCACTGTGTCCCCAGAGACTTCCATGCTGCTGCCAAAAACAGAGAGATGGGATCCTGGACTGTTTTGTGTGGGGGTTGCATGGGAAGAGCAATTTGCTCTATACAGTGGGAGCAAGGCCAAGGGCTGGGGGAGGTCTTTACTCTGCACCTTGCGACAGACAAGAACTGGCCTAGCATACAGAGGGCCTGACCAAACCAGCAGATTCATGACTATCAGCGTAGCTGGGAAAATCTTGGATGTTCCCTGCCCGCTTGGGGAAGGATTGTCATGAATCAGCCAGTGGCCATAAGGGTTGGACAAAGTTCATGGCTCCTGCTGTGGAAGAAAAGGTTTGGGGCCCACTTGTTATGGATATATTGTTATGTTGTGGTCTAGGGGATAAAGTATTATAAGTTTACCCCTTAGCATATCCCCATCCCTTCCATGTTTAGGCTCATTGTAATGGATGTCATGTGAGGGAGCTGGTGGGATGTGTTGGTTGTATGTGTGTGAAACATTGTGTGTTGTATCTGTAAATATATTGTATTGGAATGTTGGAGCCATGTGGTGTGCATCATCCATATTGACTGCATATGTAACCTGAGTTGATCACCCATCTGCCTTCCAGCTATCACCTAAAGTAAACACTTGAAGTGATTGCAAGGCCAAAACAAGGGGTCTATACAGACATCATAACAGGCACCATAACCCCAGGGGGTCTACAGGTATTCTAACTCAGAGAGTCAGGGCAAAGTCCAGAGGACAGGTAGATGTTTCTCCCTTGAGAGCCAGACAGCAAATGACTCTGTTAGCCACACCTAGTGGGCGGCCCAGGGGAGGGGTCTGGAAGTTCCCAGAGCTTACCTCTAGTCCATTGGCTAGAGGTAATCAAATTACTCTGAAGATTACCCCATTGGCCAAGAGGAAGATAAGGGTTGGACAAAGGGGTAGCCACTCCCTGTACTGTTGTTGTGAGTTGTTTAAATACTTGTGTAAAAATAAAGAAGTTGTTCATAATTTTCATCAAGACTTTGTGTGCAGGTGTATTATTGACCCAAGGGCATATGCTGGCAGAGGAGATCGTTTCTGACTCCATGCCAGGTTCTTCCCAGGCACACTACCAAAAGCTGGGACTTATGCTCTTGCATCCACAAGGACTGTCCAGAGGTCTAGAGTCAGCCCAAACTTAGGTCTAAAACCTACAGGAGATAAGAGAACTAGGATTCTCTATACTCCATCATCATTGTAGGTTGTGACAAATTACAGACTTAAGAGCAAGACGCAGCCGTGAGAGGGGGCCTACCTTTAGAGTCTATAGCGGATCCTGGGCCAGAACAGAAGCAAGGTGCTTGTATGAAGCTCATACGTTCTGGTGAGAATTGTCAGCCAGACAATAGGAGCACCTGGAATAGAGGGAGCCAGGAACAGAGGGAAGAAAGACAGCACAGGAAGCTGCTGTTGTATAATGAAGTTGAAAGGGATGCTACTGATGAGCCTACAGGGGGAGAATTGGAGAACCTACAGAATGGACTGAGAAAGGAAGCACGACAATCTCAAGAGGTCACAAAATTTGGACAAGAATTGTACTCGGCGAGGGCAGCTGACTCTCTGATATTTGAGCCCTACACTAAACCCCATCAGGTTGTAAGGAGGGAGCGACTGAGTGATCTGCTTGATACCCCAGGGAAGAGACGCTATGGAGAAGTGAGTTTTCATACAGTAGTACGACGAGTACTTTTGAAGGGTCCCTGGAGGAGAGCACTTGGAGTGACGGGCGGGCCGGTGTCCTACCCACGATGTGTGGGCAATGTCCCTGGCGGTGCAAACAAGAGAGCGCTTCAAGATGAGAAAGCTGATAAAGCAGACGCTTCAGCACTTTTGGGAAGGTCTTACTGGCGCAAGAATGGCCGGACGGTAGGATGGTGGCATACACGGCCTCTCGGCGTTGTCGCTCAACCCTATGGTGTCGAGCTGAGGGGGAGGAGATGTGATGGTTTGCCCCCAGAGGCCAGTGTGGACGCAGCGCTAGGAAGAGGACTAATCCCTGAGACATTATTATTTACACCAGGAGCTACGGAGTTAAGCTTGAGGTGTAATCAGGCCCAGCTGGAAGTTTCTTTAAAAGGCCTCCTGAAGCAACCAGCAGAGGGGGGGTTTCAGGCTGGGTGTGGACCCAGAGAGCTCCAGAGAGAGAGCGAGCACCAGAGAGCTCCAGAGAGAGAGAGCGAGCACCAGAGAGCTCCAGAGAGAGAGAGAGAGCACCAGAGAGCTCCAGAGAGAGAGCGAGCGAGCACCAGAGAGCTCCCGAGAGAGAGCGAGCGAGCACCAGAGAGCTCCAGAGAGAGAGCGAGCACCAGTGAGCTCCAGAGAAAGAGAGCACCAGAGACTGAGAAGCAAGTGTGCCAGAGCAGCAAGTGAAACTGCCATTGTGGGATCAGGCTGTGTGACTACACCTGATTTAAAGGAGAACATTAGCTGCAAGCAGAAGAGGATCCATTGCAGCTAAGTGACTGGACTTAAAGGTACCACCCCTCTGCGATACAAAAGGTACTGTTTTTACCTGCAGGCCGATTAGCGGTCCCAGGGCTAGTCAGTGGCGTTCCTGCAAGTAAGTAAGCCTGTTTGAGTCGATGTTTATTTCATGCTGACCACAAGCTATGTTTATTTATATTATGCCAACCGCTTATTAAAGCCTGTAAAAAGCATACAAAGGCTCCAGAGTCCTCCATAAAGAGCATAAAAAGTTGCATAAACAGAGCGCTGATCCCGCCAGAAGGGGGCGCTCTGCCACAATATATATATAGTGTGTGTATGAGGGGGTGGAGCTCAGTGTGTGTATTTGTTAGACCAACTCTTACAGATAGAGATAGAGGGGAAGAGAGGGGGGAATAGGGAGAGAGAGAGACAGAGAGGGAGATGGATGGGGAGAGAGAGTTGAGAGAAATGGAGCCAGGGAGAGAGATAGATAGAGATTTCAGATGGAGGGGAGAGGGGGGGGGGAGTTGAGAGGGCAGTTGGGAGAGAAGGGGAGGGGGGAGTTGAGAGGGGGAAGAGAGAGAGTCTCTCTGTGCACCCTGTGTGTGTTTGTCTGTCTCTCTCTCTCTCTGCACCCTGTGTGTCTCTCTCTCTGTGCACCCCGTGTCTCTCTCTCTGCACCCCGTGTCTCTCTCTCTGCACCCTGTGTCTCTCTCTCTGCACCCTGTGTCTCTCTCTCTGCACCCTGTGTCTCTCTCTCTATGTGCACCCTGTGTGTCTCTCTCTGTGCACCTGTGTGTCTCTCTCTGTGCACCCTGTGTCTCTCTCTCTGTGCACCCTGTGTGTCTCTCTCTGTGCACCCTGTGTCTCTCTCTCTCTGTGCACCCTGTGTCTCTCTCTCTGTGCACCCTGTGTCTCTCTCTGTGCACCCTGTGTGTCTCTCTCTGTGCACCCTGTGTGTCTCTCTCTGTGCACCCTGTGTGTCTCTCTCTGTGCACCCTGTGTGTCTCTCTCTGTGCACCCCGTGTCTCTCTCTCTCTGTGCACCCCGTGTCTCTCTCTCTGTGCACCCTGTGTCTCTCTCTCTCTGTGCACCCCGTGTCTCTCTCTCTCTCTGTGCACCCTGTGTGTCTCTCTCTCTGTGCACCCTGTGTCTCTCTCTCTCTGTGCACCATGTGTCTCTCTCTCTCTGTGCACCCTGTGTCTCTCTCTCTGTGCACCCTCTCTCTCTCTCTCTCTGTGCACCCTGTGTGTCTCTCTCTCTCTCTCTGCACCCTGTGTCTCTCTCTCTCTGTGCACCCTGTCTCTCTCTCTCTCTCTGTGCACCCTGTGTCTCTCTCTCTCTCTCTGTGCACCCTGTGTCTCTCTCTCTCTCTGTGCACCCTGTGTGTCTCTCTCTCTCTGTGCACCCTGTGTCTCTCTCTCTGTGCACCCTGTGTCTCTCTCTCTATCTGTGCACCCTGTGTCTCTGTCTCTCAGTGCACCCTGTGTCTCTCTCTCTCTGTGTCTCTCTCTCTCTGTGCACCCTGTGTCTCTCTCTCTCTCTGTGCACCCTGTGTCTCTCTCTCCCTGTGCACCCTGTGTCTCTCTCTCTGTGCACCCTGTGTGTCTCTCTGTGCACCCTGTGTGTCTCTCTGTGCACCCTGTGTCTCTCTCTCTGTGCACAATGTGTGTGTCTCTCTGTGCACCCTGTGTGTGTCTCTCTGTGGACCCTGTGTGTGTCTCTCTGTGCACCCTGTGTCTCTCTCTCTGTGCACCCTGTGTGTCTCTCTCTGTGCACCCTGTGTCTCTCTCTCTCTGTGCACCCTGTGTCTCTCTCTCTCTGTGCACCCTGTGTGTCTCTCTCTCTCTGTGCACCCTGTGTGTCTCTCTCTCTGTGCACCCTGTGTGTCTCTCTCTCTCTGTGCACCCTGTGTCTCTCTCCCTGTGCACCCTGTGTCTCTCTCTCTATGTGCACCCTGTGTCTCTATCTCTGTGCACCCTTTGTCTCTCTCTGTGCACCCTGTGTCTCTCTCTGTGCACCCTGTGTCTCTCTCTGTGCACCCTGTGTCTCACTCTCTCTCTCTGTGCACCCTGTGTCTCTCTCTGTGCACCCTGTGTCTCTCTCTCTGTGCACCCTGTGTCTCTCTCTGTGCAACCTGTGTCTCTCTCTGTGCACACTGTCTCTCTCTCTCTGTGCACCCTGTCTCTCTCTCTCTGTGCACCCTGTCTCTCTCTCTCTGTGCACCCTGTGTCTCTCTCTCTGTGCACCCTGTGTCTCTCTCTCTGTGCACCCTGTGTCTCTCTCTGTGCACCCTGTGTCTCTCTCTCTCTCTCTCTGTGCACCCTGTGTCTCTCTCTCTCTCTCTCTCTGTGCACCCTGTGTCTCTCTCTCTCTGTGCAGCCTGTGTCTCTCTCTCTCTGTGCACCCCGTGTCTCTCTCTCTCTGTGCACCCCGTGTCTCTCTCTCTGTGCACCCTGTGTCTCTCTCTCTCTGTGCACCCCGTGTGTCTCTCTCTCTCTGTGCACCCTGTGTGTCTCTCTCTCTGTGCACCCTGTGTCTCTCTCTCTCTGTGCACCATGTGTCTCTCTCTCTCTGTGCACCCTGTGTCTCTCTCTCTGTGCACCCTCTCTCTCTCTCTCTCTGTGCACCCTGTGTGTCTCTCTCTCTCTCTCTGCACCCTGTGTCTCTCTCTCTCTGTGCACCCTGTCTCTCTCTCTCTCTCTGTGCACCCTGTGTCTCTCTCTCTCTCTCTGTGCACCCTGTGTCTCTCTCTCTCTCTGTGCACCCTGTGTGTCTCTCTCTCTCTGTGCACCCTGTGTCTCTCTCTCTGTGCACCCTGTGTCTCTCTCTCTATCTGTGCACCCTGTGTCTCTGTCTCTCAGTGCACCCTGTGTCTCTCTCTCTCTGTGTCTCTCTCTCTCTGTGCACCCTGTGTCTCTCTCTCTCTCTGTGCACCCTGTGTCTCTCTCTCTCTGTGCACCCTGTGTCTCTCTCTCTGTGCACCCTGTGTGTCTCTCTGTGCACCCTGTGTGTCTCTCTGTGCACCCTGTGTCTCTCTCTCTGTGCAATGTGTGTGTCTCTCTGTGCACCCTGTGTGTGTCTCTCTGTGCACCCTGTGTGTGTCTCTCTGTGCACCCTGTGTCTCTCTCTCTGTGCACCCTGTGTGTCTCTCTCTGTGCACCCTGTGTCTCTCTCTCTCTGTGCACCCTGTGTCTCTCTCTCTCTGTGCACCCTGTGTGTCTCTCTCTCTCTGTGCACCCTGTGTGTCTCTCTCTCTGTGCACCCTGTGTGTCTCTCTCTCTCTGTGCACCCTGTGTCTCTCTCCCTGTGCACCCTGTGTCTCTCTCTCTATGTGCACCCTGTGTCTCTTTCTCTGTGCACCCTTTGTCTCTCTCTGTGCACCCTGTGTCTCTCTCTGTGCACCCTGTGTCTCTCTCTGTGCACCCTGTGTCTCACTCTCTCTCTCTGTGCACCCTGTGTCTCTCTCTGTGCACCCTGTGTCTCTCTCTCTGTGCACCCTGTGTCTCTCTCTGTGCAACCTGTGTCTCTCTCTGTGCACACTGTCTCTCTCTCTCTGTGCACCCTGTCTCTCTCTCTCTGTGCACCCTGTCTCTCTCTCTCTGTGCACCCTGTGTCTCTCTCTCTGTGCACCCTGTGTCTCTCTCTCTGTGCACCCTGTGTCTCTCTCTGTGCACCCTGTGTCTCTCTCTCTCTCTCTCTGTGCACCCTGTGTCTCTCTCTCTCTCTCTCTCTGTGCACCCTGTGTCTCTCTCTCTCTGTGCAGCCTGTGTCTCTCTCTCTCTGTGCACCCTGTGTCTCTCTCTCTGTGCACCCTGTGTCTCTCTCTCTCTCTGTGCACCCTGTGTCTCTCTCTCTCTGTGCACCCTGTGTCTCTCTCTCTCTGTGCACCCTGTGTCTCTCTCTGTGCACCCTGTGTCTCTCTCTGTGCACCCTGTGTGTCTCTCTCTGTGCACCCTGTGTGTCTCTCTCTGTGCACCCTGTGTGTCTCTCTCTGTGCACCCCGTGTCTCTCTCTCTCTGTGCACCCTGTGTCTCTCTCTCTGTGCACCCTGTGTCTCTCTCTCTCTGTGCACCCCGTGTCTCTCTCTCTCTCTGTGCACCCTGTGTGTCTCTCTCTCTCTCTCTGTGCACCCTGTGTCTCTCTCTCTCTGTGCACCCTGTGTCTCTCTCTCTCTGTGCACCATGTGTCTCTCTCTCTCTGTGCACCCTGTGTCTCTCTCTCTGTGTACCCTCTCTCTCTCTCTCTCTGTGCACCCTGTGTGTGTCTCTCTCTCTCTCTGCACCCTGTGTCTCTCTCTCTCTCTGTGCACCCTGTGTGTCTCTCTCTCTCTCTGTGCACCCTGTGTCTCTCTCTCTCTCTCTGTGCACCCTGTGTCTCTCTCTCTCTCTGTGCACCCTGTGTGTCTCTCTCTCTCTCTGTGCACCCTGTGTCTCTCTCTCTCTCTGTGCACCCTGTGTCTCTCTCTCTCTCTGTGCACCCTGTGTGTCTCTCTCTCTCTCTGTGCACCCTGTGTCTCTCTCTCTCTGTGCACCCTGTGTCTCTCTCTCTGTGTGTCTCTCTCTCTGTGCACCCTGTGTCTCTCTCTCTCTCTGTGCACCCTGTGTCTCTCTCTCTCTCTGTGCACCCTGTGTCTCTCTCTCTCTCTGTGCACCCTGTGTCTCTCTCTCTGTGCACCCTGTGTGTCTCTCTCTCTCTGTGCACCCTGTGTCTCTCTCTCTGTGCACCCTGTGTCTCTCTCTCTCTCTGTGCACCCTGTGTCTCTCTCTCTCTGTGCACCCTGTGTCTCTCGCTCTCTGTGTCTCTCTCTCTCTGTGCACCCTGTGTCTCTCTCTCTCTCTGTGCACCCTGTGTCTCTCTTTCTCTCTGTGCACCCTGTGTCTCTCTCTCCCTGTGCACCCTGTGTCTCTCTCTCTGTGCACCCTGTGTGTCTCTCTGTGCACCCTGTGTGTCTCTCTGTGCACCCTGTGTCTCTCTCTCTGTGCACAATGTGTGTGTCTCTCTGTGCACCCTGTGTGTGTCTCTCTGTGCACCCTGTGTGTGTCTCTCTGTGCACCCTGTGTGTCTCTCTCTGTGCACCCTGTGTGTCTCTCTCTGTGCACCCTGTGTCTCTCTCTCTCTGTGCACCCTGTGTCTCTCTCTCTCTGTGCACCCTGTGTGTCTCACTCTCTCTGTGCACCCTGTGTGTCTCTCTCTGTGTACCCTGTGTGTCTCTCTCTCTGTGCACCCTGTGTGTCTCTCTCTCTGTGCACCCTGTGTCTCTCTCTCTCTGTGCACCCTGTGTCTCTATCTCTGTGCACCCTTTGTCTCTCTCTGTGCACCCTGTGTCTCTCTCTGTGCACCCTGTGTCTCTCTCTGTGCACCCTGTGTCTCTCTCTCTCTCTCTGTGCACCCTGTGTCTCTCTCTGTGCACCCTGTGTCTCACTCTCTCTCTCTGTGCACCCTGTGTCTCTCTCTGTGCAACCTGTGTCTCTCTCTGTGCACCCTGTCTCTCTCTCTCTGTGCACCCTGTCTCTCTCTCTCTGTGCACCCTGTGTCTCTCTCTCTGTGCACCCTGCGTCTCTCTCTCTGTGCACCCTGTGTCTCTCTCTGTGCACCCTGTGTCTCTCTCTGTGCACCCTGTGTCTCTCTCTCTCTCTGTGCACCCTGTGTCTCTCTCTCTCTCTCTCTCTGTGCACCCTGTGTCTCTCTCTCTCTGTGCACCCTGTGTCTCTCTCTCTCAGTGCACCCTGTGTCTCTCTCTCTCTGTGCACCCTGTGTCTCTCTCTCTGTGCACCCTGTGTGTCTCTCTCTCTGTGCACCCTGTGTCTCTCTCTCTGTGCACCCTGTGTCTCTCTCTCTGTGCACCCTGTGTGTCTCTCTCTCTGTGCACCCTGTGTCTCTCTCTCCCTGTGCACCCTGTGTCTCTCTCTCTGTGCACCCTGTGTGTCTCTCTGTGCACCCTGTGTGTCTCTCTGTGCACCCTGTGTCTCTCTCTCTGTGCACAATGTGTGTGTCTCTCTGTGCACCCTGTGTGTGTCTCTCTGTGCACCCTGTTTGTGTCTCTCTGTGCACCCTGTGTCTCTCTCTCTCTGTGCACACTGTGTGTCTCTCTCTCTCTGCACCCTGTGTCTCTCTCTCTCTGTGCACCCTGTGTCTCTCTCTCTCTGTGCACCCTGTGTGTCTCTCTCTCTCTGTGCACCCTGTGTGTCTCTCTCTGTGCACCCTGTGTGTGTCTCTCTCTCTGTGCACCCTGTGTGTCTCTCTCTCTGTGCACCCTGTGTGTCTCTCTCTCTGTGCACCCTGTGTCTCTCTCTCTGTGCACCCTGTGTCTCTCTCTCTGTGCACCCTGTGTCTCTCTCTGTGCACCCTGTGTCTCTCTCTCTGTGCACCCTGTGTGTCTCTCTCTGTGCACCCTGTGTCTCTCTCTCTGTGCACCCTGTGTCTCTTTCTCTGTGCACCCTGTGTCTCTCTCTGTGCACCCTGTGTCTCTCTCTGTGCACCCTGTGTGTCTCTCTCTGTGCACCCTGTGTGTCTCTCTCTGTGCACCCTGTGTGTCTCTCTCTGTGCACCCCGTGTCTCTCTCTCTCTGTGCACCCCGTGTCTCTCTCTCTGTGCACCCTGTGTCTCTCTCTCTCTGTGCACCCCGTGTCTCTCTCTCTCTCTGTGCACCCTGTGTGTGTCTCTCTCTCTCTCTGTGCACCCTGTGTCTCTCTCTCTGTGCACCCTGTGTCTCTCTCTCTCTGTGCACCATGTGTCTCTCTCTCTCTGTGCACCCTGTGTCTCTCTCTCTGTGCACCCTCTCTCTCTCTCTCTCTGTGCACCCTGTGTGTGTCTCTCTCTCTCTCTGCACCCTGTGTCTCTCTCTCTGTGCACCCTGTGTGTCTCTCTCTCTCTGTGCACCCTGTGTCTCTCTCTCTCTCTCTCTCTGTGCACCCTGTGTCTCTCTCTCTGTGCACCCTGTGTGTCTCTCTCTCTCTGTGCACCCTGTGTGTCTCTCTCTGTGCACCCTGTGTGTCTCTCTCTCTCTGTGCACCCTGCGTGTCTCTCTCTCTGTGCACCCTGTCTTTCTCTCTCTCTCTGTGCACCCTGTGTCTCTCTCTCTGTGCACCCTGTGTCTCTCTCTCTGTGCACCCTGTGTGTGTCTCTCTCTCTCTCTGCACCCTGTGTCTCTCTCTGTGCACCCTGTGTGTCTCTCTCTGTGCACCCTGTGTGTCTCTCTCTGTGCACCCTGTGTGTCTCTCTCTGTGCACCCCGTGTCTCTCTCTCTCTGTGCACCCCGTGTCTCTCTCTCTGTGCACCCTGTGTCTCTCTCTCTCTGTGCACCCCGTGTCTCTCTCTCTCTCTGTGCACCCTGTGTGTCTCTCTCTCTCTCTCTGTGCACCCTGTGTCTCTCTCTCTCTGTGCACCCTGTGTCTCTCTCTCTCTGTGCACCATGTGTCTCTCTCTCTCTGTGCACCCTCTATCTCTCTCTCTCTCTGTGCACCCTGTGTGTGTCTCTCTCTCTCTGTGCACCCTGTGTCTCTCTCTCTCTGTGCACCCTGTGTGTCTCTCTCTCTCTGTGCACCCTGTGTGTCTCTCTCTATGCACCCTGTGTGTCTCTCTCTCTGTGCACCCTGTGTGTCTCTCTCTCTGTGCACCCTGTGTCTCTCTCTCTGTGCACCCTGTGTCTCTCTCTCTCTGTGCACCCTGTGTCTCTATCTCTGTGCACCCTTTGTCTCTCTCTGTGCACCCTGTGTCTCTCTCTGTGCACCCTGTGTCTCTCTCTGTGCACCCTGTGTCTCTCTCTCTCTGTGCACCCTGTGTCTCTCTCTCCCTGTGCACCCTGTGTCTCTCTCTCTGTGCACCCTGTGTGTCTCTCTGTGCACCCTGTGTGTCTCTCTGTGCACCCTGTGTCTCTCTCTCTGTGCACAATGTGTGTGTCTCTCTGTGCACCCTGTGTGTGTCTCTCTGTGCACCCTGTGTGTGTCTCTCTGTGCACCCTGTGTCTCTCTCTCTGTGCACCCTGTGTGTCTCTCTCTGTGCACCCTGTGTCTCTCTCTCTCTGTGCACCCTGTGTCTCTCTCTCTCTGTGCACCCTGTGTGTCTCTCTCTCTGTGCACCCTGTGTGTCTCTCTCTGTGCACCCTGTGTGTCTCTCTCTCTGTGCACCCTGTGTCTCTCTCTCTCTCTGTGCACCCTGTGTCTCTCTCTCTCTGTGCACCCTGTGTCTCTCTCTCTCTGTGTCTCTCTCTCTCTGTGCACCCTGTGTCTCTCTCTCTGTGCACCCTGTGTCTCTCTCTCTCTCTCTGTGCACCCTGTGTCTCTCTCTCTCTGTGCACCCTGTGTCTCTCTCTCTGTGCACCCTGTGTGTCTCTCTGTGCACCCTGTGTGTCTCTCTGTGCACCCTGTGTCTCTCTCTCTGTGCACAATGTGTGTGTCTCTCTGTGCACCCTGTGTGTGTCTCTCTGTGCACCCTGTGTGTGTCTCTCTGTGCACCCTGTGTCTCTCTCTCTGTGCACCCTGTGTCTCTCTCTGTGGACCCTGTGTCTCTCTCTGTGCACCCTGTGTCTCTCTCTCTCTCTCTCTGTGCACCCTGTGTCTCTCTCTGTGCACCCTGTGTCTCTCTCTCTCTCTCTGTGCACCCTGTGTCTCTCTCTGTGCACCCTGTGTCTCTCTCTGTGCACCCTGTCTCTCTCTCTCTGTGCACCCTGTCTCTCTCTCTCTGTGCACCCTGTGTCTCTCTCTCTGTGCACCCTGCGTCTCTCTCTCTGTGCACCCTGTGTCTCTCTCTGTGCACCCTGTGTGTCTCTCTCTCTCTCTGTGCACCCTGTCTCTCTCTCTCTCTCTCTCTCTCTCTCTGTGCACCCTGTGTCTCTCTCTCTCTGTGCACCCTGTGTCTCTCTCTCTCAGTGCACCCTGTGTCTCTCTCTCTCTGTGCACCCTGTGTCTCTCTCTCTGTGCACCCTGTGTGTCTCTCTCTCTGTGCACCCTGTGTCTCTCTCTCTGTGCACCCTGTGTGTCTCTATCTCTGTGCACCCTGTGTCTCTCTCTCTCTGTGCACCCTGTGTCTCTCTCTCTCTGTGCACCCTGTCTCTCTCTCTCTCTCTGTGCACCCTGTCTCTCTCTCTCCCTGTGCACCCTGTGTCTCTCTCTCTGTGCACCCTGTGTGTCTCTCTGTGCACCCTGTGTGTCTCTCTGTGCACCCTGTGTCTCTCTCTCTCTGTGCACCCTGTGTCTCTCTCTCTCTCTGCACCCTGTGTGTGTCTCTCTCTCTCTGTGCACCCTGTGTGTCTCTCTCTGTGCACCCTGTGTGTCTCTCTCTCTCTGTGCACCCTGTGTGTCTCTCTGTGCACCCTGTGTGTCTCTCTGTGCACCCTGTGTCTCTCTCTCTGTGAACAATGTGTGTGTCTCTCTGTGCACCCTGTGTGTGTCTCTCTGTGCACCCTGTTTGTGTCTCTCTGTGCACCCTGTGTCTCTCTCTCTGTGCACCCTGTGTGTCTCTCTCTGTGCACCCTGTGTCTCTCTCTCTCTGTGCACCCTGTGTCTCTCTCTCTCTGTGCACCCTGTGTGTCTCTCTCTCTCTGTGCACCCTGTGTGTCTCTCTCTGTGCACCCTGTGTGTGTCTCTCTCTCTGTGCACCCTGTGTGTCTCTCTCTCTGTGCACCCTGTGTCTCTCTCTCTCTGTGCACCCTGTGTCTCTATCTCTGTGCACCCTTTGTCTCTCTCTGTGCACCCTGTGTCTCTCTCTGTGCACCCTGTGTCTCTCTCTGTGCACCCTGTGTCTCTCTCTCTCTCTGTGCACCCTGTGTCTCTCTCTCCCTGTGCACCCTGTGTCTCTCTCTCTGTGCACCCTGTGTGTCTCTCTGTGCACCCTGTGTGTCTCTCTGTGCACCCTGTGTCTCTCTCTCTGTGCACACTGTGTGTGTCTCTCTGTGCACCCTGTGTGTGTCTCTCTGTGCACCCTGTGTGTGTCTCTCTGTGCACCCTGTGTCTCTCTCTCTGTGCACCCTGTGTGTCTCTCTCTGTGCACCCTGTGTCTCTCTCTCTCTGTGCACCCTGTGTCTCTCTCTCTCTGTGCACCCTGTGTGTCTCTCTCTCTGTGCACCCTGTGTGTCTCTCTCTGTGCACCCTGTGTGTCTCTCTCTCTGTGCACCCTGTGTCTCTCTCTCTCTCTGTGCACCCTGTGTCTCTCTCTCTCTGTGCACCCTGTGTCTCTCTCTCTCTGTGTCTCTCTCTCTCTGTGCACCCTGTGTCTCTCTCTCTGTGCACCCTGTGTCTCTCTCTCTCTCTCTGTGCACCCTGTGTCTCTCTCTCTCTGTGCACCCTGTGTCTCTCTCTCTGTGCACCCTGTGTGTCTCTCTGTGCACCCTGTGTGTCTCTCTGTGCACCCTGTGTCTCTCTCTCTGTGCACAATGTGTGTGTCTCTCTGTGCACCCTGTGTGTGTCTCTCTGTGCACCCTGTGTGTGTCTCTCTGTGCACCCTGTGTCTCTCTCTCTGTGTACCCTGTGTGTCTCTCTCTGTGCACCCTGTGTCTCTCTCTCTCTGTGCACCCTGTGTCTCTCTCTCTCTGTGCACACTGTGTGTCTCTCTCTCTCTGTGCACCCTGTGTGTCTCTCTCTGTGCACCCTGTGTGTCTCTCTCTCTGTGCACCCTGTGTGTCTCTCTCTCTGTGCACCCTGTGTCTCTCTCTCTCTGTGCACCCTGTGTCTCTATCTCTGTGCACCGTTTGTCTCTCTCTGTGCACCCTGTGTCTCTCTCTGTGGACCCTGTGTCTCTCTCTGTGCACCCTGTGTCTCTCTCTCTCTCTCTCTGTGCACCCTGTGTCTCTCTCTGTGCACCCTGTGTCTCTCTCTCTCTCTCTGTGCACCCTGTGTCTCTCTCTGTGCACCCTGTGTCTCTCTCTGTGCACCCTGTCTCTCTCTCTCTGTGCACCCTGTCTCTCTCTCTCTGTGCACCCTGTGTCTCTCTCTCTGTGCACCCTGCGTCTCTCTCTCTGTGCACCCTGTGTCTCTCTCTGTGCACCCTGTGTGTCTCTCTCTCTCTCTGTGCACCCTGTCTCTCTCTCTCTCTCTCTCTCTCTGTGCACCCTGTGTCTCTCTCTCTCTGTGCACCCTGTGTCTCTCTCTCTCAGTGCACCCTGTGTCTCTCTCTCTCTGTGCACCCTGTGTCTCTCTCTCTGTGCACCCTGTGTGTCTCTCTCTCTGTGCACCCTGTGTCTCTCTCTCTGTGCACCCTGTGTGTCTCTATCTCTGTGCACCCTGTGTCTCTCTCTCTCTGTGCACCCTGTGTCTCTCTCTCTCTGTGCACCCTGTCTCTCTCTCTCTCTCTGTGCACCATGTGTCTCTCTCTCCCTGTGCACCCTGTGTCTCTCTCTCTGTGCACCCTGTGTGTCTCTCTGTGCACCCTGTGTGTCTCTCTGTGCACCCTGTGTCTCTCTCTCTCTGTGCACCCTGTGTCTCTCTCTCTCTCTGCACCCTGTGTGTGTCTCTCTCTCTCTGTGCACCCTGTGTGTCTCTCTCTGTGCACCCTGTGTGTCTCTCTCTCTCTGTGCACCCTGTGTGTCTCTCTGTGCACCCTGTGTGTCTCTCTGTGCACCCTGTGTCTCTCTCTCTGTGAACAATGTGTGTGTCTCTCTGTGCACCCTGTGTGTGTCTCTCTGTGCACCCTGTTTGTGTCTCTCTGTGCACCCTGTGTCTCTCTCTCTGTGCACCCTGTGTGTCTCTCTCTGTGCACCCTGTGTCTCTCTCTCTCTGTGCACCCTGTGTATCTCTCTCTCTGTGCACCCTGTGTGTCTCTCTCTCTCTGTGCACCCTGTGTGTCTCTCTCTGTGCACCCTGTGTGTGTCTCTCTCTCTGTGCACCCTGTGTGTCTCTCTCTCTGTGCACCCTGTCTGTCTCTCTCTCTCTGTGCACCCTGTGTCTCTCTCTCTGTGCACCCTGTGTCTCTCTCTCTGTGCACCCTGTGTCTCTCTCTCTCTGTGCACCCTGTGTCTCTCTCTGTGCACCCTGTGTCTCTCTCTCTGTGCACCCTGTGTGTCTCTCTCTGTGCACCCTGTGTCTCTCTCTCTCTGTGCACCCTGTGTCTCTCTCTCTGTGCACCCTGTGTCTCTCTCTGTGCACCCTGTGTCTCTCTCTGTGCACCCTGTGTGTCTCTCTCTGTGCACCCTGTGTGTCTCTCTCTGTGCACCCTGTGTGTCTCTCTCTGTGCACCCCGTGTCTCTCTCTCTCTGTGCACCCCGTGTCTCTCTCTCTGTGCACCCTGTGTCTCTCTCTCTCTCTGTGCACCCCGTGTCTCTCTCTCTCTCTGTGCACCCTGTGTGTCTCTCTCTCTCTCTCTGTGCACCCTGTGTCTCTCTCTCTGTGCACCCTGTGTCTCTCTCTCCCTGTGCACCCTGTGTCTCTCTCTCTGTGCACCCTGTGTGTCTCTCTGTGCACCCTGTGTGTCTCTCTGTGCACCCTGTGTGTGTCTCTCTGTGCACCCTGTGTGTGTCTCTCTGTGCACCCTGTGTCTCTCTCTCTGTGTACCCTGTGTGTCTCTCTCTGTGCACCCTGTGTCTCTCTCTCTCTGTGCACCCTGTGTCTCTCTCTCTCTGTGCACCCTGTGTGTCTCTCTCTCTCTGTGCACCCTGTGTGTCTCTCTCTGTGCACCCTGTGTGTCTCTCTCTCTGTGCACCCTGTGTGTCTCTCTCTCTGTGCACCCTGTGTCTCTCTCTCTCTGTGCACCCTGTGTCTCTATCTCTGTGCACCCTTTGTCTCTCTCTGTGCACCCTGTGTCTCTCTCTGTGCACCCTGTGTCTCTCTCTGTGCACCCTGTGTCTCTCTCTCTCTCTCTGTGCACCCTGTGTCTCTCTCTGTGCACCCTGTCTCTCTCTCTCTCTCTCTGTGCACCCTGTGTCTCTCTCTGTGCACTCTGTGTCTCTCTCTGTGCACCCTGTCTCTCTCTCTCTGTGCACCCTGTCTCTCTCTCTCTGTGCACCCTGTGTCTCTCTCTCTGTGCACCCTGCGTCTCTCTCTCTGTGCACCCTGTGTCTCTCTCTGTGCACCCTGTGTGTCTCTCTCTCTCTCTGTGCACCCTGTGTCTCTCTCTCTCTCTCTCTCTCTGTGCACCCTGTGTCTCTCTCTCTCTGTGCACCCTGTGTCTCTCTCTCTCAGTGCACCCTGTGTCTCTCTCTCTCTGTGCACCCTGTGTCTCTCTCTCTGTGCACCCTGTGTGTCTCTCTCTCTGTGCACCCTGTGTCTCTCTCTCTGTGCACCCTGTGTCTCTCTCTCTGTGCACCCTGTGTGTCTCTCTCTCTGTGCACCCTGTGTCTCTCTCTCCCTGTGCACCCTGTGTCTCTCTCTCTGTGCACCCTGTGTGTCTCTCTGTGCACCCTGTGTGTCTCTCTGTGCACCCTGTGTCTCTCTCTCTGTGCACAATGTGTGTGTCTCTCTGTGCACCCTGTGTGTTTCTCTCTGTGCACCCTGTTTGTGTCTCTCTGTGCACCCTGTGTCTCTCTCTCTGTGCACCCTGTGTGTCTCTCTCTGTGCACCCTGTGTCTCTCTCTCTCTGTGCACCCTGTGTCTCTCTCTCTCTGTGCACCCTGTGTGTGTCTCTCTCTCTGTGCACCCTGTGTGTCTCTCTCTGTGCACCCTGTGTGTGTCTCTCTCTCTGTGCACCCTGTGTGTCTCTCTCTCTGTGCACCCTGTCTGTCTCTCTCTCTCTGTGCACCCTGTGTCTCTCTCTCTGTGCACCCTGTGTCTCTCTCTCTGTGCACACTGTGTCTCTCTCTCTCTGTGCACCCTGTGTCTCTCTCTGTGCACCCTGTGTCTCTCTCTCTGTGCACCCTGTGTGTCTCTCTCTGTGCACCCTGTGTCTCTCTCTCTCTGTGCACCCTGTGTCTCTCTCTCTGTGCACCCTGTGTCTCTCTCTGTGCACCCTGTGTCTCTCTCTGTGCACCCTGTGTGTCTCTCTCTGTGCACCCTGTGTGTCTCTCTCTGTGCACCCTGTGTGTCTCTCTCTGTGCACCCCGTGTCTCTCTCTCTCTGTGCACCCCGTGTCTCTCTCTCTGTGCACCCTGTGTCTCTCTCTCTCTGTGCACCCCGTGTCTCTCTCTCTGTGCACCCTGTGTCTCTCTCTCTGTGCACCCTGTGTGTCTCTCTCTCTCTCTCTGTGCACCCTGTGTCTCTCTCTCTGTGCACCCTGTGTCTCTCTCTCTCTGTGCACCATGTGTCTCTCTCTCTCTGTGCACCCTGTGTCTCTCTCTCTGTGCACCCTCTCTCTCTCTCTCTCTGTGCACCCTGTGTGTGTCTCTCTCTCTCTCTGCACCCTGTGTCTCTCTCTCTCTGTGCACCCTGTGTCTCTCTCTCTCTCTGTGCACCCTGTGTCTCTCTCTCTCTCTGTGCACCCTGTGTCTCTCTCTGTGCACCCTGTGTCTCTCTCTCTGTGCACCCTGTGTGTCTCTCTCTGTGCACCCTGTGTCTCTCTCTCTCTGTGCACCCTGTGTCTCTCTCTCTGTGCACCCTGTGTCTCTCTCTGTGCACCCTGTGTCTCTCTCTGTGCACCCTGTGTGTCTCTCTCTGTGCACCCTGTGTGTCTCTCTCTGTGCACCCTGTGTGTCTCTCTCTGTGCACCCCGTGTCTCTCTCTCTCTGTGCACCCCGTGTCTCTCTCTCTGTGCACCCTGTGTCTCTCTCTCTCTGTGCACCCCGTGTCTCTCTCTCTGTGCACCCTGTGTCTCTCTCTCTGTGCACCCTGTGTGTCTCTCTCTCTCTCTCTGTGCACCCTGTGTCTCTCTCTCTGTGCACCCTGTGTCTCTCTCTCTCTGTGCACCATGTGTCTCTCTCTCTCTGTGCACCCTGTGTCTCTCTCTCTGTGCACCCTCTCTCTCTCTCTCTCTGTGCACCCTGTGTGTGTCTCTCTCTCTCTCTGCACCCTGTGTCTCTCTCTCTCTGTGCACCCTGTGTCTCTCTCTCTCTCTGTGCACCCTGTGTGTCTCTCTCTCTCTGTGCACCCTGTGTGTCTCTCTCTGTGCACCCTGTGTGTCTCTCTCTCTCTGTGCACCCTGCGTGTCTCTCTCTCTCTGTGCACCCTGTCTGTCTCTCTCTCTCTGTGCACCCTGTGTCTCTCTCTCTGTGCACCCTGTGTCTCTCTCTCTGTGCACCCTGTGTCTCTCTCTCTGTGCACCCTGTGTGTGTCTCTCTCTCTCTCTGCACCCTGTGTCTCTCTCTGTGCACCCTGTGTGTCTCTCTCTGTGCACCCTGTGTGTCTCTCTCTGTGCACCCTGTGTGTCTCTCTCTGTGCACCCTGTGTCTCTCTCTCTCTCTCTCTGTGCACCCTGTGTCTCTCTCTCTGTGCACCCTGTGTCTCTCTCTCTCTGTGCACCCCGTGTCTCTCTCTCTGTGCACCCTGTGTCTCTCTCTCTCTGTGCACCCTGTGTCTCTCTCTCTCTGTGCACCCCGTGTCTCTCTCTCTGTGCACCCTGTGTCTCTCTCTCTCTGTGCACCCCGTGTCTCTCTCTCTCTCTGTGCACCCTGTGTGTCTCTCTCTCTCTCTCTGTGCACCCTGTGTCTCTCTCTCTCTGTGCACCCTGTGTATCTCTCTCTCTGTGCACCATGTGTCTCTCTCTCTCTGTGCACCCTGTGTCTCTCTCTCTGTGCACCCTCTCTCTCTCTCTCTCTGTGCACCCTGTGTGTGTCTCTCTCTCTCTGTGCACCCTGTGTCTCTCTCTCTCTGTGCACCCTGTGTGTGTCTCTCTCTCTGTGCACCCTGTGTGTCTCTCTCTGTGCACCCTGTGTGTCTCTCTCTCTGTGCACCCTGTGTCTCTCTCTCTGTGCACCCTGTGTCTCTCTCTCTCTGTGCACCCTGTGTCTCTATCTCTGTGCACCCTTTGTCTCTCTCTGTGCACCCTGTGTGTCTCTCTCTCTCTGTACACCATGTGTCTCTCTCTGTGCACCCTGTGTCTCTCTCTGTGCACCCTGTGTCTCTCTCTCTCTCTGTGCACCCTGTGTCTCTCTCTCCCTGTGCACCCTGTGTCTCTCTCTCTGTGCACCCTGTGTGTCTCTCTGTGCACCCTGTGTCTCTCTCTCTGTGCACAATGTGTGTGTCTCTCTGTGCACCCTGTGTGTGTCTCTCTGTGCACCCTGTGTGTGTCTCTCTGTGCACCCTGTGTCTCTCTCTCTGTGCACCCTGTGTGTCTCTCTCTGTGCACCCTGTGTCTCTCTCTCTCTGTGCACCCTGTGTCTCTCTCTCTCTGTGCACCCTGTGTGTCTCTCTCTCTCTGTGCACCCTGTGTGTCTCTCTCTGTGCACCCTGTGTGTCTCTCTCTCTGTGCACCCTGTGTGTCTCTCTCTCTGTGCACCCTGTGTCTCTCTCTCTGTGCACCCTGTGTCTCTCTCTCTATGTGCACCCTGTGTCTCTATCTCTGTGCACCCTTTGTCTCTCTCTGTGCACCCTGTGTCTCTCTCTGTGCACCCTGTGTCTCTCTCTGTGCACCCTGTGTCTCACTATCTCTCTCTCTGTGCACCCTGTGTCTCTCTCTGTGCACCCTGTGTCTCTCTCTCTGTGCACCCTGTGTCTCTCTCTGTGCAACCTGTGTCTCTCTCTGTGCACACTGTCTCTCTCTCTCTGTGCACCCTGTCTCTCTCTCTCTGTGCACCCTGTCTCTCTCTCTCTGTGCACCCTGTGTCTCTCTCTCTGTGCACCCTTTGTCTCTCTCTGTGCACCCTGTGTCTCTCTCTCTCTCTCTGTGCACCCTGTGTATCTCTCTCTCTCTGTGCACCCTGTGTCTCTCTCTCTCTGTGCACCCTGTGTCTCTCTCTCTCTGTGCACCCTGTGTCTCTCTCTCTGTGCACCCTGTGTCTCTCTCTCTCTCTGCACCATGTGTCTCTCTCTCTCTCTGTGCACCCTGTGTCTCTCTCTCTCTGTGCACCCTGTGTCTCTCTCTGTGCACCCTGTGTCTCTCTCTGTGCACCCTGTGTGTCTCTCTCTGTGCACCCTGTGTGTCTCTCTCTGTGCACCCTGTGTGTCTCTCTCTGTGCACCCCGTGTCTCTCTCTCTCTGTGCACCCTGTGTCTCTCTCTCTGTGCACCCTGTGTCTCTCTCTCTCTGTGCACCCCGTGTCTCTCTCTCTCTCTGTGCACCCTGTGTCTCTCTCTCTCTGTGCACCCTGTGTCTCTCTCTCTCTGTGCACCCTGTGTCTCTCTCTCTCTGTGCACCATGTATCTCTCTCTCTGTGCACCCTGTGTCTCTCTCTCTGTGCACCCTCTCTCTCTCTCTCTCTCTCTGTGCACCCTGTGTGTGTCTCTCTCTCTCTCTGCACCCTGTGTCTCTCTCTCTCTGTGCACCCTGTGTCTCTCTCTCTCTCTCTGTGCACCCTGTGTCTCTCTCTGTGCACCCTGTGTGTCTCTCTCTGTGCACCCTGTGTGTCTCTCTCTGTGCACCCTGTGTGTCTCTCTCTCTGTGCACCCTGTGTCTCTCTCTCTCTGTGCACCCTGTGTGTCTCACTGTGCACCCTGTGTCTCTCTCTCTGTGCACAATGTGTGTGTCTCTCTGTGCACCCTGTGTGTGTCTCTCTGTGCACCCTGTGTCTCTCTCTCTATGCACCCTGTGTGTCTCTCTCTGTGCACCCTGTGTCTCTCTCTCTCTGTGCACCCTGTGTCTCTCTCTCTCTGTGCACCATGTATCTCTCTCTCTGTGCACCCTGTGTCTCTCTCTCTGTGCACCCTCTCTCTCTCTCTCTCTCTCTCTCTGTGCACCCTGTGTGTGTCTCTCTCTCTCTCTGCACCCTGTGTCTCTCTCTCTCTGTGCACCCTGTGTCTCTCTCTCTCTCTCTCTGTGCACCCTGTGTCTCTCTCTGTGCACCCTGTGTGTCTCTCTCTGTGCACCCTGTGTGTCTCTCTCTGTGCACCCTGTGTGTCTCTCTCTCTGTGCACCCTGTGTCTCTCTCTCTCTGTGCAACCTGTGTGTCTCACTGTGCACCCTGTGTCTCTCTCTCTGTGCACAATGTGTGTGTCTCTCTGTGCACCCTGTGTGTGTCTCTCTGTGCACCCTGTGTCTCTCTCTCTATGCACCCTGTGTGTCTCTCTGTGCACCCTGTGTCTCTCTCTGTGCACCCTGTGTCTCTCTCTCTCTCTGTGCACCCTGTGTCTCTCTCTGTGCAACCTGTGTCTCTCTCTGTGCACCCTGTCTCTCTCTCTCTGTGCACCCTGTGTCTCTCTCTCTCTCTCTGTGCACCCTGTCTCTCTCTCTCTCTCTCTGTGCACCCTGTGTCTCTCTCTCTGTGCACCCTGTGTCTCTCTCTCTCTCTGTGCACCCTGTGTCTCTCTCTCCCTGTGCACCCTGTGTGTCTCTCTGTGCACCCTGTGTGTCTCTCTGTGCACCCTGTCTCTCTCTCTCTGTGCACCCTGTGTCTCTCTCTCTCTCTCTGTGCACCCTGTCTCTCTCTCTCTCTCTGTGCACCCTGTGTCTCTCTCTCTGTGCACCCTGTGTCTCTCTCTCTCTCTGTGCACCCTGTGTCTCTCTCTCCCTGTGCACCCTGTGTGTCTCTCTGTGCACCCTGTGTGTCTCTCTGTGCACCCTGTGTGTGTCTCTCTGTGCACCCTGTGTCTCTCTCTCTGTGCACCCTGTGTGTCTCTCTCTGTGCACCCTGTGTCTCTCTCTCTCTGTGCACCCTGTGTCTCTCTCTCTCTGTGCACCCTGTGTGTCTCTCTCTCTCTGTGCACCCTGTGTGTCTCTCTCTCTGTGCACCCTGTGTGTCTCTCTCTCTGTGCACCCTGTGTGTCTCTCTCTCTGTGCACCCCGTGTCTCTCTCTCTGTGCACCCCGTGTCTCTCTCTCTCTCTGTGCACCCTGTGTCTCTATCTCTGTGCACCCTTTGTCTCTCTCTGTGCACCCTGTGTCTCTCTCTGTGCACCCTGTGTCTCTCTCTGTGCACCCTGTGTCTCTCTCTCTCTCTCTGTGCACCCTGTGTCTCTCTCTGTGCACCCTGTGTCTCTCTCTCTCTCTCTGTGCACCCTGTGTCTCTCTCTGTGCACCCTGTCTCTCTCTCTCTGTGCACCCTGTCTCTCTCTCTCTGTGCACCCTGTCTCTCTCTCTCTGTGCACCCTGTGTCTCTCTCTCTGTGCACCCTGTGTCTCTCTCTGTGCACCCTGTGTGTCTCTCTCTCTCTCTGTGCACCCTGTGTCTCTCTCTCTCTCTCTGTGCACCCTGTGTCTCTCTCTCTCTGTGCACCCTGTGTCTCTCTCTCTCAGTGCACCCTGTGTCTCTCTCTCTCTCTGTGCACCCTGTGTCTCTCTCTCTGTGCACCCTGTGTGTCTCTCTCTCTGTGCACCCTGTGTGTCTCTCTCTCTGTGCACCCTGTGTCTCTCTCTCTGTGCACCCTGTGTCTCTCTCTGTGCACCCTGTGTCTCTCTCTGTGCACTCTGTGTGTCTCTCTATGTGCACCCTGTGTGTCTCTCTCTCTGTGCACCCTGTGTCTCTCTCTCTGTGCACCCTGTGTCTCTCTCTCTATGTGCACCCTGTGTCTCTATCTCTGTGCACCCTTTGTCTCTCTCTGTGCACCCTGTGTCTCTCTCTGTGCACCCTGTGTCTCTCTCTGTGCACCCTGTTTCTCACTCTCTCTCTCTCTGTGCACCCTGTGTGTCTCTCTCTCTCTCTGTGCACCCTGTGTCTCTCTCTCTCTCTCTGTGCACCCTGTGTCTCTCTCTCTCTGTGCACCCTGTGTCTCTCTCTCTCAGTGCACCCTGTGTGTCTCTCTCTCTGTGCACCCTGTGTCTCTCTCTCTGTGCACCCTGTGTGTCTCTCTCTCTGTGCACCCTGTGTCTCTCTCTCCCTGTGCACCCTGTGTCTCTCTCTCTGTGCACCCTGTGTGTCTCTCTGTGCACCCTGTGTGTCTCTCTGTGCACCCTGTGTCTCTCTCTCTGTGCACAATGTGTGTGTCTCTCTGTGCACCCTGTTTGTGTCTCTCTGTGCACCCTGTGTCTCTCTCTCTGTGCACCCTGTGTGTCTCTCTCTGTGCACCCTGTGTCTCTCTCTCTCTGTGCACCCTGTGTCTCTCTCTCTCTGTGCACCCTGTGTGTCTCTCTCTCTCTGTGCACCCTGTGTGTCTCTCTCTGTGCACCCTGTGTGTCTCTCTCTCTCTGTGCTCCCTGTGTGTGTCTCTCTCTGTGCACCCTGTCTGTCTCTCTCTCTCTGTGCACCCTGTGTCTCTCTCTCTGTGCACCCTGTGTCTCTCTCTCTGTGCACCCTGTGTCTCTCTCTGTGCACCCTGTGTCTCTTTTTGTGCACCCTGTGTCTCTTTCTCTCTCTCAGTGCACCCTGTGTCTCTATCTCTGTGCACCCTTTGTCTCTCTCTGTGCACCCTGTGTCTCTCTCTGTGCACCCTGTGTCTCTTTTTGTGCACCCTGTGTCTCTCTCTCTCTCTCTCTGTGCACCCTGTGTCTCTCTCTGTGCACCCTGTGTCTCTCTCTCTGTGCACCCTGTGTCTCTCTCTGTGCAACCTGTGTCTCTCTTTGTGCACCCTGTCTCTCTCTCTCTGTGCACCCTGTGTCTCTCTCTCTGTGCACCCTGTGTGTCTCTCTCTCTGTGCACCCTGTGTCTCTCTCTCCCTGTGCACCCTGTGTCTCTCTCTCTGTGCACCCTGTGTGTCTCTCTGTGCACCCTGTGTGTCTCTCTGTGCACCCTGTGTCTCTCTCTCTGTGCACAATGTGTGTGTCTCTCTGTGCACCCTGTGTGTGGCTCTCTGTGCACCCTGTTTGTGTCTCTCTGTGCACCCTGTGTCTCTCTCTCTGTGCACCCTGTGTGTCTCTCTCTGTGCACCCTGTGTCTCTCTCTCTCTGTGCACCCTGTGTCTCTCTCTCTCTGTGCACCCTGTGTGTCTCTCTCTCTCTGTGCACCCTGTGTGTCTCTCTCTGTGCACCCTGTGTGTCTCTCTCTCTCTGTGCTCCCTGTGTGTGTCTCTCTCTGTGCACCCTGTCTGTCTCTCTCTCTCTGTGCACCCTGTGTCTCTCTCTCTGTGCACCCTGTGTCTCTCTCTCTGTGCACCCTGTGTCTCTCTCTGTGCACCCTGTGTCTCTTTTTGTGCACCCTGTGTCTCTTTCTCTCTCTCAGTGCACCCTGTGTCTCTATCTCTGTGCACCCTTTGTCTCTCTCTGTGCACCCTGTGTCTCTCTCTGTGCACCCTGTGTCTCTTTTTGTGCACCCTGTGTCTCTCTCTCTCTCTCTGTGCACCCTGTGTCTCTCTCTGTGCACCCTGTGTCTCTCTCTCTGTGCACCCTGTGTCTCTCTCTGTGCAACCTGTGTCTCTCTTTGTGCACCCTGTCTCTCTCTCTCTGTGCACCCTGTCTCTCTCTCTCTGTGCACCCTGTGTCTCTCTCTCTGTGCACCCTGTGTCTCTCTCTCTGTGCACCCTGTGTCTCTCTCTGTGCACCCTGTGTCTCTCTCTGTGCACCCTGTGTGTCTCTCTCTGTGCACCCTGTGTGTCTCTCTCTGTGCACCCCGTGTCTCTCTCTCTCTGTGCACCCTGTGTCTCTCTCTCTGTGCACCCTGTGTCTCTCTCTCTCTCTGTGCACCCCGTGTCTCTCTCTCTCTCTGTGCACCCTGTGTGTCTCTCTCTCTCTCTCTCTCTGTGCACCCTGTGTCTCTCTCTCTCTGTGCACCCTGTGTCTCTCTCTCTCTGTGCACCATGTGTCTCTCTCTCTCTGTGCACCCTGTGTCTCTCTCTCTGTGCACCCTCTCTCTCTCTCTCTGTGCACCCTGTGTGTGTCTCTCTCTCTCTCTCTGCACCCTGTGTCTCTCTCTCTCTCCACCCTGTGTCTCTCTCTCTCTCTCTGTGCACCCTGTGTCTCTCTCTCTCTGTGCACCCTGTGTCTCTCTCTCTCTCTGTGCACCCTGTGTGTCTCTCTCTCTCTGTGCACCCTGTGTCTCTCTCTCTCTCTGTGCACCCTGTGTCTCTCTCTCTCTCTCTGTGCACCCTGTGTCTCTCTCTCTCTGTGCAACCTGTGTCTCTCTCTCTCTGTGCACCCTGTGTCTCTCTCTCTCTGTGTCTCTCTCTCTCTGTGCACCCTGTGTCTCTCTCTCTCTCTGTGCACCCTGTGTGTCTCTCTCTCTCTCTGTGCACCCTGTGTCTCTCTTTCCCTGTGCACCCTGTGTCTCTCTCTCTGTGCACCCTGTGTGTCACTCTGTGCACCCTGTGTGTCTCTCTGTGCACCCTGTGTCCCTCTCTCTGTGCACCCTGTCTCCCTCTCTCTGTTCACCCTGTGTCCCTCTCTCTGTGCACCCTGTGTCTCTCTCTCTGTGCACCCTGTGTCTCTCTCTCTCTCTGTGCACCCTGTGTCTCTCTCTCTCTGTGCACCCTGTGTGTCTCTCTCTTTCTGTGCACCCTGTGTGTCTCTCTCTGTGCACCCTGTGTGTCTCTCTCTCTGTGCACCCTGTGTGTCTCTCTCTCTGTGCACCCTGTGTCTCTCTCTATGTGCACCCTGTGTCTCTCTCTCTCTGTGCACCCTGTGCACAATGTGTGTGTCTCTCTGTGCACCCTGTGTGTGTCTCTCTGTGCACCCTGTGTGTGTCTCTCTGTGCACCCTGTGTCTCTCTCTCTGTGCACCCTGTGTGTCTCTCTCTGTGCACCCTGTGTCTCTCTCTCTCTCTGTGCACCCTGTGTCTCTCTCTCTCTGTGCACCCTGTGTGTCTCTCTCTTTCTGTGCACCCTGTGTGTCTCTCTCTGTGCACCCTGTGTGTCTCTCTCTCTGTGCACCCTGTGTGTCTCTCTCTCTGTGCACCCTGTGTCTCTCTCTATGTGCACCCTGTGTCTCTCTCTCTCTGTGCACCCTGTGTCTCTATCTCTGTGCACCCTTTGTCTCTCTCTGTGCACCCTGTGTCTCTCTCTGTGCACCCTGTGTCTCTCTCTCTCTCTCTGTGCACCCTGTGTCTCTCTCTGTGCACCCTGTGTCTCTCTCTCTGTGCACCCTGTGTCTCTCTCTGTGCAACCTGTGTCTCTCTCTGTGCACCCTGTTGTTGGGGCTTCCTAATCAGTAGTTGGCAGCTTGGAAACACAGGCCCAACCAGAATTCTGTAGAACTCGTACTGGATGTAACACACACACAATCAGTCTCAGTACTAATTCAGTTTATTGCTACGTCATTGCATAGACTTTATACTTGCAAAAGAAGGCGGATATTAGAGCGATTTTCACAGTTCACGTTAGTCGGTACAAGGACAAATAATCAGGTGTTTTCTGTTTCTTAGAACAACTAGAAATGTTTTGTGTTTTAGTAAGGTCGACAAACATCTCAAGGATAGGCACATGATATTATGGTTAGGCTATGTGTCAGCAAAATATGTTAACCCCTTCATTGGCAGAATATGTTAACCCCTTCATTTCCCCTCTTAGATCACAACGTGATCTTTATTTGGGATGTAAGCAGTGGTGTATATATATGATAGGAAGCAAACTAAGACACTGCAAGGTGATAGACCCTCCAGGGTATCAGTACATGAGATATACCTGTGACCGGGTGGTGTTAAGTCACAGTATTTAGCTGGAAATTCTTAGGAATAAAGCCTTGCAGTATGTAATAAAAGCACAAAGGAATACAAGTAATGACAGTAAACAGAATTATCATCAATATAAGAACAACATTCTTTACCTATTAAAGCACACACACCGCCTTTGGAAGCTAAAACATAATCTAAAGCCATTCTATTCTACAAAGTGACCATTCTAAAGTTGCACCTGCTCCTAGTTTAGTTTCCCAATTGCTTCAGCAGAGTTAATCAAGGCCCTCTGTACTAGTAGAGAAAGGATGGATAGTTCTACCTGTAGTCTCCCTACGCCTGCATGTGGGAAGGTTATACCTAGGGTGTCTAAAAATATTTTCCACCCGCACTTCTGCTCTATATCCATCATGGAAAGTATACATTCATGGCTGGAGAAGGCGGCATAAGGTGGAAGAGATTAGACACGGACCCATTAGTGTCGCTACAACCAGTACCATTAATTGATATATTATGCAAAAGAGAAAATAAGTAGGGACATCCGGGACCACTACAGTTCCAAGGTGAACAACTCTTGTACAGGTCAGAAAGGGAGGAACCAGAGGAAGTCCTATAAAAATAAGTGTGGTATTGGAGCAAGTGGACCAACCAACAGATTTACATTTTCCTAGGGCCCTAAAACAGTTATACCCTGGGTTAGTGTGGGTTAACATAAATTATACACTCTTACTATTTTTTGATGGGAAATACGTGCATATGAGGTGTTGCATCCATATAGAGTTTAGTGGTGTGGCTGATTGTACAAAGTAAAGAAATTCCATTTGCGGGGTTGTGTACTGCCATTGTAATATATGTGGCTTTGACTGAAGTTTTCCGCTGGAAGGCCAAATAGAGGCATACCCATTTCCCCATGTGTAACAACGTGTGCACTTACCCAGCAATTGGAAATGTTAAAGGAGTGATCATATCCTTGTAATGTATTACGTTCCCAGGGATGATTTTGTATAATGGTATTATCTTGTGTGGATCTCTTGTACCTATGAGGTGAGCTAGTATTGGTGTGAGTGTTATTGTTTTTACCACAAACAGACTTTAGTGGTCCCAGTTCGTCTGGGTCATAATGGCAATTAAGAAATGTTCATAAGGGCAAATAAATCAGGAGCATAATGCACATCAACAGGAGAAAGTTCTTTCATGCATTCTGTGGATGCAGGAGTAGGTTTGACATTTTTATTTTCGCTGTCTTCAATCGCTTTCATGGGGACTTTGTCACCTGCTTCACCCCTCTTTGGACACAGCTTCAGGCGTGATGCGTGGATCCAGATGTGAGTCAGTGAGGACGGCAGTCCTGGTTACTGCTACATCGGTAGTCGGTGGTCCGAATGGGAAGCCTCCCTTTTTTGCTCTGTTTAGTTGTCGGACACAGACGAGGTCACCTGGCTGGAACGGATGTGTTGGTTCCTGTGAGGGTAAAGGAAAAGCGAGAAGACACATCACCATAGATGCCATTCAATTTATCAATCAATTGTTGCACATATTGTTCTCTTATAAGATCAAGATCACCAGACATAATTACAAGTGGGCCTTTTACCCAAGGAGTTGGAAATGGTCTTCCCATTAGAATCTCAAAAAGGGGACAATTTAGTAGACTTATTAGGAGTCCTCCTAATTTCTGCTAGAATGGCAGATAAGCATTTCTGCCAGTTCACCCATGTACCTGCAGTGGCCTTTGTAAGTTTCTCCTTAATAGTTCGGTTTATTCTTTCCACTATGCCTGAACTCTGAGGATGGTAAGGGATATGGAATTTCCAGGTTATCTGCAGCCATTGTACCAGTTTCTTAATTACCGCACTAATAAAGGCTGGTCCATTATCAGAATTAATTTGCAATGGGCATCCATATCTCAGTATTACCTCGGTAGTTAATATTTTAGCTACCGTCTTAGCATCCTCTTTGTGTTACAAAGGCCTCAGGCCACCGTGAGAACTGGTCTACTATCACCAACAGGTACAATTGCTTTGATCCTGTCTTTGATATGAGTAAAATCAATTTGTAAATGGATGAATGGAGCTGTGGGTGGAGGCAAGTGATCATGTAATGCTTTGTTAGGTACTGTAGAGTTATTCTGTAGACACTGTATATATCTTTGTATGTATGTCTGGCAGTGTGATTTTAAGATTCTGATGCAAAAATGACACTTGCAACTGTTGCTACCCGGTCAGCTAAAGAATTACCTCTAGATATAAAATCATTGCAATTCTTTGTACTTGCTATGTGTTATCAGTTTTACTAGTTTCGTTTTCAGTGTGCTACTGGATGCAAGGGGGGGTTTGGGTTGCAGCTGCAGCTTCTCTCTATCCCTGCTCTTGAGCGGGGAAAAGGGGGGGCAGAAAGGAGGGGGGTGCTTTCTGTACAGCCACATCACAAGGAGCCAAAAAGTTTGGAGACACGCCAGCATCCCCTGGACCGGAGTAGATACTACTTTGGAAAATAATGCAACGGGACACATACTACCTCCGTGATCTTGGGCACAGACCGCGGCCATGGTTTTACAGTTGTCCCTTGCATACAAATGAAAAAGTTTACAATAATCAGGTAGTCCTAAAGCAAGAGCCTGCATAATGCTAACTTTTAAGGTCACATAAGCTTCAGTCATGCCTGGAGTCCACTGAATATGTTTTTGGCTGTCCCCCTTAGCAGCCGTACGTAAAATGGAGTCATAGTGAGCATTCAGGGATCCATTGTCTGCAATAATCACATATATAGTTGTGAGCGTACGAGTCGTTGCTCACGCTTGCGGGCTCGCGCAGCGAGCCGCGGCCCTCGCGTAGCGAGGTCACTGGGCAAGGGCCTCAGTTGCTGGCATGGAGCGCCAAAGGCACTCCATGCCAGCAACTGAGGCCCCTCACAAAGCGAGGGCCTCAGTTGCTGTCGAGGTCACTGGGCACGGGCCTCAGTTGCTGGCATGGAGCGCCGAAGGCGCTCCATGTCAGCAACTGAGGCCCCTCGCAAAGCGAGGGCCTCAGTTGCTGGCGAGGTCACTGGGCAAGGGCCTCAGTTGCTGGCATGGAGCGCCGAAGGCGCTCCATGCCAGCAACTGAGGCCCCTCGCGAAGCGAGGGACTCAGTTGCTGGCGAGGTCACTGGGCAAGGGCCTCAAACCCTCGCAAAATTCACGTCGCTACTCAAAAAACACGACACACAAATTACGACACTCGCTAAATTTTACGAGGAACGCAAACAACGTATGAAACACGTTACCACACATTACGACCTCGCAAACATCGGACGCAACACGCCGACATACAAACATTTAAAACACAATACATACACACAGCACATACATAAAAAACTTACCTACACCAAGAGGGAGCACCCAGGAGCTCAAAAATGCAACTTACACCTCGATTTTACTCGAAATAAAACAGTTTAGAGACTAAAAAAAAATCTAAGCGAGAGAAAAAATGGCCGCCGAACAAAACGAAAACGAGGCTACAGCACTCTAAACTCGCAAAACACCACAAAACACCTACGGATATTCCGATACAGACCTATACCACACATTACTCGCCATTTTACACCAATGCGGAAGTACACGACTACGCTAACGGTTTGGTCTCGCGCACGCACAGTGTTACACTGCACACATTCAGCATGCTTATACAGCAGCTCCACACCACTAATGCTGCAGCAACATCAACACAGATTGCCAGCTCTTCATCACAATGCTTCAAAATAGGTACACTATATTCATTTACTAATTTAGCTACCTTACAATTTCATTGCCGTCATTTTTTGACGGGCAATTCGCTAGTTAATCATAAACATGTGTTGCCCCCATTTGTATTTTGTTTTTAGTTACCTTGTGACCTTCAGCTGCTAGGTGCTGTAGCAGACTGAGTGAATCCTGTCTTTTTGGCTTCCCCGTTAGGAGTACATACCAAACAGTAGGTCCTTGTGACGGACTGAATGGGGACAGAACCATGACACGGGTCCATGACCGCAAGGTATTGGAGCACCAGTGAGTAAGCAGCTGGTGAATCCACGTAGCCTTAGGGGAAGACGGGCCCATATTAATTGGCACCCATCAAAAAGTGAAAACCATAAGTAGTTGTGTCTCAATGTCCAATGGGACCAAAAATAATGCGTTTGATAAATCAATAATAATAAATATAGTGGCGTCATGGGAAATGGCCGTAATGAGAGCAGTGATATCAGGGACAATCGGGGCAATTGGGATGACTAAGTAATTAATTGCCCTTAAATCCTGGACAAATCTAAAGTCATTGTCACGTAATGGAAGGGACGTTAGCCCAATTCCATCCTGACTCTGTAGCAGAGTCTAGAAGTCTGTATAACAAGTCTGATGTCAGTCTGAGCTTGACACATTCACTTCAGATATATCAGATATGTAGAAGGATTAATTCGGGGGTTAAGGGCTGCCTGTTTTCTCTTTCCGTATTTACTATTTGCAATCTATTCCAAAACAAACTCCATTTTGGATCAAATTCACATACAAAATCTCTCTTCCAAATCACTTACTATAACATTCTAGGAACTATTCGCTTCAGTCCCGTACTTAACTTACAATAATTACCAACTAACACTCCACTTCTTCCTGAGACATCTCTCCACAAACATATAACTACCAATACTGAAATCCACCTTAAAAAGTTAAACAACAACATTCCATACACATCTTATCCAAACTAAATACGACCTTAAGAATTTTCTGCAAGGAGACAGAAATTCACAGCCTCTTTTTTTTTTTTTTTTTTTTTTTCGGGATGCAGAGATAAGTGTTAGCAAGCTTTAAAATAGAATAAACACACTGTCTTACACTTACAAACAAGATAGACCATAAATCCTCCACTGTTACATATTTCTGGAAAAAGATTTCCTTTTTTTTTACATATATGCCGGCTTTAGAAATATATTTCAGTGGTGGACACAATCTCTACAGCGTTAAAAAAAAAACAGAGGAAAATTCTCTTACCTGCATTTCTCAATTGTATTGCAAAGAAAAGAAAGTACAGCTAACACTCACGAATTTATTTGCAGCAAAACACAAGACAATCCATCTACTTTATAAACAAAAGCAATCAGAATATTATATAAATGTATGTAAAGAGAAGAAAAAGTTCCTTTATATTTCTGTGTTCTTATCTTGTTTGCTCTTTCACGGGACCTGATGTTACGCTGTGTATATAATTACATATGACAGCTTTGGGAGGTGGGTATTGTTTAGACTGGGAAGTAACCCTTTACAACTCATTACTATCCTTCTAAAAAAAAAACTTTAGGTGGTTGTCTCTATAGATATCGTAACCTTATTTGCTATCACAGTTTTTTAATCCCAGAACAGGATTCGTCTGTACTGAGCTGAAATAGCTCGGACAGTTCCGAAAGATATATTCTCGAGTTAACGGGTTGCACCTAGACACAGAGACGGTGCGTCTTACAGTGTCCAGAGACCTTACTTCCTGATTTTTACACAGAATAAAAAACATTTCTTATCTTAAACAGCATAGCAATACAGCAAAATTAATGAGCAAGCAAAAGCGGATTTTGGGCACTGTAAACCAAGCCGTCAAGTATATATTTATATCAATTTTATCCTTTCTATTCCCACCTTAGGAATAATATATATATATCTCCTTGATATATATATGGCCTTCCAGAGGCCTAATTTTACACTCTCTTCCTTAGAGAGTCTCCCTACCTTTTAGGGATTATACCTACAGTCTACCAAAGACTTAATTCTTAATTCTTAATTCTCACTACCGCAGGGAGTGTGTGCCCAACTTATTTACTTATATACAGTTTACAAAGGACGACGAGAGTGGGAGCAAAGGAAGGTGCAAATAGACACAATTCACTATACTCACCCACTCCGTCGTACTTCGATCTCTGTATCCCACTCGTCTGACACCAGTTTGTTGGGGCTTCCTAATCGGTAGTTGGCAGCTTGGAAACACAGGCCCAACCAGAATTCTGTAGAACTCGTACTGGATGTAACACACACACAATCAGTCTCAGTACTAATTCCGTTTATTGCTACGTCATTGCATAGACTTTATACTTGCAAAAGAAGGCGGATATTAGAGCGATTTTCACAGTTCACGTTAGTCGGTACAAGGACAAATAATCAGGTGTTTTCTGTTTCTTAGAACAACTAGAAATGTTTTGTGTTTTAGTAAGGTCGACAAACATCTCAAGGATAGGCACATGATATTATGGTTAGGCTATGTGTCAGCAAAATATGTTAACCCCTTCATTGGCAGAATATGTTAACCCCTTCAGTCTCCAAGGTTGAACAAGAAGATCTGAATATAAGAGATCAGCAGCCGGTGAAGGAGGAGGAGAGTCCTGGGAATATCAGGGAAGGTGAGGAAGTAATACACAATAAGAACATTAATAATACATCCTGTAACGGCACACTGTCACCATAAGGATTTTATCTAAAAGAGGATTAAAAAACTGTCTATACATTGCAATAGCTCTTTACCTCTATAGTACATCATTCAGGAGATATACATCTATTGTTTGTGCAGCTCAGTATAGTAATGTATGACTCAAGAGAACTTGATAAGGGTGTGGGGGGGTCTATAACTTTTGCCAATCATTACTAATATCAGTCAATAGCAGGCTCCTAATTCCTAACACATCCACACAGCAAATGCACAGTGCGGCAAAAACAGCCGCCTAGTTTTATTACAAAGACAATGTGATGTTATGTGTTTAAACTCTATATTACATTTTAGTTGTAGCCAGTTCATAAGGAGTTAACTGCATGTGGAATGTTGTGATGTCATCTGTAACTGTCATGCTGTGAGTCAGTCTGTAACTGTCATGCTGTTAGTCAGTTAGTAAAGTTTGCTCTAATAGTTGACAGACAAAAAAAGGTGTATCTTTCATTTTAGAGAAAGATAGAGATAAAAGCATTTATTATTTTGCCAAGCCTGCTTTTTGCCTCCTATGTTCCTGAGATCCTGGCCTGAACAAGTCATAAATGCTGAGACCATAAGAACCCAGACCATCTAGGAGTGCCCCTATACTAGTAAGCAGAAGGGTTAAGGGGTGATCCTGTCCCCCTCACTCCTGGGGTCGTAACACACAGGAAAAATACGAACTTAACTTAGTTGTATTTTTTATGTTATTTTTTGTGTTTTTTGGTTTGAGCGGTTCGGCTGTTACGAAAAATACGAACTTAACTCCTATCTCGTAATTTTTTTTTCTAATTCCCGCGTTGGTCAACTGCTTGCAGCCTAAGGCTCATTTCGTATTTTTCGTAACAGACAAACCGTGCAAACCAAAAAACACAAAAAATAACATAAAAAATACAACTAAAACATCACACACAGAAGTTGCAATATGTAAAGTTTCTGTTTATACAGTATTTCTTTTTTTCTTTTAAATAACATTTTTCAGACCATTATATTTAGTTAGACAAAAGACCATAATTGACAATAATTGGTTGGCACCGGATCACACTGCACTCTACAGACATTTACACATCTTTTGCTTCATTTTCGTGTGATTACAAAATATGTTGTATTTTCATAAGGCGTTAACTTCCACTAAATTAATAGACTAAGCTAAATCATTTTGGTCTCATATTAACTGCAAATTGTTTAGGTATATAGCAACTAATCATTTCCATTTAGAAATATGTTAAAGCTGTCGGAATTTACTCCTGGTGTTTTTATTTTCAACAGATGGATCTGAAATTTGGAATATCCTTGGAGAAGATCACATTGCTCAGAGAGTAGAAAAACCATTTGCATGTACTGAATGTGAGAAATGTTTCAGTCAGCTCTCAGCTCTTAATTCACATAAGAGGACTCATACAGGAGGAAAACCTTTTCCATGTTCTGAATGTGAGAAATGTTACAGTCAGCTCTCGGCTCTTAATACACATGAGGACTCATACAGGAGAAAAACCTTTTCCATGTTCAGAATGTGGGAAATGTTTCAGTCAGCTCTCAGCTCTTAATACACATAAGAGGACTCATACAGGAGAAAAACCCTTTCCATGTTCTGAATGTGGGAAATGTTTCAGTCTTGTCTCAAGTCTTAATAACCATAAGAGGACTCATACAGGAGAAAAACCCTTTCCATGTTCTGAATGTGAGAAATGTTTTACTCGGCTCTCAGCTCTTAATACACATAAGAGGACTCATACAGGAGAAAAATAGGATAAAGACCATTTGTATGTATGGGATGTGGGGAATGTTAAATATGAATCCGCCATTACACATCAACATGACGCATCATGCAATTCTATTAAGATCATATACATGTAACTGATCAAAAACATTAGCAAGGTCATAAAGATCTATGGATATCTGAGTTGTAAATCACATTCATAGAACTTTTCATCAATAAGTTCTACTATTGTACCAGCTTGTATTATTACAATACATGATATGAGGCTGGACTGTGCATTGCTGCTATCTGCTTGGTTACCAATAACCTTTTGATTTAAGGGATCCAGAACGTATGGACTTAGCTCTACATCATCATGCTGAGCACTCATAATACATTTGTGAACATGTAAACTAAGTTATATATTTTATATTTTTTTAACCTTAATAACCCCTGCCATTAATTTTCTTATTTTCTATGTACATTTGTTGCATCAAACAAAGCATTGACCCTATAGAGCTGTAAAAGAAAAATAACAATGCTCTTAGGTACTGAAAGGCTCATAAATGTCAAGCTGTCTGCAAATGTATTCTCTGTTTCTAAGTGATACTAATATGTATAATATGATACAGAATTATGTTATAGATTTTTTTAATAATTCAAAGTGTTTGATGAGCCCATTGTCATTAAGAATTACACTTTGTACTGTACAAAAAGAGTGTTTTGTTCTTTTAATAATTATAAGGTACTCATACCTTATAATGGGTTGAACAGACCTCTTTGCACTAAATGTAACTATACAATGGTCATTATAAATGTGGAAAATATTACATCTAAAGCTATTTTTTAATCAATAAAGAATTGACTGAGATATTGCTTGATTTAATTATACATCACCCTCATCCCCTCATTTCCCTCCATCCGCTCTCCTAGCCTCTTCTCCCCCACAAATCTTCCTTATCATTATCCCTTTCTCCCCATCCAGTCTCTCTTTCTTTTTACGTCACATTCCAATCCTTCATCATACCTCCTATCTCCCCTTTCTATTCTTCCTATGTAGATCTGCCAACTCTTATTTATTCGACCTGCTCCTGTTAAGTCCCTACCATTTTTATCTTCAACTACGCCCACTTTATCATGTTCCTTTTGAGATCCCCACTTTTCTTGAAGAGATCTCTTGACTTACCCATGTTGTTATCTTCTTTTATCTCTTTACGTTGCTCATTTTATATAATACATCCTGGTCTCTTCTAGAATTTTGCAATCAATACTACAAGAAACCAAGCCAAATTGCTAATTGCAGGGTTTGATCATGAGTATAAAATGCAAATATTTTTACCATATCAGAAGAAGACCTAGAGAAGGCTCTGATGCCGGAAAGGCACATGATGAAGAGGATGGCAGAGATGGATAAAAGAGGTTATTGAATCAATGAATATGAGCTTGGTGGAGCTCAGAATGGCAGTATATGATAGATGTGTCTTCTATAAAGTGTTCTATGGAGTCATAGAGAGTTGTACATGACTGAACAATTAAATAACAAAGTGTAATATATTAGTAAAGTTTTTTTCAGATTTGACAGCCACAAACAGAGCATGGAAATCACAGCATCTAGTAAACAAACATAGTTCTACCAGTTATGTCTGTTAACCAGTAGATCTCTTTATTGGAAAATCATATGGTAACTAAACACATTTACAAAAAGTAATTAAACAGTAGTGCCACTAAACAATATTACTTGGTAACCTAATTACCAGAAGGCCAAATTAACATAATTACTCAGTGCTGTTGCAATATATGACTGGTTAGTAAAATAGGGGCGGAGCCTGACCGGTCCTAGTTGTGAAACAGTTCAGTTGGTGCTGCATTCGTAGTTCAGGAAGGGCTCAATTGCTGCGGAGGTGGGGACGACATGCCCAATCTCACCAACAAAGGTTATAGCGCAGAGGTTGCATCCTGGTTGCTTCTTGGCTCAAAACTTCAGCTGTCAAGCATAGGGCATGTATTTCATGCTAGAGCGCCTCACCTAGGTCACCCCTGGCACAAGCTCAGTCTACTTGGGAGATTCCCTCCTGCCTCACTTCTAATTACTTGAGATGATTAATGCCAGCCACGATGCCTCCAAATCTCCTTCTGTTGTGAAGGGACTTCCCCAATTCACTATATATCTGCTGCTCGGGAGCACTAGTGCCAAGTGCACTACCTTCCTTCTCCTGCTGGGAAGCATAGTCAATCTCCATGCAGCTTTCCATGAATTCCTGTTGTCTCTGGAAAGTGCTTCTCACCTGCTTTTAGACTACTAACACCTGCTACTCCACCTTCCACTTGCTGTTTAGGAGCAATCACATCCTCCATGCCATCTCACAAAAAGTTCTGCTGCAGCAGCTAGAAAGTTCCTGACTTACCTATGCCACCTCACATATGTCACTAGGGAGAGTTGGCATCCCCCATGTAACTTCTATTCTGCTACTGGGTCCCATCTGCTGTATAGGAACTCCGGTATCCTTCATTTCATCTCCATTCTGCACTGGGGAGCGCCAGTATCCTTCATGCATGAAATCCTGCTGCTGCTATGGATTGCCTGCGTCACCTACGCCACCTGCCATCTGTCACTATGGAAAATTGACATCCTCCATGCGTCATTTGATCTGCTGCTAGGAAGAGTGGCATCCTCCATGACACTTCCCAATAAATCCTGCTGCTTAGGAGTTCCTGACTCACCTAGGCCACCTCCAATCTGCTTCTGAAGGAGCAACTCTTTAGCTCCATATCTATGTAAACTATATAATGCTATTCTCCAGGGCAAACCAATGCCCCCCGAATTAAAACAAGCCGATATGATCTTCTTCCCAAAACCCAACAAAGATCCTCTAAAAGTCAATCATTCTGCCCCATATCATTGTTAAATGGGGATATCAAAATTCTAGCTATAATAATAATAATGTCAATCAGGCTTTCAAACTTCTACATAATACATAAAGACCAGGTAGGGTTTTTACCTCTTTGACAAACAGGAGACATTAGAAGGATTCTCAACTCCATCATATAGCTAAGACTAATAATATCCCTAAAACCAAATAGCAAAATCCAAGACATTAAAATCTGCATCCACCAATTCAAATGTTGTTTATTCGCAGGTGACATTATATGCACGCTAACAGACCCTTTACACTGTATTCAACCATTAATGGGCCTTCTGGAATCATTCAGGTGTGGGTCAGGACTTAAAATTAACATAAATAAAACCAAAGCAATGGAGGCACAAATCACGCCACATTTACTAAATCAATTAAAATCGAAAAAAAAAATATATATATAAGATATCTGGGAATAAATTTAACACAAGATATTTCTGACCTTTACAAAGTGAATTTTCTACCTTTATTTAAGACATTAACAGATTACCTTCAAAAATGGAATTCATATAAACTATCGTGGACAGGACGCATTAATTCAGTCAAAATAAATACACTACCAAAAATATTATATTTTTTGAGAACCTTACCCATCCACGTTATTTACAAAGATCCTGAGTAATTTCAAAAAGCTCTTTTTAGATATATATGACAACACAAACACCCTAAGATTAACAAATCAATTATGTATAGAAGCAAAGAATCAGGAGGTCTAGCTTGCACCAACTTAAAACTCTAGTTTAAAGTCTCTCAAATTTCATTTATATCACAAGCGCACTCAACTGTAGATCAACCCTTATGGGTGTTCATTGAAAATCAACAAATGAAACCATATAGTTGGGATAATGTCCTATGGACTCCTACTCCATTACCCTCCTATAAAATAAAAACAAATAATCCCATGATAAAACTATCACTAAAAGAATGGAGAAGTGCAAATGTCAGCTTAAACATTCTCGTTCCCCACTAACCTCTACATTAATAATAAATAATATTAAACTTGGATAAATTCCAAAGCTTGGTGATATACATTTAAACTAAACAAATTTAGAGCTTGGATGTCAGGAGATCAAATACTCAATACCAAACAATTTAAATAAAAATACCCAATACCTTCCAAAGAATTATTTAATTATATTAAAATCAACCACCAAATTTTAAGCATGATAAAGACATTGGGATCACCGCAACATACGTGGTTTTCAAGAATATGTGAACAAGCCCCACTTAAAAGAGGAATTTTGAAAGATTTATATGCAACACTTATCAAGTCCCAAACTGAAACAAAATAAAAATATATGACAAAATGGGAACAATATATAGGGATCTCTTGGGATCTAAACAAATGGGGGACGATAAATACTAACCTTTCAAAGGTCTCTATATATTTCAGCTATGTGGAAACAGCCATCAAAGTTCTTCATAGGGTATATCTTACACGTGATTAAATTAAACAAATTAAATCCTCAAACCCTTGCACAATGTTTCAGAAATTGTAAAACCATAGGAACATTTCACCATACTTGGTGGGATTGCCCCATAATACAACACATATGGATTAATACCACCAACCTAGACTCCACTATTCTCAATATTACTATAAATCCATCTAGAGAACTATGCCTACTAGGTATACAAACACCAAATGTAAATACATTTCCTAATAAATGGCTACAATTCGTATTGTAAGCTGCTATCTAATAATGGTGTCTTCTATCGTTTGGCAGATGCCAAAAATCAAGTTGCCAAACCATAGAAGACACCATTATTAGATAGCAAATACATAATTCAGAAACTAAACTACATAATGACCTACGAACAAATGACACATGCATTGAATAACACTCTTCCGAAATTCACAAAGATATGGGATTGTTGGATTAACTCCTCTCATTCCATTTCAATTCATTAAATTAATGAAAACCCGAATTACATATGCCAAAGTCACAAGAAGAGAAATAACATTAGGACACAGAGACGATTCTTGAACCTGAATCTTCTGGAAACAAAATTCAAACATCATAATTGATATAAAGAAAAATCAAAAACAAAACTAATGGTACATATAATTTATTTTATATGATTTTAAAATATTATAATTTATTTTTTAGCTAGAATGTTCTTATAAAAAGTGATAAATAAAATAACATTGGTTTATCGTAGTTACATTCTAGTTACAAGGTCTAGATACAATATAGAAAGTATAAAGAAAATAAAATAAAGACCTTAGTAACCAACAATACATTACAATATAAATGGAAAACGGAAAAATATGTTGAAGGAATCACCATGTTGTTCATGCTTTAGACTAGGCCAAATAAATGAATGTTTTACTCAGTAGATTGCACTGTTTTGACCTGTAAGTAATACTTTATTATTTAACTGAAATTGACATTGATGATAAAAAAAAAACGATTGAAACAAAAAAAAATGTATATTCAAATTAAAATGTATATGACATCATTGTACACATTATCACATATAAAGCTTTTCTTTGTATACTCTTTAGCTTTTATTAATATATTTCGTCAAGTTTATCTTTGCCTAATGTTGGCCTTAATATGTTTCAGAAGAGCCATATAATACCCTACTCTGCTCCACATACTCTACTTTCACATGTTCGATGCTTGTCTAATTGTATAATGGTACCAATGCCCTTCAGGTGACAACCTAGCATTCTTTACTTTGTTCACTTTAGACGCTGTGTAGTCTAACTATTCCTTGGTGGGCCAGTGGTTAGGATTCAGTGCTTTCACCATTGTGACCTGGGTTTGATTTCAGTTAAGGAACCAAGAGGTCACACCACCCTGAAGCCGAGGAGGGTTGGGCCTGATCAGTACTTGGATAGGAGGCTGCCTATGAATACTAGGAACTGTATGTTGTGGACCACTGGAGAAGGAGCTGGTAACCCACTTTAATTTCTCCACCATGAAAACCAAGTGGATCAGAATGACAATGGACATAAAGATGCGCCTGGTGTGTTACAGTCCAAAAGGCGTCCACTCCACAACTCCCATAAGAAGAGAACCAAGTGAAGACGGCTCATAAATCCCTACTGAGCTATCACATCACCCACATAAATCTAACCTCAGACACATGCTTTCTGAGGGCTTGAAATGTCCCTAATATCCGAAGCACTGAGAGCCCATCCCATAACTATTTTCTAAAGTCTTTCCAAGTGCTCAACATTTTATAAAAGCCTATTGTTACAACCCTCCGTAAAGGCTGCAAAATGCCTCAATATGGTTTGGATTTGAGGCCTGAGATTTTCTCAATTCTGATACAACTAAGGGGTTAATAATACTACCTTCTATGAACCCAGGTATCCCTCAGAATTTCCCTTAAAACCTGCTAACCCCAATGAACTGGATATCACCCAGGATTCCCCTTAATACATTCAAAACCCTATGAGCTTGGGTATCCCCTGAACTAAAGTATAACCAGGTGGTCCCTATGGCCCACATGGCACCAATTATTAACTACCATGGGGATCCTTATGGACTTCCTATGTAATCTAAAGATTAACTATGAGGTCTCTGGGGACTCCCAGGGTACCTAATATAAATCTCTATACCATGGGGTTACTAATAAACCCCATGATATACTAAGCTATGACCATGGAGGTATTTATGGATCTCTATGGCATCTAAAGTTAATCCTTATACCATGGGGGTCCTCAAAGACATTTACAACACTCTTCCTACCACCACATGCGTCCCAGATTGAAATCTATGCAATCTGATTATTTATCTATCTACACCTTACCTCCATAACATCTAAAAATTAACCCTAAGTACCATGAGTCCTTAAAGAAACCCAATGGCATTAGCTATTTACCCTAAGTACCATGGGGGTCCTTAAAGATTAGTTAATTGATAAGTTAATCACATTTAAACCAATTTTGAGAGAATCTTGGAGACATTTTAAATTTGATAGTCTGTCATAACTTGGTAAAATTGATAATTGTTGCCTATCCATGTAGCATTGGAAAAAAGGCTAATATTGATCTGGACCTTAGTTGCAGTGTTACGTGCATTGTATCTCTTTAAAAAAAAGATTTTGATCAGTCCTTAGACTGGTATTTTTGTCTCCTACTTGTGTAACAACAGAGAAGATCTTACCAAGTCCTAATGACATAAAACATGAAATATTATACCACAAGTGGCCACAGGATGGCAGCAGATAATAAGGAAGGAGATACATTTATATGATCTTAACACAAAACACATTTACACTCTATTGTTAAAGAGACACTGCAGACCAACATATTGTAATATGTAACAAAAACTGTGTATTGTAAATAAAGTTATAGCAGATTCAATAGATAACCAAAAACATAGGTTGAATGTAATTCTGAATAAAAAGGACATATAAGCATGGGTGTGGGATCTGGAGGGATGCGGGATAAATCACTCCCAGATTATATGAATAGGGGACACACAAAATACTGAAATTAAACGTTATCATGCAATAGCAGTGGGCCCCAGCACTATGGAGCAGTACGTCTCTCCCAGGAAAGCTTTGACCCAGGAATAGAGATGTCCTGGACAGTTCGCCCGCGGACTATTCGCGGCGATTTTGGCTCTTTCGCGCTCGCAGCGGAAGGCGGACACATGCGCTTTTCGGTCTGCCCCCTATTCTTTATCATTGAGGAAACTTTGACCCTGCACCTTACAGTCAGCAGACACATTCCAGCCAATCAGCAGCATACACTACATTCCAGAGCCTTCCATCTGAAGGACAGCATCCATTTTAGAATCATTCTGAAGCTGCATTTGTTGTGAGAGGACAGATAGTGTAGCTGCTGGAGATTTAATAGGGAAATAGATAGTAAGGATGTGTATTTAGCTTCCACTACAGACCTGAAGGACTCATTTGATATCTGCTGCAAGGACAGCAACCCAAAAAGCCCTTTTTAGGACTAGAACATCATTTATTTTATTTTATTATTTTTTTCTGTGTAATCTAATTGCATATGCCTGCCTGCCAGCGTGTGTGTGTGACAGGCTAATAACCTAATAGCTTATATTGTGCTTATTTTCACTACTCATACCTGGTGGTGTACCATACGTTGAAAACAACCATTTTTTCCTGTAATCTAATTTCAGTTGCCTGCCTGTGTCAGGCTCACAGCTAATATTCTGCTCTGTTTCACCAGTCATAGTTGGTGTACCATACATTGAACAAAAACAACCCTTTTTTCCTTTAATCTAATTTCAGTTGCCTGCCTGTGTCAGGCTCACAGCTTATATTGTGATCAGTGAAATAAAACAACACTTTTTTGACTGTAATCGATTAAATATCAGTTGCCTGCCTACAGGCGTGTGTGTGAGGCCTACAGCGCCTACTCTGCCAACTTTTGCCAGTGCACAGTGACACTCGCATCTGGTGCAAACTAGTGTACAGTGAAATAAAAGAACCCATTTTTTACTGTAATCGATTGAATATCAGGTCCCTGCCTACAGGCGTGTGTGTGAGGCCTATTGCGTCTACTGTGCCAACTTTTGCTGGTGTCACAGTAGATTGCACGCATAGTACCACTAAATGAAAAAAAAATGACAGGCAGAGGCAGGCCACCCCGCAGGGGCCGTCGTGGTCGTGGTGCTGTGATTCCCTTTGGCCCTACAATAATGCCCAGTTTTCAGAGGCCACGTACCCTGAACTTGAAAAGTTCTGAGGACATGGTTGACTGGCTAACACAGGACACCCAATCTTCTACAGCTTCCGCTCGGAACCTAGACGCACCATCCTCCTCCAGCTTAGCTTCTGGCACCTCTCCAGTTACCACTCGCCCGCCTGCCGCCACCACCAACACTAGCACCACAGCCGCTTCACTTGATCCATCAGCAGAGTTATTTACACATCCGTTGGAAGAAATGAGTGATGCGCAAACATTATTGCCAGAGGATGTAGATAACAGGGATATGTCCCAGTCAGGCAGCATTACACACATGGACGTACGGTCTGATAATGATGATGTTGTACCCGGTGCTGCTTCCTTTGTTGAGTTGTCAGATACAAGTGAAGCAGTTGATGATGACGATGCGTCCGTGGATGTCACGTGGGTGCCCGCTATAAGAGAAGAAGAACAGGAGGAAAGTTCAGATGGGGAGACAGAGAGGAGGAGGAGACGAGTTGGAAGCAGGGGGAGGTCGTCGCAAGTAGCTAGTGGCACAGTCAGACAGCATGCATCGGCAGGCACCCGGGGTCAGCCAGACAGCATGCCGTCATTGCAGAGCTCAGCAGTGTGGCAATTTTTTTGTGTGTCTGCCTGTGACAACAGCGATGCCATTCGCAACCTGTGCGAAAAGAAACTGAGTCGCGGGAAGTCCAACACCCACTTAGGTACAACTTATTTGCGAAGGCACATGATGTCACATCACAAACGCCTATGGGATCAACACATGAGTACAAGCAGCACACAAAGTCAAAGCCGCCATCCTCCTCCTGGTCCAGCATCTTCAGCCACGTCAACCACTGCTGCCCTGCTTGCACCCTCTCAACCATCCGCCACCCTATGTCTCGCCCTGAACAGTCCCTGCTCATCTGCCCACAGTCAGGTGTCTGTCAAAGACATGTTTGAGCGTAACAAGCCAATGTCACAATGTCACCCCCTTGCCCGGCAACTGACAGCTGGCTTGTCTGAACTCTTAGCCCGCCAGCTTTTACCATACAAGCTGGTGGAGTCTGAGGCGTTCAAAAAATGTGTAGCTATTGGGAGACCGCAGTGGAAGGTACCCGGACGAAATTTCTTTGAACAAAAGGTAATCCCCAACCTGTACTCGATTGTGCAAAAGGAAGTAATGGCATCTCTGGCACACAGTGTTGGGGCAAGGGTCCATCTGACCACGGATACCTGGTCTGCAAAGCATGGTCAGGGCAGGTATATCACCTACACTGCGCATTGGGTAAACCTGGTGACGGCTGCCAAGCATGGAATAAGTGGCTCTGCAGAGGAGTAGGTGACACCTCCATGACTTGCAGGCAGGCCTGCTGCCACCTCCTCTACTCCTCCTACTCCATCCTCTTCCATAACCTCCTCGGCTGAGTTCTCTTCTGCTGCTGCTATGTCTTGCTCCACATCAACGGCCCTCCCCCCCCCCCCCCCCCAGCTTCAAAGGTACTATTCCACATCCCGGATATGGCAGTGTCACGCCGTCTTGGGGTTGACTTCCCTGAAAGCAGAGAGTCACACCGGACCAGCACACCTGTCCGCCCTGAACGCACAGGTGGATCAGTGGCTGACTCCACACCAACTGGAGATCGGCAAAGTGGTTTGTGACAACGGAAGAAATTTGTTGGCGGCATTGAAATTGGGCAAGTTGACACATGTGCAGTGCGTGGCACATGTGTGTAATCTGATTGTACAATGCTTTGTGCATAAGCACCCAGGCTTACAGGACGTCCTGAAGCAGGCCAGGAAGGTGTGTGGCCATTTCAGGCGTTCCTACACAGCCATGGCGCACTTTACAGATATCCAGCGGCGAAACAACATGCCAGTGAGACGCTTGATTTTCGACAGTCCGACACTTTGGAATTCAACACTCCTAATGTTCAACCGCCTGCTCCAACAAGAAAAGGCAGTTAACGAGTATTTGTATGACCGGGGTGCTAGGACAGCCTCTGCGGAGCTGAGGATTTTTTTGCCACGTTACTGGACGCTCATGTGCAATGCCTGTAGGCTTATGCGTCCTTTTGAGGAGGTGACAAACCTGGTCAGTCGCACCCAGGGCACCATCAGCGACATCATACCATTTGTTTTCTTCCTGGAGCGTGCCCTGCGAAGAGTGCTGGATCAGGCCTTAGATGAGCGTGAAGAGGAAAAGGAAGAGTTGTGGTTACCATCACCGCCAGTAACAGCCTTATCAGCATCGCTTGCTGGACCTGCGGCAACGCTGAAAGAGGATTGTGAGGAAGAGGAGTCAGAGTAGGAATGTGGCTTTGAGGAGGAAGAGGGAGACCAACCACAACAGGCATCCCAGGGTGCTCGTTGTCACCTCTCTGGTACCAGTGGTGTTGTACGTGGCTGGGGGGAAGAACATACCTTCAGTGAGATCACTGAGGACGAGGAACGGGACATGACTAGCTCGGCATCCAACCTTGTGCAAATGGAGTCTTTCATGCTGTCGTGCCTGTTGAGGGACCCTCGTATAAAAAGGATGAAGGAGAATGACCTGTACTGGGTGTCCACGCTACTAGACCCCCGGTATAAGCAGAAAGTGCCTGAAATGTTACCGAATTACCACAAGTCGGAAAGGATGCAGCACTACCAAAATAAATTAAAAAGTATGCTTTACACAGCGTTTAAGGGTGATGTCACAGCACAAAGGCAATCTAACAGCAGAAGAGGTGAACATAATCCTCCTCCTCCCACGACCACGCCGGCAAGGAGAGGACGCTTTACAGACGTGTTGTTCATGGAGGACATGCAGAGCTTTTTAAGTCCTATGCATTGCCACAGCCCTTCGGGGTCCACCCTCAGAGAACGACTCGACCGTCAGGTAACAGACTACCTCGCCATAACTACAGATATCGACACTATGAGGAGCGATGAACCCCTTGACTACTGGGTGTGCACGCTTGCCCTGTGGCCTGAGCTATCCCAATTTGCCATAGAACTTCTGTCCTGCCCCGCTTCAAGTGTCCTGTCAGAAAGGACCTTCAGTGCAGCAGGAGGTTTTGTCACCGAGAAGAGAAGTCGCCTAGGGCAAAAAAGTCTAGATTACCTCACCTTTATTAAGATGAATGAGGGATGAATACCGAAGGGACTGACAGTGGGCGATATATTAGATAAAAAAAGGCCTGATAGATGAGCTGCCTTGAGCTAATAATGGTCCACACGCTGCTGTATTTTATCCCTGAATGCCGGATGACTTGCGTGACTTATCCGCCACCAACTAGGGTTCAAGACGCAATGTTTTAGGGCACTTTCTGCCTGGCAAACTAACATCAATTTTTCTGGTCGCTGCAACAATACCTAATTTTTGCATTTAAATTATTTTATTTTAGAAGGCGTAAAGCATGTAATGAAAAATAAAGCTTTTTTGAACAGTCTTGCATAACAGTTGTGAAAAAATACATATTTACAATAGAGACATTTTGTGAAAGTTAGCTGGCTAGTCCTTCCTATTTTTACTTTTTAGGTAATCATTTTTCTTATTTTTTACTGTAATTGCAATTTAAGAGATACCTAAAACATGGTAAAACAGACAATAGTAAAGGGTATATCTGCAGGAAACACCAAAGTCCTATTAGCTATCATCCCTCCAGCAGTATTAGCTTATTATTTACAATATCTAACCTGGGCAATCACCCTTGGGTTACCCTAGGGCAGGCTTCAGTAAGCGACCTCTCCTTTCCTGGGATGATTTTGCCGCCGGTTGCTTCTGAAGGGTCTCCAGGGCTCCCCCACTCCGGTCCTTCCCCCAGTGTCGTTTCAACCAGTAACAAATGTTTTATATATATACCCAATGATCCCCCTTGATAGAGGTTTATCTTTACAAATTTTGGAGAACCAATTTAAGACCGGTGTCCCCTGTTTCTGGGTCAGGGAGTGTGTGAAATGCCTCAGCCTACAGTAATTGTAATGTTCTGACAGCGGTAGCTCATGCTTGTCCCTCAGTTCCTCATAGGTGAGCATCTGGCTCTTTACTAACCAGTCTCCCAGTCTATCTAGTTTCCTTGACCTCCACCAGTGTTGTGATGTTTTGCTCATGTGTTTCGGGGCCTGAGGGTGGTCAAGAATTGGGGTCATTTGGGTGGATCCAGGGAACAAACCCGTGTGTTTCTTGGCCCATTTCCGGTATGATAGTGAGTGTCTGATTAGGGGGTTTGGCGAGTTTTTAAGGCTCTGAGGCAATTCTGATAGCCAAGCCACCTTGTCCCAGGTTAAGGGCCTTAAGTGTGGTTCTTTAAATACACACAGGGTGGTTGATGACATATAGAATGTGCTATTGGGAGGAAAGATAGGTGACGTAACAGGTATTAAACTGATAGGAATGAATAGTACAACTTAATACACCACTCCTATCTTGTGGCACCTTAGATTGCACGTGCAGTGCCCCAAATTTGAAGTAGGAGGTCCGACCAAGCATCTTTTTCCATCTCCCTGTTCCAAAAATCCATGCCATATACACATCCCCTGATGGGTAACGTAACAGGTATTAAACTGATAGGAATGAGTAGTACAACTTAATACACCTCTCCTATCTGGTGGCACCTTAGATTGCACGTGCAGTGCCCCAAATTCGAAGTAGGAGGTCCGACCAAGCATCTTTTTCCATCTCCCTGTTCCAAAAATCCATGCCATATACACGTCCCCTGATAGGTAACGTAACAGGTAATAAACTGATAGGAATGAGTAGTACAACTTAATACACCTCTCCTATCTGGTGGCACAGATTGCACGTGCAGTGCCCTAAATTTGAAGTAGGAGGTCCGACCAAGCCCCCTGACTCTGACCTGTGTATAATATTCCATGCTGTGCAGTGGAAGCCCACAGACTCTGACCTGTGTATAATATTCCATGCTGGGCAGTGGAAGCCCCAGACTCTGACCTGTGTATAATATTCCATGCTGTGCATTGGAAGCCCCAGACTCTAAACTGTGTATAATATTCCATGCTGTGCAGTGGAAGCCCCCAGACTCTGACCTTTGTATAATATTCCATGCTGTGCAGTGGAAGCCCCCAGACTCTGACCTGTGTATAATATTCCATGCTGTGCAGTGGAAGCCCCAGAATCTAAACTGTGTATAATATTCCATGCTGTGCAGTGGAAGCCCCCAGACTCTGACCTTTGTATAATATTCCATGCTGTGCAGTGGAAGCCCCCAGACTCTGACCTTTGTATAATATTCCATGCTGTGCAGTGGAAGCCCCCAGACTCTGACCTGTGTATAATATTCCATGCTGTGCAGTGGAAGCCCCAGACTCTAAACTGTGTATAATATTCCATGCTGTGCAGTGGAAGCCCCAGACTCTGACCTTTGTATAATATTCCATGCTGTGCAGTGGAAGCCCCCAGACTCTGACCTGTGTATAATATTCCATGCTGTGCAGTGGAAGCCCCAGACTCTAAACTGTGTATAATATTCCATGCTGTGCAGTGGAAGCCCCCAGACTCTGACCTTTGTATAATATTCCATGCTGTGCAGTGGAAGCCCCCAGACTCTGACCTGTGTATAATATTCCATGCTGTGCAGTGGAAGCCCCCTGACTCTAACCTGTGTATAATATTCCATGCTGTGCAGTGGAAGCCCCCAGACTCTGACCTGTGTATAATATTCCATGCTGTGCAGTGGAAGCCCCCAGACTCTGACCTATGTATAATATTCCATGCTGGGCAGTGGAAGCCCCCAAACTCTGAAATGTGTATAATATTCCATGCTGGGCAGTGGAAGCCCCCAGACTCTGACCTGTGTATAATCTTCCATGCTGGTCCCCCAGACTCGGGGAGTCTGAAGAAGAGTCAGAGGAAGAAGGTGGCTTTGAGGAGGTGGAAGACCAAACACAGCAGGCGTCCCAGGGGGCTTGTTGTCACCTCTCGGACCCTTGGTGGCTGGGTGAAGAGACCTTCAATGACATCAGTGAGGACAAGGACGGGACATGGCTAGCTTTGTATCCAACCTTGTGCAAATGGGGAGTTTGCGTTTGTGCAAATGGACTGTTTGCGGTTGTTTGCGGTGAGATTGGTCTGTTACTGTGAAGCGGGTGTAACCCTTACACTACCTGATCGATACAACATCATACCTGATGTTTTAAAGCTTGTAATTCCAAACAATTTAGGAATGTTAGGTGATTTATGCCCTTTATGGCTTAAAACCAGACTCTGCATCAACTATGTAATGTTCCATCGGGGACCCCCACTGAAATTAACATTTGAATTTCCCGCCTTGCGTGTTCTTAAAGGACTGTAAAGGTTCTTAAAGGACACGCAAAAATACTAATTAACCCTATTTGCATACAGAGCCCCATGAGCCCCTAAATAATAATCTCACTCATGGAAGTCAATACAGACCCTCATAATCCTTTAATTAACACTGTCAGGACCCCCATAACCCCTTAATTTACCCTGTCACTCATAAGGGTCATTCAAGACCCCCATAACCCTTTAATTAACCCTGTAACTCATGGGAGTCAATACAGACCCCCATAAGCCAATAATTAACCCTGTCACTCATAAGGGGGTCAATACAGACCCCCATAATCCATTATTTAATAATAATAATAATAATAATAATAATAATAAGATTTGATTTTTTATTTGGAAGATACAATTAATACATTTAATGAAGTGTGGGGTGTGTGGTTGAAATTTAGGGAACAACCAACTAGATAGATACTGGTGTTATACCACAAGATGGTGTAAAGGGGAAATGGGGGGACCGGCAGGAATGTCTAATCTTGTAAAGTTTGTAACTATGGTGACCAATTTTGTTTTATAGTTATATGTTTAAAATGTTGGAAGATGATAAAATAAAGTATGAACGGAGGTGGCTCCCATGCGGACTACGTAATACATTAAAGCACTAACAATGCTGTCTCAAATAGTGGATAATAACACCAGATAATGGGGATAGTCTGTAGGAATTCATATCTGTTAATAGATGGAACAGTTGTATATACTTTAATTAAAGCTAATATTTTATTGTGTATATATTTCTGTATAAGTATATTTATACTCAATGAATGTATATATATTCTAGATGTAAATGAGACTTATGGTATATATGATCTGTAACTTTATGTGATTTACATCTAATAAAAATTCAATGAATAAAAAAAAAGATTTGATTTTTTCTTGCTTCTACTTTATAATCACGAATTGTAAAGCTTTCATTCAGCAGACTTTAATATCTGGACTGTGAACTTCATGCTATGGATTCCATTATTGAATGACTTTTTATATTATTCCACGGATCATATCAGTTTAATAAACTTGCGTTTTTCTAATGTATTTTAATGTTCTATGTATAAGTATGTTTTCTTTTTGCAATGTTCTTGTTAGGAATGTATTAAGGTAAAAGGTGCAAAGGACTCCGTGAGATAAGATCTAATATCTCCATGTTGTAGGAAACTCAACTGTACTGGATCTTTTAGGGACCTTTAAATGCCAGTCTGAAGATCTTACTTCTACTTCCTAATACGTTTATTTTTTTATTGTTTAGCTATAGCTGTGAACTTTATATTTAGATTGCACCCTGTCATATTTTGTACCTTTTGATGACAATTTTCATTGTCATGGGTGGAGTGTTGTGGAAATAATACAAATATCCTTACATTTTTAGTGTATATATATATATATATATATATATATATATATATATATATATATATAAAACAATTATCACTTTTTTCAGTTAGTGTGATATTTGGCTAAGATGTAAGCTGTGAACCAGTATTTTCCATTTTGTAAGATATAAGTTATGAAATAGTTAAGTCCGCGTGACCCATGATTTAGCAGTTTCAGCTACAGACAGTAAACAACTTTTAGTCATAACAATATATGTTTTTCAGTCATATACAAGGGCATAGCTCAAGGATGATCAGGATGTCATATCTGACAATGTGTTATGCGCATCTCGTGGCATGCTTTCAGTGCATGATTTGCACATGCAGATTACTGATTGGATATACTAATATCAATAATCTTTTATTGTTTGTGGAGTGGGTTTTGCCATGTTTCTAAGAGGTGAGCATAAATTATCCCATTGTCTTTATGTAAACAAGTATAAAAGCCATGTGGTTGATATTTCTGTTCAGTTCAGCTGGTCACTAGCAGCCATTTTGGATGTTTTGCTACTGATCCACATTTTTGCCTAAATAAACTCTAATTATGAGAAAATTACCAAAGGAATCTGTTTTTTGTTATCATGACTGGGTTTTGGGGCAAAAAGTATTTTGTGAGTATGTTTTTTTTCCCCAAACAGCTCTTAGGAGAGGAGAGCTACACCTTCTGTACCAGTAAGGGATTTTTATGTACCCACCATATCCCCTGTACTTAGCACTATGGAATATGTTAATGCTATATAAAAAAAGGATAATAATATTAATAATAATATTAATAATAATAATAATTCAGAGGTTAGACCAAGGGTGTTTTTCAGGGCCGTATAATTCCCATAGTATTAGATATATCTGTATATACTGTGGGAATATAATACTTGTTCCACTTTACACTAGTGGTACTGACACACCAGAGCTGGGGGGGACTGTAAAGTGGGGAGTATAAATTATACTATACCACGTGAGAAAATTAATAAAAGGAAAATAAAAACAAATTACTTTACATTCTCCAAAAGAGAAAACAACTTATTTCATTTATTGCCTCACTAATTATCTTTTGGAAAAAAACTCAATTTGAAAAAAATATATATATATTTTGCAAAAATTACTCTTGTACCTCAGTTTGCACCGTGGATTCGCCTAGTCATTTCAACCTTGCTTTGGGAGATCTACAGTAGGTCTCAATCAGATCCATACATTTCCCCCCAAAGCCAGATTTGAGTAATACCGCTTTAAGATAAGGCCATTCCAAATTATCAAACCTTTTCTATATCTAAGGCTGAATAGCAGGTTGGGATACGGTTTTGGGATGCCCATGATATCAAATTCAAAGTGCACCTAATGTTATCACCTGTTTGTCTGTAAGGGAAAAAGCCCACTTGGTCTTTATGAATGAGTCTGGGAAGGAATTGGGAGATTCTATAGGATGAATATATCTTCTGGAAAAAGTCCAAGAAGGTTTTTTGTATATTATTAGGGCTGGCCGAGAAATTTTGCACTGAGAAATGTTGCTTTTACGTTTCTGATCGTTTTTTCAGTATGATTAGATAATAATAAATTCAGCTCTATTCTAATTTTATCTTAATCTTTCTAGATATATCAAGTACTTACTCAAGGACTCCTCTCTCATTTTTGTTTGTCTTTTGTGTCTACAAGCGATTTTTATAAAAGAGCCGCTGATAAAGGCCTTGTGAGCCACCCATGTCCATCCCTTCTCTGATTCCTGGTTGATGTTGGTCGAAAAAAATAGTTCAAGATCCTCAGCTATTTGTTCTGCAACATTTGGGTTTGATATTTTTTTTTATTGAGTCTTAAAAGTGTATGGAGGTTTACTCTTCTGGCCCATATCTACTGTAACACTAACCTGAGAATGGTCAGACCACGGGCATGGATGTATATCTGCCATATCTATAATATCTGAAAGTGATGGTATCTATTCAGGAATACGTGCCATGTACTGATGAAGAAAGGTATATACCCTCTCACCCTGATGTAGCAGTCTCCATGCATCTAACAAGTGCAAGTCATTGAGTAACGAGTTAATCTGCTTCAATTTGTTTGAGTATTTGCCACTCCAGGCCTGACCCGATCTGTCTAAATTGGGATCTAAGACCAGGTTAAGATCTCCCCCTAGCACAATCCTCCCTAGATCCACTGACTTTAGGTATTTGAGTAGATCAATCAATGATTTATGTGATGGTGACCGGAAATGGTCATGTGGGCCGCTTGAGAGCGGAGTATGGCGGATGGAGTGGTATGATAGCAATGGATGCTCAGCAAGCAGCGGATTGATGCTGATGGTAGTCTCCCTGCCACCCCCTGCAATACCTGGAGAGTAATACCAGGGTAGGAAGAACACTGCGCCTAGGAGTCCAGAAAACGGCTTGTGGTGGTGTCACGTGTTCTGGCGTAGTAGTCCCGAGGTCAGGTGCCGGATAGGCGCCAATCAGGTATGGCGCAGAGGATGGACGACGAGGGCTCTCTTGTGTATCGGAGAGAGCAGCTGACTAAGACCTGTACAGCACTATGGTTAATGGCGCATGAGGCCTTGGGAGACGGACAGGTGGAAGAACTTGGACCAGGGACTGCATGGTGGATGCAGGTGCAGGGGGGTGATTGAAGATAGGGGAGACAAACGCAGCAGATCCATGTAAATTATACCGAACCTTACTGCCAGAGCAAAAATGGATAATGAAGAGGAGAAATGCCTTAATTCTATGTACAGCATGAAGTAGGAAAAGGGGTTTAATACAGAGGGTGTACTACATACAAATTCATTCATCTCATGGATTTGATTCTCTGGACTATTTTACAATCTTGTGTTTGACTCTAATTAATGGGCAAAAACCCAAAAGTCTAAAGATTTGCGCTTTATATGGGTTGGAATTCTTGATGTCCTAAATAATTGAAGGCCTTGAGAATAGCAAATGGTGTATTGTGGCCTTGAAATATATATGAAACATATTTTTTGTGGAGAATATATGACTATATAGAAGATATGTAATACAACCCATATATAGTGAATGAGAATTAATAAAGTGGAAATTTAAAAGAGAACTATATGAATGGACTGAAAGATTCCTAACAAAATTCTGGATATGCCAAAAATGTAGAGTCTGGAAAAGATAAAGACAGAAGCTACAGCCTGGTTTATATATGTTTTCCTTGCTTCTTCCATTGGAGAATTGTGAGATAGATGCCTTAAAGGAATATCCTAAAAATTATAAAGGAACCTATGGATTAGGTAAATCCTAAAAGAAGGACAAAAATGTAATATTACATAAAAAAGACCCCTTTTTTCAAGTGCTGAGAAGTTGCAGCAAAAATAAATAATTATGCCAGCAAGAGAAAAAACTAAGGATAAAAAGCCAAACAATCAAAAGTCAAGTACTTTTTTTCTACCTAAAGATAAAGGAAAACCACAGGAAATTCCCCTCCCTATCTCCACAGATATGGAGCAAAACCTTAGTCATAATATGAGGAGCTTAAATGAAAGTATCATCAGTAAGGAATCAATTATACAAGAGAAAGAAATACTTACAGTTTTTAAAAATAAAAACACTGCTACAAGAGATTCAAATAAATTTTATGTCTGAAATAAAAAAATCTAATTTTGGACAATGCAAAGGAAATCAAAGCAGTAAATATTAGAACATCGGAGGTAGAGACTATAAGATACTTCAAAAACAGAATTTAGATTTGGAAGAGAAAGTTGTAACATTAAACAATAAAGTTTCTAATTTAGATGATAAAGTCAGAAAAAATAACCTCTGTATTAGAGGAATTTTGGAAACCATTACAGAAGCTGGACTGGAGGACTATTTAACAAATTTGTTCTCATTCTCGGTTCCAGGTTTCTCTCAAGTAGAAAATAGGTTTGACTTCTTCTAGAGGATTTCGATTCCTGCATTTTTGAAAAATAAAATCCCTAGGGATGTAATTGTGAAGCTCCATCATTTATCAATGAAAGATGCTATAATTGAAGCAAGCCTCCAGGCGGAAGTTTTCGAGATACCTTATGAAAATATAAAAATCTTTTCGGATATTTCAGCTTCTACATTAATTAAACGAAATGAGTTCTCAAGTATCACAGAATCTTTAAGAAGAGAGAAGTTGATATATAGATGGACTACGCCAGTGGGACTGTTGATAAATAGAAATTCGAGATGGCATAAAATTTAAACTATAAAAGAAGGGGATGATTTATTAAAACATACAGGAGGGAGAACAAAGATCCTATTATAGGGCACACCTACTAATCTAAATCTTAGAAACAAGAGAATAAACTAATTAATAAAACTTAGCATTTAATGGTATTTAAAATACTTATTAAAATATATGCACATAGGTGGCAGAGAGGTAGTAATGTTCTAATTGGCAGTATGGGTATCTGTTACAAAAAGAAATAAGTCCTATAAGGACCAGCTATATACAAGCTATATACAATATAAAGAATATGACACACCAATAGCCAAACATGTTAATAATAAGCATAAAGGAGATGTTAGAGTGTTGACATTTACAGGCATTGATCACGTGGAAAAAACAATAAGGAGAGGCGACACAGATACTGAGTTACTCAAAAAAGAGGCCAAATGGATCTATTAACTAGACACCAAGAAACCGAAAGGCCTTAATGAAGGCTTCACCTTTACTCCCTTTATTTAATCTTTAGAGATAATTCAAATGATAATTCCAGTTTATACTTGGACAAAATCAATCTGTATCTAGCCCCCCCCTTTTCTCGCCAGAGTGTTGTTACATAATTAATATATAGCATTCTACTAATATATATTTTTATTAAGTGAACTTGTCATCATTGTGGGTCACTCTTTGCAATAGATAAGAACTATATTATTCACTACATAGGGCATTTTTGTAATAGACTACTATAGCTTTATTCAATATCAACTCTGTGTGCTATATATAGTTAATACTAACTAGCATATTATTAAAGAAGTATTATACTACTATATGGCAAAATAGTCAAGGTTATTATAACTTGGCTGTATACATTCAATATTAAGCAGCAAATTATACCTATATAATAACTATAGTCAATTTAAATTCTATATATATGTGCTATGTCATAATGATACTGAAGTTTATTTGCTCAACTTCTATATACACATCAACCATACTATTTGCCAATACTTCTTCCAGTATCATATTCTATTAGCCCTATCACGCTTATCCTCTATAGACTTTCTTTATTCTAATGTATTTTCAACTTCAAGAGTCTATTTACTACTATTTTTAATTGCATAAATTGAGGGTTACTTATTGACACTATTTAACTCAGGTTTTTAACTCCGTTTGCGTTGCCATGACTACGCCAGCGTTTAAATAGGCTCTAGGGGAAGTCTGGCGTAACCCTTGATGAAATACAAGAAACGTGCGTCGGGTTCACGTAGGAACGCAGTCGCGAGCCGATGACGTCACTGCTGTGCGTCTAGACCGCGGCGTGCTAAGCAGAGAGCTAGCGTGGTTTCCTTCTCAGGCCCATAGTTTAAAGTCCCTTCCCCGATGGTTAGAACTAGCTATTCAGCATATTCATATCCAGAAAGGCATAGCTTTACTAGTTAGATCCTGTAGAATCACGCAGTATCTATTTTCAATATTTAGGCAATATTGGGTCTACATCTTTAATGGTCCACACTGTCACTCTAGGACAGTAATACATATTATTAAACTGTCCAGCCTTGGTACTTATAAATATTTTGGGGCATTTCTTTCCCTATATTGGGTACAGTGGCTGCTATTTAATTCCAGCAATAAAGCTGGACTACCTCATGCTTTAAGCCTATACAGCTCGCTATATTCACTATATTTATATATCAATCACTTATTTTGGTGCACATCAATAGCTGTGCACCTCATGAACTATTAGCACTTGGCACTTTATACTTTACACTTTTTTTGCACGACAATCACTTTATCTGTGATTAACACTAGCACTTTATATTGTATATAGCTTGTATATAGCTGGTCCTTTTATGACTTATTTCTTTTTGTAATAGATACCCATACTGCCAATTAGAACATTACTACCTCTCTGCTACCTATGTGCATATATTTTAATAAGGATTTTAAACACCATTAAATGTTAAGTTTTATTATTTAGTTTATTCTCTTGTTTCTAAGATTTGGATTAGTAGGTGTGCCCTATAATAGGATCTTTGTTCTCCCTTCTGTATGTATTCATTATTTATCCTAAGGAGCACCCTACTCTAATAATTCCATTTGGTACTTTAGTAGTATACCTGAGCCACCACAACCCACTGTTTTGTACACAGCTATTCACAGCCTATGTTAGCTTCCTGATTTTAGGGCACAATGAGGAGAATCAAAAAGCAACCAGGGTGGATGATCATTAAGCTCCAGGGCCAGCTTCAGGTTTTACAGTCTCCCCGGCTGCTTCTGCTGACGTAATGTACTGGTGGTTATCAGGGGGTACCCATGCAGTGAACTCTTAGGGGTCTTAGAGGGACTTATTGTTATGGCCTTGTGAGCTAACACATAGCTGATAGCAAGTAGCAAACTCACTGCCTCTTCACCCTCTCCTCCCTCTTCACTAATAAAGCATGGCTCTCTCCAAACCCCCTCTCCCTGAACGGGCTCCTATGCACCCGCCTACCGCCACCTCCAGTGTATCGCCAGCTCCAACGTGCAGCCTAACGGGTCCAGTGTGCAGCCTCACGGGTCCACCCGAGCATCTTTTCACCTCTCCTATACTCTGCCCGCTTTGTTCCACATTCCAGGAGATCCGTCCCGCCGGGCGCGTCTCTAATTGGGCATATTCCGTTGCTCGGTCACACCGAGCACGCCACGAGTGCAGGCGCCATTGCCCTGCTAGCTACTCCTGCTAGCACCTTCCGGGGCGTGGCCCATCACCGTGTTACACCCAAACAGAACTTGACTCGTGTATTTTTTTTTTGATGTGTTGTTTATGTTGTTTATCAAAAAAATGATTATAAAAAAATTAAAACTAAATGATTTATGTGGGGTAGTAGTTTGGGAGCAAAATGATACCAAAGATAATTTTGTACACATAAGTCTACCTATCAAAACCACAAAATTGCCCCTTGAGTCTATTTTCTTGTGCTCAATGATAAATGGAAAAGTTTCATGTAATAAAATAGTGACTCCCGCCTTCTTGGTAGGTTGGGTTGTAGGTACAAAAACGGGGTAAGTTTTATGCAAAAAGTTGTGGAGTTTATTATGCGCGAAATGTGTTTCCTGTAGGAAAATCACATCCGAATGTAAGGGTTTATAGAACAAAAAAGCCTTGCGCCTCTTAAACTGGCAGTTAAAACCCCCTAACATTATGTGAAACAAAAACAAAAGAGGTGTCTGTCATGGTATCTCTGTAGGTATGAAGATGCTCTGCTAATCCCAGTCAAAATATCTATCACCCCATGCTGCCATAAGGATTTGAGATCTGACGGCACGTGGAGCTGGCCCTGAAGGCGGCGGAAGGATTTCATCATGTAGCCTGGAATCTGGAACGGAAATAAACAGGGGGAAAAAAACTTAACCAACATAACCATAACCTGGTAACATATACACTCTGACTCTTCCTCAACCAGGTACTTAAGGCACTTTTGTGCCAGGGGAGGAAAATTAGAATTCCCATTTTCCTACAAATAGTCCATAGTCCAATGTGGTCAATCAAGTTTGGCTCTCTGCCGATGAGCCTAGAGTCGAAGTTGCTGGCTCTAAATTTTGATCCAGCCATCTACACTGACGTTTGGTCTGTTGGGCCTCTGTCCCTTATCTCGCCTGCCTTTGAGGCAGACTTGTTCCTTGCGGGATTGCTAGAGTGTCTTCTCTAGATACGAGATTCAAGTTTTTGAGACTTGAAAGACACTCCTCTCAAGAGTGGACTATATGAGTAGTCGCACCCACTTGGAACGATAGGCTAAAGGGGAACCCCCACCTTTACTTAATATAATTTTTTATCAAAATTGATAAAGCCGATTTCAATTCTTTGCGTTTTATTAGCCAGCAATAGACTGCGATTTTCATGACCCATGATGTAAAAATCAAGCTATGATATCCGCTCTAAGTCAGTGCAGAGTTTTCTGTCCTGTTGCAGTAATCAGTGTACAGGTGAGAGTGGGTGTGGCTTGGCCTGTGTAAGTTATATCTGGGTGCATTTGTGTGAGGTCTGGTTTGAATCCGCTCTAAGTCAGTGCAGAGTTTTCTGTCTGTTGCAGTAATCAGTGTACAGGTGAGAGTGGGTGAGGCTTGGCCTGTGTAAGTTATATCTGGGTGCATTTGTGTGAGGTCTGGTTTGAACCCGCTCTGTAAGTCAGTGCAGAGTTTTCTGTCTGTTGCAGTAATCAGTGTACAGGTGAGAGTGGGTGTGGCTTGGCCTGTGTAAGTTATATCTGTCTGTATTTTGTTGTTTTCTGTTGAATCGGTTCTGTGGGGCAGGACAGTGTTTTCTATTCTGTGCTCATTTATCCTTGTACAGGCGAGTAGGCGGGGTCTATTTTATCAAGGGAAGGGAGAGCTTGGGAGCTTGCAATCATTTCTAGTGTAAGTGTAGTTGGTGTGTAGGAGATTAAATAAAAGGAGGAAATCCAAAGAAAAGGGGTAATATAAGAAAAAACAGAAAACAAACGTACATATTGTTTCTGTTTTGTTTGGTTTAAGGTGTGGAAAAGAAATCTTTATACAAATACATTGATTTGTTTTCTCACTGTATTTTTGTAACTGATAATCATGAGTCAGTCCAGTGGAAACCTCACTCAGTGTACATCCTGCCAAATGTATGCACTACTGGAACAGATGATCCAGGGTCCATACCTCTGTGACAGGTGTGAGCTTGTTGCTTCTTTGGAAGCTCAAATTGAAGATCTGGAGAGGAGAATTGCAACACTTCATGATATTGTCACACTGGATAGGGAGTTGGTGCTCACGGAGCACAGTTTAGCTGGGCCTAGTATGGAGGGAGGAGCTGGGGCTATTGAGGATGGCCAGGGAGGTAGCTGGGTTACAGTTAGAAGGGGAATCAGGGGGAACAGGAGGAGGCAGGCCAGTTCTGAGTTGGCAAACACCAACAGATTTGCCAGATTGAGTGAAACTGTTGGGGATGTCCATTCAGGAATGGCAATGCCAGATAGAGCTGTTCCCTCTAACAGCCGGGAGAACAGTTCTACTGGAGGAGAGGGAGGGCAGAATAGGCAGAGCAACAGACATGTTTTGGTGGTAGGGGACTCTGTTATTAGGAAGGTAGACAGGGTAATTTGTCACCCAGATCCCAGCAATCGAACAGTTTGCTGTCTCCCGGGTGCTCGGGTTCGGCATATTGTGGATCGGGTGGATAAATTATTGGGAGGGGCTGGAAATGAACCGGCGGTCTTGGTACACATTGGTACCAATGACAAAGTTAGTGGAAGATGGAGCGTCCTAAAGAATGATTTTAGAGAATTAGGGAATAAGCTTAAAGCAAGGACCTCCAAAGTAGTATTTTCTGACATACTACCAGTGCCACGTGCTAGCCCAGGGAGGCAGAAGGAGCTTAGGGAGGTTAATGCGTGGCTAAAAAAGTGGTGCAGTGCAGAGGGTTTTGGGTTTTTAGAGCACTGGGCTGACTTCTCACTTGGGTACAATCTCTATAGCAGGGATGGATTGCACCTTAATGATGAGGGCGCTTTTGTGCTAGGGGATAGGATGGTAGAACGGCTGGGGGAGTTTTTAAACTTGTAGGTGGGGGGGGAGGGACTATATAGAAGTATTGGGGTAAATAGGGTAGAGAGGGAAAGGGATGAATTAGTTACCCATGGGGGAGGAGAAGGGGGGAGGGTTACAATAGAAAGTAGGGAGGTATTGATAGGGGAAATAGTAAAAGAGGAGGAGGGATCTGTCTTTATGTTAAGCCTGAATTTAAGCCTATAGTCAGAGAAGATATTTATGCTGGCACTAACGGCATCATTGAATCCTTGTGGGTTGAGATAATAGTGGAGGAGCTAATTCTAAACGCATATTGGTGGGAGTATGCTATAAACCCCCAAATATAGCTGAAAGTGAGGAAATACAATTATTGTTACAGATTGGAAATGCAGCTAAGCATGGGCAAGTTCTAATAATGGGAGACTTTAATTACCCTAATATAAACTGGATAAACGAGACCAGCAGCTCAGCTAAGGGGAGCAGGTTCTTGAGTACACTCAGGGATCATTATCTGGCCCAGGTAATAGAAGAACCTACTAGAAATGGGGCCATCTTGGATTTAGTCATCACAAGTAATATTGATATAATATCAAATGTAAAAATAGGGGAACCCTTGGGGAACAGTGATCACAACACAGTCTCGTTTGAGATTGAATACAAAAAACAGAGTTGTAAGGGGCCAACAAAAACTCTAAATTTTAAAAGGGCTAACTTTAATGGGCTACGGGCAGCAATACAACATATAGACTGGGACAAAGTTACAGGGAAGAATACTGAAAATAAATGGACAACATTCAAATCCTTACTAAATAAACATACTCATCAGCATGTACCATGTGGAAATAAAATTAATAGGAGTAAATCACATCCCATGTGGCTTAACAATGACTTAAAGATCATGATGAGGAAAAAGAAATATGCATTTATATCATACAAGAAGGAGGGAACAGAGGCAGCTTTATGTGACTATAAGGAAATCAACAAGTCTTGCAAAAGGGCTATTAGACTGGCTAAAATAGAAAATGAGAAGTCAGTTGCAATGGAAAGTAAGACTAACCCTAAAATATTTTTTAAATATATTAATGGGAAGAAGGCCAGGAAGGAATCGATAGGACCATTACAATGTGACACAGGCCGTCTGATAATTAGTGACCAGGAAAAGGCAGATAAGCTAAATAGGTTCTTTTCGTCGGTTTACACAAGGGAGGTACCAGTGGTTGGGACACCGCAACATAATGGGGCTAGACTACCTTTACTAAATAATTGGTTAACGCAGGAAGAAATACAAAAGAGGTTGGAGAAAATAGAAGTTAATAAAGCCCCAGGTCCTGATGGAATACATCCAAGGGTACTGAGGGAGCTGGGTTCTGTAATAGCCAAACCATTATATCTAATCTTTCAAGACTCACTCACTACAGGGTCTCTACCAGATGACTGGAGAAAAGCAGAGGTGATACCTATATTTAAGAAGGGATCTAGTGCAAATCCGGGGAATTATAGACCAGTGAGCCTCATTTCTGTAGTTGGGAAGCTTTTAGAAGGGTTAATAAGGGACAGAATACAAGAATATGTCTATTTAAACAGGATCATAGGTAGCAGTCAACATGGATTTATGAAGGAAAGGTCGTGTCAGACCAATCTAATTAGTTTTTATGAGGAGGTTAGTAGGAACTTGGATCAGGGCAACTCAGTGGATGTAGTCTTTTTAGATTTTTCAAAGGCATTTGATACAGTGCCACATGGAAGACTAGTGAGCAAACTAAGGGATACAGGAATTGCAGTAAATATCTGCTCATGGATCGAGAGCTAGCTAAAAGACAGGAAGCAAAGGGTCGTTGTAAATGGAACATACTCCAATTGGTCTAATTTGATAAGTGGGGTTCCTCAAGGTTCGGTATTAGGTCCTCTCCTTTTTAACATATTTATTAATGACATTGAAGTAGGACTCAAATGTAGTGTCTCCATTTTTGCTGATGACACTAAGTTGTGCAAGGTAATAAAATCAGATAATGATGTACTTTCCCTACAAAAGGATTTGCATAAATTAGAGAAATGGGCGGCTAAATGGCAGATGAGATTTAATACAAATAAATGTAAGGTTATGCATTTGGGAAGGAACAATAGCCAAGCAATCTATAATCTTAATGGAGCAAATCTAGGGGTATCAGATATTGAAAGGGATTTGGGAGTACTAGTGGACAACCACCTAGGTAACAGCGCTCAAAGCCAAGCAGCGGCTGCAAAGGCAAATAAAATATTAGCATGTATTAGGAAGGGTATAGAAGCCAGGGAAGAAGATATAATTCTGCCACTATACAAATCTCTAGTACGCCCTCATTTGGAATATGGAGTACAATTTTGGGCACCACCTCATAAAAAAGACATTTTAGAGCTGGAAAAAGTACAGAGAAGGGCTACAAAACTAATAAGGGGAATGGAGGGGCTAAGTTATGAAGAAAGACTAACAAAATTAAACTTATTTTCGCTAGAAAAAAGGCCTCTAAGAGGAGATATGATTACGTTATATAAATACATCCAGGGTCAATATAAGGCTTTGTCAAGTGAACTTTTTGTAGCAAGAGATTTTCAACTGACAAGAGGACATCCTTTGAGGTTAGAGGAAAAAAGATTTCACCTTAAACAAAGAAAAGGGTTCTTCACAGTTAGGGTGGTTAAACTGTGGAATTCTCTACCAAAGGAGGTGATGACAGCGAATTCGATAGACAACTTTAAAAAGGGGTTAGATATATTTTTGAATAAAGAGGGCATTCAAGGCTATCCTAGATAACTAGCAAGGAATATTGATCCAGGGAGAAATTTGATCGCCAGTTTTTGGGGTCAGGAAGGAATTTTGCTTTTTTTTCCCCTTATGAGACAATTGGCAAAGTTTCAATGGGGTTTTTTTTTTCTGTTTGCCTTCCTCTGGATCAACAATAATAATAAATAGTCCACATTAAAAAGATCAATAGGGATCTAAAAAGGTTAAACTTGATGGACTAACTCTTTATTCATCCTCCAATACTATACCATTAATAATTATTTAATCAATAATTTAATTAATAACTAATCCGCATATTGCAGATCAGAGGAGATCTTAACAGGTTGAACTTGATGGACTGAAAGTCTTTTTTCAACCTTAATTACTATGTAACTATGTAACCAAGAAGCTCATCTTAAGTCCAAGAAACCAAACCAAAAAAAAAGGAAAATAACATCCATTTACACAAAATGATGTAAACTAACAACCGTGACACACATACATATTTAGCATGCAGCTCAATGTTTGCTGTTTCTCTACTTTTATTACAGACTCTGCATCAACAGCGTCACTGGACATTTTGCAGCGTGGACTGTGAAAGCTGATTCATTGACAATGACACAACCAAAGAAGAAGAGGTAAGAGACAAAAATACATTACATTCACAAAACTACCATGCTCTTGCAAAAAATAAAAATATTCAATTAACCATTTCTCTTTGTCTTTACAAACAGACACTGCTGAAAGACTCGCCGATCAACAATGACAATAGGGGACCCTCTGTCATTCCTACAGGAAAAATACTTCAATCAAGGTATAGTATAACAAGTTAAAACAAAATATACACATTTCCTGTTTTCTGCCCACCAATGTGAAAACATAAAGAAAAAGTAATAAAAAGGGTATATAGAAATGACAGTAAACCCAAAACACCAGACTGAAAGTAAAAGTGGCAAAGAAAACCTGTTTAATAGCCAAAAACACAGGAATACAAACTAGAAATAAAATCCAAGTGGCAGACACAAAACAGGATAGTATAACAAATACTGGGAACATGTACAAAATGAACCCACAATTCATCTTTAGTGTTCAAAAAAATATAACACTGACCCATAACCAAAACGCAATTTTACAAAAGTGGTGCACACAAAAGAGTATAGTTAAAGAAACATTGCTAACATATAGAAAATACACATAATGACCTGTTGGATGCCCACCAACATCAAAATTAAAAGAGAACAAAATTAGAAGGCTGTATGAAACAAAACAAAATAAGAACACTCTCTCCCCCCCAAAAAAGCAAATAAAAACATAATGTAAATAGAAGTGGTGGACACTAAACAGGATCTAATACTAAATATTGTAAATGTATCAAACATTAATATAACATTCCTGTTTCAGCTCCAACAACATTTAACCCTGACCGATAAGCCAAATGCAGCATAACAAAACTGGGAGACACCAAACAGGATAGTTCAACAAACATTGCTAATATATAGAAAAAATGCAACTAACATTAGTGTTTAGTCTGCAACAAACTACAACCATAACCAAAAAAGAAAATATATCAATACTAAATAGACCCCCAACAAACAGGGTAGTACAATCAATATTTCAAAATAAGAATAATATTATTTGCCCAAAAAAATGAAGATGCTGTTGTTTCAAAACAAAATACAATAAAACAACATTTGTCTTTCTTTTTTCCAACAGACACTGCTTGTAGACTGTCAGACTACCATTTACAACACCGGATCCAGGGATATTTACCGACAACTAACAATTCAAACAAGGTATAGTACAAGTGGAAAAATAGAAAAAACAGCAACAACAACAAAAAACAGCAATGACAACCTGAAAAATTTACACAACCAACAAACAACGCTAATGAGGCACACCAAAAAACACCCTTCACAAAATATTAGTGACACATTTCAAGTGTAAGAAGCAAGCCTCTATTACCTACACCAACCTCTAACGCTAGACCAGAAATTAAAAGTAAGATCCCAAAACTCAAATACACAAAACAAGATAGTCCAACAAATAATGTTAACACATAACAAATTTAACAATAAATCCACTTCTCAGGGCCATAAACTACAACATTAAAACCACAACATAAATACACACACAAACTAAGATGCTACAACTAATATTAGTAACACATAGAAAAAAAGACAATAAAGGCTCTTTTAGGAAGCACACCCTATATCCCCAAAAATAGAAGATATTCCCACAATTACAACAACCGCCTAAGCGAAACACAAAGAAAATAGAAATGATTGCAACATTTAACACATTTCATACAAAATTCATCTGCCTCTCCTACACTTATAAGCCAAACTAAAAACATAAAAACTGAAAAGGAACCTCCCAACAAAAAAACAATTAGAACAACACACATACATTTAACACAATAAACACATTTCAATTAGAAGAACCTATCATCCTAAACAGACTAAACAAATCGATAATCACAACACTGTTGCACAGAACAAACCATTGTAAGTAACTCAACTAATAATACATTTCTTTGATTTACAGATTAAGATGGCTGATACAGACAACAAACAAGAGAAGATAAGACGCCAAACTAGACAATGACAAAAAAGATGGGCAAACCAGCAGACGCCCGAGCAGAAGGAAATTTGCAGAGAAAAAGAATGCAAAAGACTTGCAAGCAAAAGACTGTCAGCTGAAAAATTGCAATCTACACCAAAGAAAGCTATAAAAAAAAATAAAAGCATTTAGAACCTGTTCCAGAACAATCATCTAACATTTCTAATGATGAATTACAAACTGAGGCTGAAATATGCTCTTCAAATCGTCCTTTACTTAAATATTTAGCAGTAGAGGTTCATAGTTGTGGAGACATGAATATTCTCTGTCAGTTTTGTGAGGCTTATCATTTCAAACAGGAAAGACCCAGATATGGCAAGTTTATTAGTTGCTGTCAAAAAGGCAAGGTCAAACTTCCAGAATGACAACAATTCCCACCATATTTACAAAGCATTATGAATGAGCCTGCTTTTCCCAACTTCAACAATTTAAAAACTAACATAAGATCATACAATATCCTTTGCATCTATGGGGGCAACATTAGCTGCCAATGTGCCAGGATATGGCCCTTACTGCTTTAAAGTCCAAGGCCAAATTTACCACTTCACATTTACATCCAGAGGAAGGAGAGCAACGAAAATTTGCTCAACTATATGTCCTAGATACCATGGAAGCTGTATGCAGCTTCAAGAAAATAAAAAATGCCTATCCAGTGTTTTCATAGAGCTCGATCAAATTATTGCCAATAACCCCTACACTCAACCTTATAAAAAATTAGCTGAAGTAGAAAAGGAACAACAACTTCATGCAGAAAGACATCAATTGCCAATCCCAAAGGTCAACATGGTGCTTAAAAGAGATCCACATATAACTGGAATTTAACCTTCTTAATTGTATATACATAATATTGGGTGAACTCTTTTCACAATGCTGCAGAGCTATTGAATTTATAATAGATCTTAAATAGTACTTTTATAGTACAGTAGACTCCCAGTTAACGGCACCCATGGAGATTGGTAGATGCCGGATAAATGTAATTTCTGGTTGCTTGAGAGTTACATATAAAAGAGGCCGAGATTAGCTGCACATAGGTTGCTCTGCTAAGTATATGTGTCAGTGAGTGCTGTTCTAGCAGCAGCAGCTTTCACTCCTCACTTACACACAGGTACATTCGGCTGGAGGGTGCGGTGCTGAACCCGGGGAATGTAACGCCAACACTGCCCTTGCTCAGTCTCTCATGCCCGGGGAATGTAACGCCAACACTGCCCTTGCTCAGTCTCTCATGCCCGGGGAATGTAACGCCAACACTGCCCTTACTCAGTCACTCATGCCCAGGGAATGTAACGCCAACACTGCTCTGGCTCAGTCACTCATGCCTGGGGAATGTAACGCCAACACTGCCCTGAATCAGTCAATCATGCCTGGGGAATGTAACGCCAACACTGCCCTGACTCAGTCACTCATGCCCGGGGTATGTAACGCCAACACTGCCCTGACTCAGTCACTCATGCCCGGGGTATGTAACCCTAACACTGCCCTGACTCAGTCACTCATGCCCGGGGTATGTAACGCCAACACTGCCCTGACTCAGTCACTCATGCCCGGGGTATGTAACCCTAACACTGCCCTGACTCAGTCACTCATGCCTGTCTACTTCCAGATAAAATCAAACTGCAGAGACGTACAGTGGATGAAATCTTGGTGCCTGTAAGCATTTTGTGGCATCATAACCTGGCTCCTGGCATTTGTTGAGCCCTGTAAATCTTAATTTGTATTTAAAATACATGATTCCATTTTTTTCTGGTTGCTTGAGGGTTTGGATTTCTGTAATCATGTCAATAAGAGTGATCTTTTACTTCACTATCACTCTGTTGCTTTTGATGGGATTGAGTTGTGAATTAGGGTGGGAATAATTATACAGTAATGGCTTTTATTCAAAAATGACGGCAATAAAAAGTGAAGCCTGGCAATGCTGGTTGCCACACAATGGGAGCCTCCCCTTCTACTTTACTGGCCTTTGGTGCTTATTGCGAGTCTCTCCCCCTGTCTACTTCCTCCCTTGTGTCTCATTCCCCCCCTGTGTTTCTCACCCCTCTCCCTCCCCTGAGTCTCTTCCCCCCTCCCTCGTGTCTCTTCCGCCCCATTTCCCTCCCCTGTGTATCTTCCCCCCTCCTCTCACTCCCGTCTCTTCCCCCCTCCTCTCACTCCCGTCTCTTCCCCCCTCCTCTTACTACAGTCTCTTCCCCCCTCCGCTCACTTCCCTGTGTCTCTTCCCCCCCTCCTCTCCCTCCCCATTTCTCTTTCCCTCCTGTCTCTTCCCCAGCTCTCCCTCCCCTGTATCTTTCCCCCTCCCCTGTGTCTCTTCCCCCTCCCTCCTCTGTGTCTCCTTCTACATTTGACATTTACGGGTGTGAAAATATTTGCGGGCTTGAGGAACTGTAGCAATTGAATAGCGATTTTGCGATTGTAACTATTGCAAGCTTGAAAGATCAAAGGCTTAGATGGGTTGTAAGTTACTATTTTTAAAACCGCAGGGATTATCACCCTGTAACCCGTAGATCGTTTGCAGCTCGCAAAAAGACGCCAATTGAACAGCAAATTAGTTTACGGGCTCCTGTAAACAACGATAGCTCCATTGAATCAAGGCCATAGTATACCATAAAAGTGCACTATTTTTACTAAATAGTAACTCCTTCAGATATTCTAAATATCTTCAGTCATTTAACCACAGATTCTGTTCTTTGTTCCCACCAAGTACTCAGTCTCTATCTCCACCAGCCTGGTGGCATCACGTACTAATTCCATATGAAAGAACATTCATTTCTAATTCCCTGGATATTTAATTTTAGTTTTCCCATAAACCGTTTTCCACCCATTAGGAAATAGATCTCCATTGACCCTATATACATTTCATTTTGCAATGTATGATTCCTTCCTTCGTTATGTGCTTATAACGTTTTCCCAATTAATTGTTTCCACCCTGGGAGAAATAGATCTCCATTGACCCTTTTCCTTTTGTCCTGTGTGATTCTTTGATTTGTTATGTGCACACATTGAAATGTTGTTTACACAGCATGGAAGGGTGAATGACTCTGATGCTTTGAGAGAGCAAGCTAATGTCGGACGTCGACATCTGACATCAGCACCAGATTTGCCCTATCGAGTTTCTCCGCCCAGCAGCTCTATCTCAAAGGGAGCATCGGCAAAAGGAAAAGGGTCAATGGAGATCTATTTCTCCTAGTGTGGAAAAAGTTAATGGGGAAAACTAAGATTACATATCCCCCTAGGGATCTGTGTGCACTCCATGTTTAGTTGTGTGCGCTCATCTCAGGGTATTTGTGCGCGCACAGCTTAGAGGAAACAGTAAATGAGGGTGATATATGATTAAATCTAGAAATATCCCAGTCAATTCCTAATCAATTAAAAAATAACTTTATTGACATTTATGAGTCTTTCAGTACATAAAAGCATAGTTTTTTTTATTTTCAAGCCCTTTAATCTCATTGCTTTGTTTGATGCAACAAATGTACATAGAAAATAGGAAAATTAATGGAAGGGGATATTAAGGTTACAAAAAACATAAAGATTATATAAAAAATATATATAGCTTAGTTTACAGGTCCACAAATGTATTATGAGTGCTCAGCATGATGGTGTAGAGCAAAGTCTAAACGTTCTGGATCCCTTAAATCGAAAGGTTATTGGTAACCAAGCAAAAAGCAGCAATGCACAGTCCAGCATCATATCATGTATTGTAATAATAAAAGCTGATACATTAGTACAACTTACTGCTCTATTAACGTGATTTATAACTCAGATATCCATAGATCTTTATGAGCTTGCTAACGTTTTTAATTACTTACATTTATATGATTTAAGTAGAATTGCATGATGTGTCATGTTGATGTGTAATGGCGGACTCATATTAAACCCTTACCCACATTTCATATATACAACTGGTCTTTATCTTGTGTGAGTTTCTTGTGTCATTTCAAATCTTACTGAAACATTTTCTCATGTGAGTTGCAGATCATGCAAATGGTGTTTATCCTGTGTGAGTTCTCATGTGTCGTTTGAGATTTGAGGCGTGACTGAAACATTTCCCACATTCAGAACAGGAAAAAGGCTTTTCTCCTGTATGAGTCATCTTATGGCTATTAAGAGCTGAGACCCGACTGAAACATTTCCCACATTCAGAACAGGAAAAAGGTTTTTCTCCTGTATGAGTCCTCTTATGTTTATTAAGATCTGAGAGATAACTGAAACATTTCCCACATTCAGAACATAGAAAAGGCTTTTTTTTCTGTATGAGTCATCTTATGTCTATTAAGATCTGAGAGCTGACTGAAACATCTCCCACATTCAGAACATGGAAAAGGTTTTTCTCCTGTATGAGTCCTCTTATGTGTATTAAGAGCTGAGAGCTGACTGAAACATTTCCCACATTCAGAACATGGAAAAGGTTTTTCTCCTGTATGAGTCCTCTTATGTTTATTAAGATCTGAGAACCGACTGAAACATTTCCCACATTCAGAACATGGAAAAGGCTTTTCTCCTGTATGAGTCCTCTTATGTGTATTAAGATTTGAGACATGACTGAAACATTTCCCACATTCAGAACATGAAAAAGGCTTTTCTCCTGTATGATTCCTCTTATGTGTATTAAGGTGTGAGACCTGACTGAAATATTTCCCACATTCAGAACATGAAAAAGGTTTTTCTCCTGTATGCGTCATCTTATGTATATTAAGATTTGAGACATGACTGAAATATTTCCCACATTCAGAACATGAAAAAGGCTTTTCTCCTGTATGATTCCTCTTATGTATATTAAGATTTGAGAGCTGACTGAAACATTTCCCACATTCAGAACATGGAAAAGGCTTTTCTCCTGTATGATTCCTCTTATGTGTATTAAGGTGTGAGACCTGACTGAAACATTTCCCACATTCAGAACATGAAAAAGGCTTTTCTCCTGTATGAGTCCTCTTATGTACATTAAGATCTGAGAGACGACTGAAACATTTCCCACATTCAGAACATGGAAATAGTTTTTCTACTGTGTTACAAATGTGGTCTTCTCCAATGTTATTCCAAATCTTGGATCCATCTGTTGGAAAAAAAAAAAAAGAGTAAATTCTGACAGCTTTAACATTCTTCTATATGGAAATAATTAGTTAGTATATACCTATTATAGTAATTATAATCAATTAAAGAGACCAATTTGCAGTTAATAAAAAGTCAAATCATACAAAAACAAAACAAAATATGTCTGAATGTACAGTATATAGAGTGCAGTGTGATCCGGTGCATACCAATTATCATCAATTATGGTCTTTTGTTTAACTAAATCTGATAGTCTGCAAAGTGTTATTTAAAAGAAAAAACAAATACTGTATAAACACAAACTTTACATATTGCAACTTCTACATGCAATTATTGCTTGCTGCAGGCTGTCATTTTTTATGCCTGTTACTGGGTGGGTGTTTCTGTAAACTAACAATCTGCCCATTAGCTCTGCGGAGAGCACCGACTGTAGTTACTGACACTTTCCCACTGTGCAGATACAAACTTCCTGTGTGTGCAAAGTCTTCTATCAGGAATTGTGCTAATGAAAATAAAATGGCAGATTCGGGGTAATTACACCAGCAAATAAGAAATGTTCCCTAGTGCTTATGATTTATGAGGATTATATGAAAGAGATTTTGAATCAATTAAGTGATAATGATATTTACATAAGGTTGAATAATGACATCACAGTGGAGTAGTAAGCACGCTGATACAAATACTCTTTTATATGCTTAATCTTTTCATCCATTATCAATGAAAAAGGATGACCTTACCCAGATGCTGAGAGTGTGGAGATTAAATAGTAATAGGAATAAAATAGTAGATGCTGTTAATAAAATAGGCACTACGTTTTCTGAGGTTATATTAGTAAAGAAAATGTACTAAGTGTTCAGAGGGCACTTGGAATGCCCCACCGACCATCCCCAATAGGGATCCTCATGGTATCTAAAAATAGTCCTCTACCATAGGGGTCCCTATGGACTTCCATAGTACCCTAATCCTCTACCATGGGGGTACCTGTAAAAATCCATAATATCTTAACACCTAACTAAAATGTATGTAAATAATAAAAACTTAATTTACTAAAGATAAATAATTACAATAAAAATAAAATAAATTAAAATAAAAAAACTACAATTTAAAATAAAAACATTACATTGAAATGAACATTTAGGTCCGTAGGGAGTGAGGTAAGTGTGTGAATGTATGTGTAGAGTCCATAGGGATTGAGGTAAGTGGGTGAGTGTACATGTAGGGTCCATAGGGATTGAGGTAAGTGGGTGAGTGTACGTGTAGAGTCCATAGGGATTGAGGTAAGTGGGTGAATGTACGTGTAGGGTCCATAGGGAGTGAGGTAAGTGGGTGAGTTTACGTGTAGGGACCATAGGGATTGAGGTAAGTGGGTGAATGTACGTGTAAGGTCCATAGGGAGTGAGGTAAGTGGGTGAATGTACGTGTAGAGTCCATAGGGATTGAGGTAAGTGGGTGAATGTACGTGTAGAGTCCGTAGGGAGTGAGGTAAATGGGTGAATGTACATGTAGGGTCCATAGGGAGTGAGATAAGTGGGTGAGTGTACGTGTAGAGACCATGGGGATTGAGGTGAGTGGGTGAATGTACATGTAGAGACCATGGGGATTGAGGTGAGTGGGTGAATGTACATGTAGAGACCATGGGGATTGAGGTGAGTGGGTGAATGTACATGTAGAGACCATGGGGATTGAGGTGAGTGGGTGAATGTACATGTAGAGACCATGGGGATTGAGGTGAGTGGGTGAATGTACGTGTAGAGACAATGGGGATTGAGGTGAGTGGGTGAATGTACATGTAGAGACCATAGAGTGCATCTGTGCACAATCTGTGCTGAGCTCACAGTTTACTGGCAAATAATCACATATAATAAATGTCAAACTGCGAGTCATCGTCACACTTTGCGAGCTAGCAAAGCGAGGGCCGCTGCTCTGGCCACAAATGCGCACTTAGCAAAGGCTCCCACGTCAGCTGCAATGAGCCAAAGGGACTTAGAAAAAAAACAATAACGCGGAATGAGGAAATAGGGACTTAAAAAAATAAAAAATATGAAATTGGCCAAAACGCGTACATAAAAATCACCAAAAACACATAAAAATAAAAGCAAAATATAAAAAACAAGCCTTACACACAACACGGGGAGAATGCCATGGCGTCTGGGAGTGAGGTTGCACGCACATTTAGGTCGCATTGAAGAAGTTTCCGCACTTGAAAATCGACTAAGAGAGAAAAAAAATGACGGATGAAAAAAATAAAAATGAGGCTAAAAGACACAGAGCTGCGAAATTACCGCCAGGAACGTACGAGTTAGCCAGGAACGTAGCAGATATAAAATATACCATTACAAGGGACGGACAGAAAATGCTCGCGAGCCAAGTAACACATTTTACAACACTTACTTACAACTCATAACATTAGGATTCCAAAATGCTGCCTTACCCGCCTAAACAAAACGGTTTGGCCTTGCGCACGCAGCCTATTTACACTGCACACTTGCCATATTGCTGACACTTTCTCCTCAGATGATCAAATAAATATAGTTATGGTGACAGTGTGACATTACAGAATGTATTATTAATGTTCTTATTTTGTATTAATTCCTCACCTTCCCTGATATTCCCAGGACTCTCCTCCTCCTTCACCTGCTGCTGATCTCTTATATTCAGATCTTCTTGTTCAATTTTGGAGACAACTGGAGGCCTCACATCTAAAGGTCCTACAGATAGAGATAAACAGATAATAGACCTTCACCATTGTAATTATTTACTATCAATCTAGTGTTTGTGTCTTAAAATCTATTTAATTCACCTTTATCATGAGCTGTGATGTATGTAAAACTTCTTGGGTGAGAGGTGAAGGAGAAATCCACCTCAATAAGGACTGAAGTGAGTGATAATTGTCCATAAAATATTACTCACCTTCACTGATATTTACAGGAATTTCCTTCTCTTTAATCTCCCGGGGACTCCTCATATTTGTCTCTTCTTCTTGGTCAGACTCTGAGAGATCTGATGGTGTCACTTTGTCACTGTCTGTACAAATAAACATGAGACAGTCACAGCTGGGATTTGTTATAGGTCTTTATGGTCTGTACAAATAAACATGAGACGGTCACACGCTGGGATTTGTTATATGTCTGTATGGTCTGTACAAATAAACATGAGACGGTCACACGCTGGGATTTGTTATATGTCTTTATGGTCTGTACAAATAAACATGAGACGGTCACACGCTGGGATTTGTTATATGTCATTATGGTCTGTACAAATAAACATGAGATTCTCACACGCTGGGATTTGTTACACGACCCGAACGACTTGCGCATCAGACAGATGATAGAGAGTGACAGAGGTACACACTTTACTTCTGCAGTAATGCAAGCTCTCTGTGGTATCTTGGTAATAGAGCAGAGATTCCATGTCCCTTATCACCCTCAGTCATAGATAGATAGACAGAGAGATAGATATATAGATAGATAAATATATAGATAGGTAGAGGGATAGATAGATAGAGATAGATAGAGAGATAGATAGACAGAGAGATAGATTATAGATTGATAGATAGAGGGATAGAGATATAGACAGACAGACAGAGAGAGATAGATAGACAGATAGAGAGATAGATATATAGATAGATAGGTAGAGATAGATAGATAGATAGACAGATAGAGATAGACAGATAGATAGAGGGATAGATAGAGATAGATAGATAGAGATAGATAGACAGATAGATAGACAGATAGATATATAGATTGAGGGAAAGATAGATAGAGGGATAGATAAAGGGATAGATAGACAGAGGGATAGATAGAGGGATAGATATATAGAGGGATAGATAGATAGATGGATAGATAGAGGGATAGATAGATAGAGGGATAGATAGAGGGATAGATAGATAGATGGATAGATAGATAGAGGGATAGATAGATAGAGGGATAGATAGATAGATAGATGGATAGATAGATTATAGATAGATAGACAGAGAGATAGATAGATAGATAGATAGATAGATAGATAGATAGATAGATAGAGGGATAGATAGATAGAGATAGACAGATATATAGATGATAGATAGATAGAGATATAGATAGATAGAGGGATAGATAGAGATAGATAGATAGATAGATAGATAGATAGATAGATAGATAGATAGACAGAGATAGATAGACAGATTGAGGGAAAGATATATAGTGGGATAGATAGATAGATAGATAGATAGATAGAGATATAGATAGATAGAGGGATAGATATATAGATAGACAGATATAGATAGACAGACAGATATAGATAGGTAGATAGATAGATAGACAGATAGACAGAGACAGATAGACAGGCAGATAGAAATATAGATAGATAGAGATAGATAGATAGACAGACAGAGATAGAGGGATAGATAGATAGACAGATACATTGAGGATAGAGGGATAGATAGAGGGATAGATAGATAGATAGATAGATAGATAGATAGATAGATAGATAGATAGATAGATAGATAGATAGACAGAGAGGGATATATATATATATATATATATATATATATATATATATATATATATATATATAGAGAGAGAGAGAGAGAGATGATAGAAAGATAGAGGGATAGATAGATAGAGTGATAGATAGATAGAGGGATAGATAGATAGATAGATAGATAGAGGGATAGATAGATGGATAGATAGAGGGATAGATAGAGAGATAGATTATAGATAGATAGACAGAGAGATAGATAGATAGAGGGATAGATAGATATATAGATGATAGATAGAGATATAGATAGATAGACAGATTGAGGGAAAGATATATAGTGGGATAGATAGAGATATAGATAAAGATATAGATTGATAGATAGAGATATAGATAGATAGAGGGATATATATATATAGATAGACAGATATAGATAGATAGACAGACAGATATAGATAGGTAGATAGATAGATAGATAGACAGATAGACAGACAGATAGACAGAGACAGATAGACAGATAGATGGGCAGATAGGCAGATAGACAGACAGATAGATAGAGGGATAGAAATATAGATAGAGATAGATAGATAGACAGAGAGGGATAGATAGATAGACAGAGAGGGATAGATAGATAGATAGATAGATAGATAGACAGAGATAGATAGATAAATATAGACAGACAGAGGGATAGATAGATGATAGATAGAGGGATAGATATATAGATAGAGATAGACAGATAGATAGATTGAGGGAAAGATAGATAGAGGGATAGATAGATAGATCGATAGAGGGATAGATTGAGGGATAGATAGATAGATAGATAGATAGATAGATAGATAGATAGATAGATAGATAGATAGATAGAGAGGGATAGATAGATAGATAGATAGATAGATAGATAGATAGATAGATAGATAGATAGATAGAGGGATAGACAGAGATAGATAGATATAGATAGATAAATATAGACAGACAGAGGGATATATAGATGATAGATAGAGGGATAGATAGATATAGATAGACAGAGATAGATAGACAGATTGAGGGAAAGATATATAGTGGGATAGATAGAAAGATGGATAGATATATATATATAGAAAGATAGATAGCTAGACAGACAGACAGATTGAGGGATAGATATATAGAGGGATAGATAGAGATATAGAGGGATAGAGATATAGATAGATAGAGGGACAGATATATAGATAGATAGAGAGATAGAAATATAGATAGATAGAGGGATAGATATAGATAGATAGGTAGATAGATAGAGATAGACAGACAAACAGATAGATAGACAGACAGAGGGATAGACAGAGACAGATAGATAGGCAGATAGACAGACAGATTGAGGGATAGATAGAGGGATAGATAGATAGAGGGATAGATAGATAGAGGGATAGATAGATAGAGGGATAGATAGATAGAGGGATAGATAGATAGAGGGATAGATATATAGACAGACAGATATAGATAGGTAGATAGAGATAGATATAGACAGACAGACGGATAGATAGATAGGTAGACAGATAGATATATAGTAGGATAGATAGATAGAGGGATAGATATATATATAGAAAGATAGACAGACAGATAGATACATTGAGGATAGAGGGATAGATATATAGACAGAGATAGATAGATAGAGATAGACAGAAAGAGGGATAGATAGATAGAGATAGATATATATAGATGATAGATAGATAGAGGGATAGATAGAGGGATAGATAGATAGACAGACATAGATAGGTAGATAGATAAATATAGGCAGACAGACAGAGGGATAGATAGATAGACAGAGGGATAGATAGATAGACAGCCCCACTCCCATCACTCTGTATTATATATATAGTATAATACCATTATATCCGGTATCACTTCCTGTCTTTATCCCACTCGCACCTGATAACCAGTCACAGACACAAATAACTTCCTGTATTATCTCCTGATCAGTAATTGGAACATTAATAACTTTATTTACCTGCTCAGAGCTCGGACACACACCAGGATCCGCACTAGGCCGCAAGCTCTCATAAAACCGGAAGTAGATGTACAGGAAGTCCCGACACTACATTTCATATCCCAGAATGCTCAGCAGCACAAGCGGAAGTCCTACGGCACATTAAGAGGTGGGTTTCTTATGTGTTGTTTCCATGGTAACGCTCCATGATATAAATCTGTCTTTCACGCTGCACATACAAATATAAAGATAGGACTGATTTTTTTACTGTATTGATCTGCCAAGCAACTATGGATGTCACCACTTGTGCAATTTTTTGATTGGCCAGGCCGTTTCTCATGGTTTTGCAGGCCTGTAAAGTGTGTCTTACAATCACTGTGTGAGAGATCTATGTGGAGCTGCACAGACCTGGGGATTGATAGATAGATAGATAGACAGACAGAGGGATAGATAGATAGAGGGATAGACAGATAGACATAGAGATACATAGATAGATAGAGGGATAGATAGACAGATAGATAGAGGGATAGATAGGCAGCCAGATATATATGCAGATAGATAGATATGTAGATAGATAGACAGACACGTGGATAGATAGATAAATAGATATATACAGGTAGATATATCCCATGATCCTCAGGCTCTGTATACATAGATAGATAGATAGACAGATAGACAGCCCCACTCCCATCACTCTGTATTATATATATATAGTATAATATCATTATATCCGGTATTACTTCCGGTCTTTATCCCACTCGCACCTGATAACCGGTCACAGATACAAATAACTTCCGGTATTATCTCCTGATCAGTAATTGGAACATTAATCTCTTTATTTACCTGCTCAGAGCCCGGACACACACCCGGATCCGCTCTAAGCCGCACCAGCTGACCGGACCGGAAGTGATAGTACCGGAAGTCCCACAATGCATAGCGGCACAAACAGGATCCCCTCGTCACATTAGGGGGCGGGTCTCTAATGTAATCTTGTTTCCATGGTGACGCTTTGTATATACATCTGTCTCTCACTCTGCACATACAAATGTAAAGATAGGACTGATTGTGTTATTGTATTGATCACCGTGTGCCGAGACAGGAAGCTGCACAGACCCGGGGATACAAGGGATACACACAGAGGGGTCTGGGGCTGTGACACCATACTGGGAGGGGGAGAGAGAGAGGGAGAGGGGGAAGAGAGGGAGGGGAAGGGGGGAGAGAGGGAGAGGGGGGAGGGAGGGGGAAAGAGAGAGTGAGGGGAGGGAGAGAGAGGGGAGGGGGAGAGAGAGAAAAGGAGGAAGGGGGAGTGAGAGGGGGGAGAGAGAGGGAGGGAGGGCAAGAGAGAGAGGGGGAGAGAGAGAGAAGGAGGGAGGGGGAGAGAGAGAAGGAGGGAGGTAGAGAGAGGGGAGAGAGAAGGGAGGGGGAGAGAGAGAAAAGGAGGAAGGGGGAGAGAGAGAGGGGAGGGATAGAGAGAAAAGGGGAAAGAGGGAGGGGAGAGAGAGAGAAGGAGGGAGAAAGGGGAGGGAGAGAGAGAGAAGGAGGGAGAGACGGGGAGGGAGGGGGAAAAAGGAAGGGGAGAGAGATAGGGGTCTGGAGCTGTGACACCATACTGGGAGAGAGAGAGAGGGTAGGGGGAGAGAGAGAGGGGCAGGGAGGGGGAGAGAGAGAGGGAGACAGAGGGAGAGAGGGAGGAAGACGGGGAGAGGGAGAGAAAGAAGGGGGGATGGAGAGAGAGAGGGGTCTGGAGCTGTGACATCATACTGGGAGGGGGAGAGAGAGAGAGAGGGGGGGGAGAGAGAGGGAGGCAGAGAGAAGGGGAGGGAGAGAGAGGGGGAGGAGGGGAGTGAGGGGGAGGGAGAGGGAGGGAGGAGGGTGAGAGAGGGAGGCAGAGAGAGGGTGAGAGAGGGAGGGAGACAGAGGGGGAGGAGGTGAGAGAGAAAGGAGAGAGAAGGTGTGGAAAGGGAAGGGGAGAGAGAGAGGGGTCTGGAGCTGTGACACCATACATGGAGAGAGAGAGAGGGTAGGGGGAGAGAGAGGAAGTAAGAGAGAGAGGAGGAGGAGGGAGAGAGAGGGGGAGGGAGAGAGAGAGGGGGGTTTGGAGCTGTGACATCATACTGGGAGGGAGAGAGAGGGGGAGGGAGAGAGAGGGGAGGGGGAGAGAGGGAGGGGGAGTGGGGAAGAGAGAGGGAGGGGGAGAGAGAGAGGGGGTAGGGGGAGGGAGAGACGGAGGGGGATGGGGGAGGGAGGGGGAGAGAGGGGTAAGAGAGAGGGAGGGGGAGAGAGGGAAAGAGAGGGGTAGAGAGAGAGGGGAAACGGATGGAAAGAGACAGGGAGGGGAGAGAGAGAGGGGGGAG
>JAPZIH010000718.1:0-222500 GCA_027410445.1 Discoglossus pictus
ATTACAAAGCCTCCAACAAAGCCCCTTAGTAGGTTTATTGTTAATAATTGCTATCTTTACTGGGACAAAGTACCACCTTTGGATCACTTTAAAATTGACTTCTCTATATGCTTGATATTTAATAATTTTCTGTGAGAACGCAAACGCTCTTGACCACTTTTCCAGGTCAATTAAGTTATTAAATTATTTTTCCCACTTAAGCATACCTGGAGATTTTTCCATCTTATCCTGTTTTCTTAATATTTCATAGCATTTGGAAATTATATGTTTCCTGTCATTATAAAGTACTAACTTTTCAAAATTGGTTAAGGATCTGTTTGAGGTAATTAAATATTTCGAATTTAAAATAACTTTTTTTAACTCTCTCATATTCCAACCATTTAGACGATGGAAAACTAAAATCAGCACATAATTTGGAAAAATACTTAATTTCCCCTTTATCGAACAGATCTCCCATTGTCTGTATATTCCAATTACTCCAATTACGAAGACAGGCCAAATTAAGAACATTACTTACACCTAACAATGACATTTCCGAACACGGAATTGTTGAAAGGTTTAGTTTTTTCTTCCATTTAAGCCAAAATTTAAACCCTGATTTAATTATTATTGACGTAATATTATTATTGGGAAATGTATCATACCAAAGCCAATCTCTTAATGATAAGCCCTTAGCTAAACATTGTTCTATGGTTATCCACTTATTTTGTTTTGTTTTATTGGACCAGGGTATAAAATGAGATAGCATTACAGCCATATAATATTCTTCAACACAAGGGGACGCAATGCCTCCTTTTATAAAGCTCTTCCTAACAATCATTGAATTAATTCTAGATTTTTTCCCATTATATATAAATGAATCGATCAAGGTTTGGTATTTTTTTATTATAGTTTCAGGAACGGATAAAGGCAAACATCTAGATAAATAATTTATTTGCGGTAATATACACATATTTACTGCTGCTATTCTACCGAACCAGGATAATCTATTTGATTTCCAATTTATTAGTTGGTTTTTAATTTTGTCATATAATTTCAAAAAATACATTTTAGTTAGATTTTCCAATTTTTCAGAGAATTCTATTCCCAAGTAATTGATTTTATTTAACTCCCAATCAATTTCCCAAATGTTTTTCAGAGAAGTTATTTCATCTTCGTCTATATTTATTGTTAATACCTGTTAATTTATTTTGTAGTAAGAAATTAAACCAAATGTATTTATTAAATCCTGAATCTGTAATAAAGACTTTCTAGGTTCGGCTATAGTTAATATCACATCATCAGCATAAAGCATAATTTTATTCTCAGAATCACCAATTCTAATTCCATGAATTTTCTTATTCATTCTAATGGCTTCTGCCAAAGGTTCCATCATTAAAACAAAAATTAAAGGAGATAATGGACGGGTCCCATTGGTAATAGAGAAAGTGTTTGTTTTTAAGCCATTTCCTACAACACAGGCAGTGGGGTTTGAATATAAAGCCCCTATAGATTTCACTCCAAAATCTTCAAAACTGAATTTCAGTAATACTTGATTCATAAAATCCAAGTTTAGTCTGTCAAAGGCCTTTTCTGCATCTAATGTGATAACTTATAGAAGGTTTATGATTATCTTTACAAAAAAAAACTACGTCAATTAATCTCCTTGTATTATCAGCTCCCTGCCTATCTTGTAAAAAACCTGATTGATCCATATTTATTAATTTACCAAGGCACAAGCTCAATCTTTTAGCTAAAATTTTTGCATATAATATAAAGATATCGGTCTATAATTCTTACACCACCTTAAATCAGATTTGTTTATGTAATTGAGTCCTTTTTGTTTTCAATTATTAATTCATCTATTCTATTAATTGGTTTATTATTTTTTAATTTCCGAGCTAATAGTTTCCCAACTTTATTATCCAAAAAATATTTTCTCTGTTGAAGTTTCCACAGGCTGTTATAAATATTTTTTTGGACAATTTTATTTATTCTGTTTTTTACTTTTCTAATCTTTATACTCTTATCAGCTGAAGAGGATAATTTATTTTGTCTTTCAAGGATTGCTAATTGTGCATATAAGTCTCGGAGTGATAGACCACTCTGTTTCCTTCTATGTGCACCCCATGAGAGTAACATTCCTCTTATATATGCTTTATGGGCATTCCAAATCATTGAGGGCTCAGGAACTGAATTCTCATTAACTTGGAAAAAGGTTTCTATTTCTTCCCGTAATAATATTTGTTTATCTGAATCATTAAATAATGAAATATCCATTCTATTTCTAGAATACTTCTTTTGAGTCAAATGATCCTTAATCTGGAGTTCTATCATAGCATGATCTGAACATTTAGTTATATTAATCTTGGTAGAGTCTGTAACTGCCAAGGTTTCCGAGTCAACCAAAAAGTAGTCTATTCTAGAATAAGACTTATGGCGGTGAGAATAAAACGTATAGTCTCTTACATTACCATATCTGAACCGCCAAACATCATATAACTCAAATCTCACTAAGGATTCATAGAACAGATTAGCTTTCCTTTTTGTATGCCCATGTAAATATTCTTGATTATTACTTTTCCTATCTAAAGATACATTCAGTACCATATTAAAATCGCCGCAAACAATTAGTTTGCCTACTTTAATATTTTTAACCCGTTTAAGTAATTTGTTTAAGAACCCATTTTGTCTCTCATTGGGTGCATAAATATTTACTATAGTGTAGTTTAGATGGTTGATTTTTCTGGCTCATATAACAAATCTCCCTTCCAAGTCTACTTCTCTATATTGCTCACTAACGTTAATATTTTTACTAAACAAGATCGATACTCCACGCGACTTCTTTTTATATGTTGAATCGACCTTAATAGTAAAAAAACTATCATTCCAGAAAGGGACTTTATCTATTTGCCAATGCGTTTCCTGTACACAAACAACATCAGCTTTAATTTTCCGAAATTGATCTATTAACACTCGCCTCTTAAATACAGAGTTTCATCCTTGTACATTCTGTGAGACTATCTTAAATCCCATCCAAAAAACCAAAGGGACCCCTTAGGGTACCACTCAAAAAAAAGATACCATTCTATACCACCCAGAATTCGACATAACCTTAAAATTGAATACCTGAACATTAAAAGTTTTACAACTATTCCACATAAAAACATACATATTTTCATACAAAACTGAGACATGATGTACCCTACCAAAAGACAGATGGCTATAAGTCTAATGGTTAATTTGGCTAGACCAATCTACGTCTAGCAGCCCCACCATGGTAGCCCGTCCCAGAACACCATTCGTTCTCTTCTGTATATATTATCAGAAGAAAGCAGAGAAGGAACCCCTTTAACAAGTAGTGGAAAAGGAAAGGGAAAAAACATGGGGAGCCACAGGGGAAGAGAGGAATGGAGGATGGGAGGACGGACATATTTAATGCTTCGTATTCTTCCTTCTACCCTCCCTTCTATAACTTCTTTATCTAATTCCTACTATTTGTATGCTGGAACAAAAAGTATCCAACTTTTCTATTATCAATCAGTGATTTTTCAGTGAATTTATATTGCTATTTATAGTGTAAATGTGTATCTTCCTTTATTAACAATATCTTATTTTCTCTATTACCTTACTTTTTTTACCTACATTCCCATCAGCTACCCCATTATTTTGCTCTCCTCCTCTCCTTTGTAAGTGAATGAATGTTCAATAATAACATTTGTAAAGTGTCTTCTTACTAACCAAACATAGTGTTTAATTCCTTTCCTCCCTTCCAAGCCTCCCTCCATCCCCCCCTCCACCACCATGTCCCCCCACCCCTCCCTATTTCCTTCTCCACTCTAAAAGTTGATGATTTTGAAAATTAGCAACAGTTTCCTTAACAGATTCCACAAAGGGTATGTTCCATTCCCTCAACATAGTTTCCCCCTCTTCCACCGAAATAGCAATTTTTTTCTGATTATCTTTAAAAATGATCCATTTAGTAGGAAAAGCCCATTTATATGAAATATTTTCCTTACGTAAAGCTTTAGTAATTTCTTGAAATTTTCTACGTTTTGTTAAAGTCTCTCCAGAAAGATCTGTAAAAATAATCAGATTTTCAAACGGAGGATCAAATTTAGTTTTCACCCATGATGCTTTTAACACTGCTTCTTTATATTCAAAGAAGTGTAATCTAACTATAACATCTCTAGTATTAGCACCCTTAAGGTCTTTAGGTAACGGGATCCGATGGATCCGGTCTATCATATTGATCCAGTGTTTAATGGGCTTTGCTAGATGAGAAAAAAATGCAGTTACGAAAGCCTTAAGTTCATCAAAATTGAGGGTTTCCGGGATGCCTCTTAATCTCAAAGTATTCCGTCTGAAAAAGTCCTCTTGTTGTGTAGCTTTAATTTCCATACGTTCCATTTTACATTCCAGATCCGCTGAATAATTAACTACTTTTTGAAATTCTTTAATTAAAATGTTGTGAGTTTTTTTCTAATTCCTCCACTCTATCCAACAAGCTATTAATCGCTGATTTATTTAGTTGGATTTCCTGTAAAAGGTCAGATCTTAAAGTAGATTGGAATTCATTAAGTAGTTTTTTCATAATAGAAATGGTTAGAACTTCATATACCTTTGTATCAGCTGATTCAACTGATTCATCATTTGTAGACAGTTTTGTTTGATCTAATCCTGGTGATGAGTAAATATGTGTAGGGAACTCATAGCTCCTAAATTCCCCTTTGGGGAGAAAAAAGTTGCCGGTGGTGCTTTTGGAGCATTCCCAGTAATATTAGATTTGGGTTTAGTGGCGTTGGAATCTTTATCCTTCATATTGCCTGATAATTCCCTCAAAAAGGTGCATATCAGGTGCAAATCAGCAGTATGAGTAATTTTTTTAAATTTCCTTTGCAATCCAAATGATTCAAACTCAGGCCAGACTTCATAAAATGCTTCTTATAGTTTACAGGTTACTGAAACAGGTTACCACAGAAAGGTGCATATCAGGTGCAAATCAGCAGTGTGAATACATAGCTTAAATGTCCTTTACAATCCAGATGATTCAAACTCAGGCCCATCTTCATAAAATGCTCTTATAGGGCTAATGTGTCAGGAAAGAAGGTTACTGAAACAAGTTACCTCAGTAAGGTGCATATCAGGTGCAAATCAGCAGTATGAGTAAAAAAGCTTAAATGACCTTTACAATCCTCCATTTTCAGGTATCTTAATATGGAGAATTTGGCATTTAGCCAGAAAAATATGTAAATGACAAACTTTCCTCAGTATAAATCATATCATCTCTTTTTAGGAATATAAATTACTGTGGGCTGTTTGTTACTCACAACCTGCGTATCCACCGTCTCCCCTATGCAGTAATCTGTATCCAGAGACCACTCACAGCTCTCCAGCTCTCCAGTCAGCCTCTCTGGCTAGGCATTTGCAGCCACTTTCCCCTTCAGAATCTGCCAGATAATGTTACAGTGCTGCTCTGTGGACTATGTCCACTGTTTGGAAAGTGTGCTACCAGCCTGCTCTCCCACCTCCATTTCCTGCATCCAAATCAGCTCCACCACTCATCTGCTGCACATCGCCACTCTGGGTCTGAAGCTTCTCCCACAGGATCTCCCAGCAGTGCTGCTCTGAGAACGCTTAGTGTTCATGGCGGGTTATCTGCCCCATCTAGCACAGCATGATGTGCTGCCTGGGCGGGGACTCCCAACTCAGAGATTATTCTGATCACAAAAAATTACTTTGGCTTGTCTCTATATTCCCATATTTTGGTGATGACTAAGTGTAGTCTGGGGACCAGAGAAATATTACAAGGTATTTCTGTGTAGATCGAGCATTCGCGAACCGGCGAACCCGGCGAACCGAAATAGACTTAAATGGGCAGGTGGATTTTAAAACCCACAGGGACTCTTTCTGGCCACAATAGTGATGGAAAAGTTGTTTTAAGAGGACTAACACCTGGACTGTGGCATGCCGGAGGGGGATCCATGGCAAAACTCCCACGGAAAATTACATAGTTGATGCAGAGTCTGGTTTTAAGCCATAAAGGGCATAAATTACCTAACATTCCTAAATTGTTTGGAATAACGTGCTTTAAAACATCAGGTATGATGTTGTATCGATCAGGTAGTGTAAGGGTTAGGCCCGCTTCACAGTGACAGAACAAACTCCCCGTTTAACGCACCGCAAACAACCACAAACAGTCCATTTGCCCAACCGCAAACTCCCCATTTGCACAAGGTTGGATACCAAGCTAGCCATGTCCCGTTCCTTGTCCTCACTGATGTCATTGAAGGTCTCTTCCTCCACCCAGCCACCAAGGGTCCCGAAAGGTGACAACAAGCCCCCTGGGACGCCTGCTGTGTTTGGTCTTCCACCTCCTCAAAGCCACCTTCCTCCTCTGACTCCTCTTCTTCAGACTCCTCTCACTGCGTTGCCTCTCTCTGCATTATTATAAGGTGTGTTAAGTAGTACTACTCTTATCAGTTTAATACCTGTCACAGCACCTATCAGGGGGCGTGTATAAGGCCTGGATTTTTTGAACCGGGAGATGGAAAAAGATGCTTTGTTGGTCGTATCACTTCAATTTTGGGGCACGGCACATGCAATCAAAGGTGCCACCATATAGGAGTGGTGTGTTTGTAAGTACTACTCTTATCAGTTTAATACTTGTTACGTCACCTATCAGGGGGCGTGTATAAGGCCTGGATTTTTAGAACCAGGAGATGGAAAAAGATGCTTGGTTGGTCGTATCACTTCAATTTTGTGGCACGGCACGTGCAATCAAAGATGCCACCATATAGGAGTGGCGTGTTTGTAAGTACTACTCTTATCAGTTTAATACCTGTTACAGCACCTATCAGGGGGCGTGTATAAGGACTGGATTTTTGGAACCGGGAGATGGAAAAAAATACTTGGTTGGTCGTATCACTTCAAATTTGGGGCACGGCGCGTGCAATCAAAGGTGCCACCATATAGGAGTGGCGCGTTTGTAAGTACTACTCTTATCAGTTTAATACCTGTTACAGCACATATCAGGGGGCGTGTATAAGGCCTGGATTTTTGGGACCGGGAGATGGAAAAATATGATTGGTTGGTCGTATCACTTCAAATTTGGAGCACTTTGTGACATTAGCTTCTTACGCTCAAACACGTCCTTTACAGGCACCTGACTATGGGCAGATGAGCAGGAACTGCTCAAGGCGAGAGACGGAGTGGCGGATGGTTGAGAGGGGGCAAGGAGGACAGCAGTGGTTGATGTGGCTGATGATGCTGGACCAGGAGGAGGATGGCGTCTTTGAGTTTGTGTGCTGCTTGTACTCATGTGTTGGTCTGGAGTCACCCAAACATTAGGTCTCAACCTGTAGAGGATAAGGGAACCAGGCTATTCTAGACCTCATTCATCATTACAGGTTTTGACAGATTGGTACTATGCGTGCAAGCTACTGTGACAACAGGTATGAGTGGCACTGTGCACTTGCAGAAGTTGGAAGAGTAGACGCTGTAGGCCTGACACAGAAGCTTGCAGACAAGTAACTGCTATTCAATGTATTACAGTCAAAATTGTATTCTATGTTTAAATGTGCACTACTGACTGTTACACCAGATATGAGTGGTGGCACTGACTGGGCAAGTAGGCACAGTATACGATGTGAGCCTAAGACACACACGCTGGCAGGCAGGCAAATGAAATTAGATTACACAGAAAAAAAGTGTTGTTTTTTTTAAATGTAGAGTGCTGGTACACCACTAGATTGGATTGGTTGAACTTGGCACAGTACTTGTAAGCCTGACACACACACTGGCTAGCGGTCAGGCAAATGACCTTAGATTGGCGGTCAGGCAAATGAACTTAGATTTAAGAAAATAAAATTATTGTTTTTTTAAATGTAGACTGCTGGTACCCCAAATAGATTGGATTGGTTGAACTTGGCACAGTACTTGTACGCCTGACACACACACTGGCTAGCGGTCAGGCAAATGAACTAAGATTTAACAAAATAAAAGTTTTGTTTTTTTAAAAGTAGACAACTAGTAAACAAGATTGTATTGGTTGCACTGTGCACACACAGTATAAGCTGTGAGCCTGACACACACACTTGCTAGCAGGGGCTAGCAGGGAGACAGGCAAATGAAGTTAGATTAGACAGAAAAAAACAAACAAAAAAAAATGATGTTATAGTCCTAAAAAGGGCTTTTTGGGGTGCTGTGTGTTTACAGCAGAGATCTGATGAGTCCTTCAGCACTGCACTGGACACTGAATAAACTTGCCTAGCTATTGATTTCCCTATTCAATCAGCATCACCTACACTCTCCCTCCTCTCAGTAAGACTGCAAGTTAGTTATGATTCCAAAATGGCTGCTGTCCATGAGGTAAAAGAGTCTGGAAGGCAGGGTATGATGCTGATTGGCTGGAATGTGTCTGCTGACTGTGACTTGCAGGGTCAAAGTTTGCTCAATAATAAAGTATAGGGGGCGGATCGAACATCGCATATGTTCGCAGTTCGCCGCGAACGCGAACATGCTATCTTCGCCGGGAACAGTTCTCCGGCGAACTATTCGCGACATCTCTAGTGGACATATATAGTAGTATATAGTTTTTGTATAGGCTTTATTGGCTACATTTTGAAGATGAAAAAATAACTATTCTGGTCTATTAAATCAGTTAATTTTGCTTAAAACAGAGAACTGAGACTTGTAAACTATACATAGAATAAATTTATTAAAAAGGCCCTATTGGCTAAACATTTAAAGACATTTTATATATACATGCCTTGAACAGTAAATCGAGAACTGATCATAGTTCCACCCACTGATTTTGCGTAGTGCTATGCACCAAACTATTTAGTCTAATAACGCTGTACTGGTTATAAGTAGGATAATTTCCTCTGATATAGAGTAGGATTGTGTGCTACATATAAGTTATACCCTGAGCTTATCTGACAATTTCTGGTGTAGTAAATTAGCTTAAATAAGTGTTATATAGTGGTTTCTGTTCTCCACTTATTACTACTTAATGTGAGGGGTAAGAATTAATGTAAAGGATAGGTTAAGCATTGATCAACCAGTATATCTAGCTTCATTACAGCATCGGATCCTGAACAGTCTTGGATATGAGACAGTAAAAAACAAATCCAAAGAAAAAAAGGCAGGCCCTAGGGTCAGTTCTGACATTTTTCCCTGGTAGAGAAGGGAAAAAAGCCAAATAGACCGCATTTAGATCACGTCAGAAATGTCTCTTAATAACATGGAATTGAAGGATGATACCATGACAGACTCACCTAAAATACCATCAGATACAGAATCAGAACAACTGACTATCACTAACATGAAAAAATTGTTAGAAGATTTTCAAATCTCTCTAAAATTCCAGGTAACACAAGATACAGAGGAAAACACCAAAGCAAATAATTGTATGAACACAAGATTGGAGGATTTAGAAACTAAGTTTGATTTGCTAACTAAAGAACACACAGAAACACTCTGCCAGGTTTAAATACTAGAGGAAGAGGTTAAAAGCTTAAAGAGTAAACAAGCTCAATTAGAAGACCACTCTAGAAGAAATAATTTCAGGATAAGAGGCATCCCAGAGGCAGTGGGGGGCATCGATCTTTTGTCATATGTAACTCCGCTTTTGCATTCGCTTGTAATACCAATTAATTTGGGAGAGGATAGACTACATTGCATACCACTGCCCAAAGACTTCTCCCAGGATACACCAAGAGATGTTCTGGTTACATTACATCATTACACATATAAAGAGTCGATTGTTAAGACCTAAAATCTCTATTTTTTCTGACTTATCGGCTAATGCACTAAAACTAAAGTAGAGAGTTTAGAGAGGTAGCGAAAATATTGAGAATGAATAATCTTCAATATAGGTGGGGATTCCCCACTAAGCTGATAGTCTTCAAAAATGGTACAAGACAAAGTTTTGAATCACCCAGCAAAGTTGAGAAACAGATTAAAAAAACTGAATTGAATTTAGTTTCTAAGTCGTTAGAGAAGGGATGAGAATTATAATTGATTTTATGCAGAATTAATTCTCAACCCCCTTGTGTGTTTTTTTATTTTAGTTTTTTCACATTATTTTTTTTTATGCTGTATATATCACAAGAAGTGTAAAATAATTAACTTGATCATTTTTAAATAGTTAATGTGTGAAAAATTGGATAAATGAACGATGGATTATCTAGTATAAATCATTAAACAATATACATTTTGATACACAGTGCTCACTTTGATAAATAATTAATTTTATAATACTACAGTTGATAATTAAGTTAAGGCATAAAAATGTGTCTAGTATTAAACCACTTTTCGGTTATTTTTACATACGTATTTTGGATACACTTAAAAAATGTTTAAGATAATAGCTACCACATGTTTTGAATTAAATATTCATATGCAATCTAATGTAACAATCACACAGAAACAACTAGACATTCTAAAACACAGTATCACCACACTGTAACTGATGTACAGAGTACAGTGGCACCAATACACCACACAACTTTAGGCTTACACTAAGGAAGCAACCACCAATACACAATGACACATAATCTAGGATAGTAATTAGGATAGCACAGACACACAACTCACTAGTATTGGCGCGTTACAAATAAACAATAATAATAATCTCTATTAATCCAGTATACCTTTGCATTCTATATAGATCCTATGCTATGCCTATCCTAAATGGACCCCCATGGTATCTAATATAATTCCAAAATACCATGGGGTCTATATAGGCTCCCATGGTATGCTAAAACCAAGCCTTAACAGCCTCAGGAGTCTATATAGACCACTATGGTCCCCTAAACGTAACCCCTGATTGTGCCTAAGTATAAAAAACACTACACTAATACAATTAACTACAAACACAAAAAACTTTAAAAAAATATATAAAAAGTAAAAAAACTTGAATTACTAAAAATAAAAATAAATAAATTACAAAATAATAAAAAATAGAAGTAAATAAAAATATCAAATAAAAAACAATTAAAAAAATAAAATAATACAACAGAATAACGAATAAATAAAACTGTAAAATAAATGTAATTTAATAATACCTACCCAAATGATCATCCAGCTATGTATGTTTGTGTAGACACAGATCTGATATTATTTTATTTAATACTGGGCTATTGTATCAGTCATTGTGTCACTGACCTAAAGTCCAGGTCTAAGACCAGAGCCCCTTGTTATACCTGGTCCTCTAGTCACAAACAGGACTGCCCAGGGCTTTATGGGTTAAACACACGACTTGTACAATGACCTAACAGGGAATCAAACACTGCAATGGTGGGAAGGGCATTGGGGGGACAATATGGAGACACTACGGACAAGTAGGATGGGTCAGGGAGGGAAGGGTCTGATATTATCTGTTATAGGACAAAGTACTGACCATAAAGGATTATAGTGATTATAAGATTAGTAGGAGCCGGAGATTAGATACAAACATCACCTGATCAGACCGCACAGCTCACAAGTATTTATCACCATTATATATCTACTAGTCACTTGCCCATTAATAATGACGGTATAATATAGTCTTAAAAATTGTGTCTTCTGTCTGTCTGTGTGCCCTTTCTCTGTGTACCCTCTCTCTCTGCACGCTAACGCTCTCTCTGTGCTCATTCTCTCTGTGTGCCCTCTCTCTGTGTATTCTATTTCTCACACTCTGAACCTTCTCCATTCTCTCTCTATGCTCTCTCTCCTTACCTCCTTCTATCTCTCCCTATCTTCTCCTCCCTCTCCTTCTCTCTCCCCTTTGGCGCTCATTGCTAGCCTCATAATGAGCGGCTTTTCTCTCTCTCTCTCTCCCCTTCTCAGTCTCTCACTCTCTCTCTCCTTCCTTCTATCCCCTTCCCCCTCCTTCCTTCTCTCTCTCCCTCCTCTCTCCCTCTGTCTCCCTCCCTCCTCTCTCCTTCTGTATCCCTCTTCAAGCCTTGCAATGTGCAACGTACAATTTTATTGCCCCGTTATTTTTTTAAGGGCAAGTCGCTAATATATATATATCATACGTGTATACCAGTAGAGCTCCATGTGTGTAAACCCCAATACATGAATACAGATCAAACAATCCAAGTATTATTTAGAGTCAGACTTTTTCCCAGTAAGATTCTTAAGAGACAATCACTATATACATTTAAATAAATATTCACAAAAAGAGAAGTAATCTCCCATCACTATATATGTATAAATAAGTACAAATACATATGAGATAAAAACATATATACACCCTCCCTCCAAACTGACATATAGATAGATAGATAGATAGATAGATAGATAGATAGATAGATAGATAGATAACACTATCAGCCCCAGTTTGTGTCACTGGCTCTTTATTCAGTGGAGTTCCGGTTGTTAGGCGGAAACGTTTACGTCATGACGCACGCTGTACAGGAAGCTTATATGATGGATCGCCATGTCTGTTTTGGGTAAGTCAGAAAGACATTTCAGTCAGTGGGTATAATGCACGATACACACATTATAGGGCAGCAATAGCGTCACAAATGTCCTGCCACTGAAATAATCGGGCTGGCGATGACATCACTATTTGATAAAAGCTCCGCTTTATTGCTCCAGAGAGATGCAGAGAGTGAGACATGTTGAGATACCCGCCGTGTCACCATGGAAACCGGACTGTAACCATAAACACGCCCCTTTACTTTACTGAATGGCTACTGCTTGTAGTGCTGGGGGTTCTGGGACTTGTAGTTTAGTGCAGTGAACATTCACTTCCTGTTCCTTTTCCAGCAGTGCGGCCGGGAGCTGATCTTTGTGTGTCCTTAGCAGGTAAATAAAGTGATTAATGTTCTAATTAGTGACAAGGAGATAATTTAGGGGTTATCTGGATCACTGATTACTGTGGGGAGAGCTGGGGTCGGAGCCAAATTAGTGGGAACTCAGAGCCCATAATGTTTATTAGTCCCATGAATCAGAGACACTCAATATGATGATAAGCAGAGAGATCACCTGAGCCGTATACAGAGACATATACTGTGACATAGTGTAGGATCCAGCCCCAAATAATGGTCAGGTGGGTGACTCTGCGCATGTGCGTATTGTACGGTCACTTTGGAGAGTCCGGTTGGTTCAAAGCTACATATAAAAAATAACAATCATTTAGCCACACAATGCGGAAACACACAGACAGAAGAGGGATTCACTGGGGATGAGGGTTTCCAAACCTAGAAAGTCCAAACAGGGGAAGTAATGGTTATCACAGGGGTAACCCCGGGCTAGTAACAAACCCCAGGGGGGACATGCACATCTTTGCTGGTCCATGGATGGGATTCCCTTGAGACTGGACTAGGCTCTTTTGCAGGTAAAGTGAAGCAGGTACCACAGTACTTTATTACAGATGTGTCCACATAAGGGCTGCCATCACAGGTACATATGTGACTAATAAGTGTCTTTTTTCCCTTGAACTGCAGTGGTCCTTTAATATATCGTGTAGAGCTATGGCTTCCAGAGGTACCATGTTTATGGGTCATGGGGTTCCTTAACTATTTTGATAAAAAATGGATCCATATCTGAATTAACTTTGGATTAAATGATATAAAAGTGCACCATCTACAACTACCTACAGTTTCTTTTGTCTTTTTCTTGCAGAATCCTATTAACACACTAATTATAAACAAAATGACTAAAAAGAATATGGAGAAGGTCGCTGAGAGATTCTTACACCAGGCCTTGGAGATGATCTACCTGCTGACTGGAGAGGTGAGAGCTGCTGGACAACGTCACAATGACACCACTTTTATCACATTTACTTTTATTATCACCTCAATCTTTGTGCTGATGTTAAACAATGTCCAGTAATAGAGGAAAAGGAAAACAAATGGTTCAATATGATGTTATAAATAGATAAGAATTGGTAGAAGTAGAGAACGATCACAGACCAACAAACAGGTCCTTGTGACTGAATTTGGTGGAGGAGGAGACATGTTTGTATGGAGGGAGAAAGTGATACATTATAATGTGTTCTTGGCCATTTCTCTGTACAAGTTATACTATCTATATGGTACAATAATATAATCTGCCTGAAGATACGTAAGCTCTGTGTGTGTGTGAGGCTTTTACAGTCTGGATTAGTAGAGGAGGACACTGAAAAGGATATATTGATGTGGGAAGGTGAGGGATATAGTGCAAGTATGAATATGTCACACATTAACTACCTGCACTGATGTCTGACATGTCCCTCTATCATCCTGTAGGAATACACCATTGTGAAGAAGAATCCCCCCAACATTCACCAGCTGACTGGAGAGGTGAGCACTGCTGGACAATGTGACATTATACCAGGACATAGTGACCCCCATTACTGACCAAGCTCTAGCTGGACCTGTGACTGGAGAGGTGAGCACTGCTGGACAATGTGAAATTATGCCAGGACACAGTGACCCCCATTACTGACCAAGCTTTATCTGGACCTGTGACTGGAGAGGTGAGCACTGCTGGACAATGTGACATTATACCAGGACACAGTGACTCCCATTACTGACCAAGCTCTATCTGGACTTGTGACTAGAGAGGTGAGCACTGCTGGACAGTGTGACATTATACCAGGACACAGTGACCCCCATTACTGACCAAGCTCTATCTGGACCTGTGACTGGAGAGGTGAGCACTGCTGGACAATGTGACATTATACCAGGACACAGTGACTCCCATTACTGACCAAGCTCTATCTAGACCTGTGACTGGAGAAGTGATCACTGCTGGACAATGTGACATTATACCAGGACACAGTGACCCCCATTACTGACCAAGCTCCATCTGGACCTGTGACTGGAGAGGTGAGCACTGCTGGACAATGTGACATTATACCAGGACACAGTGACCCCCATTACTGACCAAGCTCTATCTGGACCTGTGACTAGAGAGGTGAGCACTGCTGGACAATGTGACATTATACCAGGACACAGTGACTCCCATTACTGACCAAGCTCTATCTGGATCTGTGACTGGAGAGGTGAGCACTGCTGGACAATGTGACATTATACCAGGACACAGTGACTCCCACTACTGAACAAGCTCTATCTGGACCTGTGACTGGAGAGGTGAGCACTGCTGGACAATGTGACATTATACCAGGACACAGTGACTTCCATTACTGACCAAGCTCTATCTGGACCTGTGACTGGAGAGGTGAGCACTGCTGGACAATGTGACATTATACTAGGACACAGTGACTCCCTTTACTGACCAAGCTCTATCTGGACCTGTGATTGGAGAGGTGAGCACTGCTGGACAGTGTGACATTATACCAGGACACAGTGACTCCCATTACTGACCTAGATCTATCTGGACCTGTGACTGGAGAGGTGAGCACTGCTAGACAATGTGACATTATACCAGGACACAGTGACTCCCTTTACTGACCAAGCTCTATCTGGACCTGTGATTGGAGAGGTGAGCACTGCTGGACAGTGTGACATTATACCAGGACACAGTGACTCCCATTACTGACCTAGATCTATCTGGACCTGTGACTGGAGAGGTGAGCACTGCTAGACAATGTGACATTATACCAGGACACAGTGACCCCCATTACTGAACAAGCTCTATCTGGACCTGTGATTGGAGAGGTGAGCACTGCTGGACAATGTGACATTATACCAGGACACAGTGACTCCCATTACTGACCAAGCTCTATCTGGACCTATGACTGGAGAGGTGAACACTGCTGGACAATGTGACATTATACCAGGACACAGTGACTCCCTTTACTGACCAAGCTCTATCTGGACCTGTGACTGGAGAGGTGAGCACTACTGGACAATATGACATTATACCAGGACACAGTGACTCCCATTACTGACCAAGCTCTATCTGGACCTATGACTGGAGAGGTGAACACTGCTGGACAATGTGACATTATACCAGGACACAGTGACTCCCTTTACTGACCAAGCTCTATCTGGACCTGTGACTGGAGAGGTGAGCACTACTGGACAATATGACATTATACCAGGACACAGTGACTCCCATTACTGACCAAGCTCTATCTGGACCTGTGATTGGAGAGGTGAGCACTACTGGACAATATGACATTATACCAGGACACAGTGACTCCCATTACTGACCAAGCTCTATCTGGACCTATGACTGGAGAGGTGAACACTGCTGGACAATGTGACATTATACCAGGACACAGTGACTCCCTTTACTGACCAAGCTCTATCTGGACCTGTGACTGGAGAGGTGAGCACTACTGGACAATATGACATTATACCAGGACACAGTGACTCCCTTTACTGACCAAGCTCTATCTGGACCTGTGACTGGAGAGGTGAGCACTACTGGACAATATGACATTATACCAGGACACAGTGACTCCCATTACTGACCAAGCTCTATCTGGACCTATGACTGGAGAGGTGAGCACTGCTGGACAATGTGACATTATACCAGGACACAGTGACTCCCTTTACTGACCAAGCTCTATCTGGACCTGTGACTGGAGAGGTGAGCACTACTGGACAATATGACATTATACCAGGACACAGTGACTCCCATTACTGACCTAGATCTATCTGGACCTGTGACTGGAGAGGTGAGCACTGCTAGACAATGTGACATTATACCAGGACACAGTGACCCCCATTACTGAACAAGCTCTATCTGGACCTGTGATTGGAGAGGTGAGCACTGCTGGACAATGTGACATTATACCAGGACACAGTGACTCCCATTACTGACCAAGCTCTATCTGGACCTATGACTGGAGAGGTGAACACTGCTGGACAATGTGACATTATACCAGGACACAGTGACTCCCTTTACTGACCAAGCTCTATCTGGACCTGTGACTGGAGAGGTGAGCACTACTGGACAATATGACATTATACCAGGACACAGTGACTCCCATTACTGACCAAGCTCTATCTGGACCTGTGACTGGAGAGGTGAGCACTGCTGGACAATGTGACATTTATACCAGGACACAGTGACTCCCATTACTGACCAAGCTCTATCTGGACCTGTGATTTGAGAGGTAAGCACTGCTGGACAATGTGACATTTATACCAGGACACAGTGACTCCCATTACTGACCAAGCTCTATCTGGACCTGTGATTGGAGAGGTGAGCACTACTGGACAATATGACATTATACCAGGACACAGTGACTCCCATTACTGACCAAGCTCTATCTGGACCTGTGACTGGAGAGGTGAACACTGCTTGACATTGGGACATTATACTACGACACAGTGACTCCCATAACTGACCTAGCTCTATCTGGACCTGGGTGTATTTTCCTATCTTCTCTCTGCATGTTCTCAGTAACATTATCTTCCTCTCCGGTCTCTCTATCAGTAACAGACTCTAACAGAACCAGTCTCTGTGTCCGCTCTGAATGTCGTTGTCTATTTCAGGTCCCTATAAAGTGTGATGATGTTGCCGTCTATTTCTCTATGGAGGAGTGGGAGTATATAGAAGGACACAAGGAACTTTACAAGGACGTGATGATGGAGAATCACCAGACACTCAGGGCTTCGGGAACCCCAACAAACAAGAGCTCAGGTAACATTGTGATATTGGTAGCGAATATACATTATCCCATGATGTTTCTATGAGAAGTTGGCCAAACTATCCAGTAATGTCCAGTAGTATCTACAGTAGATATAAAAAGTCTACACACCCCTGTTAAAATGTCAGGTTTCTGTGCTGTAAAACAATTAGACAAAGATAAATAATTTCAGAATTTTTTCCACCTTTAATGTGACCTATAAACTGTACAACTCAATTGAAAAACAAACAAATCTTTTAGGTAGAGGGAAGAAAAAATATAAAAATAAAATAATATGGTTGCATAAGTCTGCACACCCTTAAACTAATACTTTGTTGAAGCACCTTTTGATTTTATTACAGCACTCAGCCTTTTTGGGTATGAGTCTATCAGCATGGCACATTTTGACTTGGCAAGATTTGCCCACTCTTCTTTGCAAAAACACTCCAAATCTGTCAGATTGCAACGGCATCTCCTGTGCACAGCCCTCTTCAGATCACCCCACAGATTTTCAATTGGATTCAGGTCTGGGCTCTGGCTGGGCCATTCCAAAACTTTAATCTTCTTCTGGTGAAGCCATTCCTTTGTTTATTTGAATGTATGCTTTGGGTCGTTGTCATGCTGAAAGATGAAGTTCCTCTTCATGTTCAGCTTTCTAGCAGAAGCCTGAAGGTTTTGTGCCAATATTGACTGGTATTTTGAACTGTTCATAATTCCCTCTATCTTAACTAAGGTCCCAGTTCCAGCTGAAGAAAAACAGCCCCAAAGCATGATGCTGCCACCACCATGCTTCACTGTGGGTATGGTGTTCTTTTGGTGATGTGCAGTGTTGTTTTTGTGCCAAACATATCTTTTGGAATTATGGCCAAAAAGTTCAACCTTGGTTTCATCACACCATAACACCTTTTCCCACATGCTTTTGGGAGACTTCAGATGTGTTTTTGCAAAATGTAGCCTGGCTTGGATGTTTTTCTTTGTAAGAAAAGGCTTTCGTCTTGCCACTCTACCCCATAGCTCAGACATATGAAGAATACTTGAGATTGTTGTCACATGTACCACACAGCCAGTACTTGCCAGATATTCCTGCAGCTCCGTTAATGTGGCTGTAGGCCTCTTGGTAGCCTCCCAGACCCGTTTTCTTCTCGTCTTTTCATCAATTTTGGAGGGAGCTACAGTTATTGGTAATGTCACTGTTGTGCCATATTTTCTCCACTTAATGATGACTGTCTTCACTGTGTTCCATGGTATATCTAATGCCTTGGAAATTCTTTTGTACCCTTCTCCTGACTAATACCTTTTAACAATGAGATCCCTCTGATGCTTTGGAAGCTCTCTGTGGACAATGGCTTTTGCTGTGGGATGCAACTAAGAACATTTCAGGAAAGACCAACTAGAGCAGCTGAACTTTATTTGGGGTTAATCAGAGGCACTTTAAATGATGGCAGATGTATGCTGACTCCTATTTAACACAATTTGGAATGTGATTGCTTAATTCTGAACACAGCTACAGCCCTAGTTATAAGAGGGTGTGCAGACTTATGCAACCACATTATTTTTCTTCCCTCTACCTAAAAGATTTCAGTTTGTTTTTCAATTGAGTTGTACAGTTTATAGGTCACATTAAAGGTGAAAAAAGGTCTGAAATGATTTATCTTTGTCTCATTTTTTTACTGCACAGAAACCTGACATTTTAACAGGGGTGTGTAGACTTTTTATATCTACTGTATATCCCAGAATACATACTGATATTGACCTCAGAAGTCAAACAGTTGGCAACATGTTGATACTTGTCAGTTTCCTTTTTTTGTTATGTTAAATAAGACTTTTTAAAAAAATATTTCCTAAATGTAATAATACCACATAAACCCTCTTTATCTTCTGTTTGTGTTAATAGGGCTCCCTGATGATAATCTAGACATGAGGTCAGTTAGAGAGGAACAGGAGGATGAGAGAGATGGAAATGAGTATCAGCAACAGGAAATACCATATGAGCCTGGTGCAGGTGGGTGATATGGGTAATATGAATGTATAATACAGATCTACTTGCAACAGTCATATATTGCAAGGCTCTACCCCCCTCTACTTTGCTGGCCTCGCGATGAGCGCCTTTGGCGCTCATTGCAAGCCTCTCCCACCTCTACTTGATGGGAGGCGCTCATTGAGTGCCTCTCCCCCTCTACTTTACTGGCCCTCTCCCTCCCCTGTGTTTTACCTCCTCCCTCCTGTCTCTTTCCCCCTCCCCTGTGTCTCATTTCCCCCTCCTCTCCCTCCCTTGTGTCTCCTTTCTCCTCTCCTCTCCCTCACTTGTGTCTCCTTTACACCCTCCTTTCCCTCCCTTGTCTCCTTTCCTCCAGCTCTCCCTCTGTTGTGTCTCCTTTCCAACATCCTATCCCTCCCATGTGTCTTCTTTCCACCTCATCTGCCTCCCTTGTGTCTCCTATCCCCCCTCCCTTGCCTCCCTTGTGTCTCCTATCCCCACTCCTCTCCCTACCTTGTGTCTCATTTCCCCCCTCCTCTGCCCCCTTTTGATTCCTTTCCCCCCTCCTCTCCCCCGTGTGTCTCATATCCCCCTCCTCTTCCTCACTCATGTCTCCTATCCCCCTCCTCTGCCTCCCTTGTGTCTCCTTTCACCCCTCCTCTCCCTCCCTTGAGTCTCATTTCCCCCTCCTCTGCCTCCCTCTTGTTTTCCTTTGCCCCCTATTCTTCCTCCATTGTGTCTCCTTTTCCCACTCCTCTCCCTCTTTTGCGTCCCCCTCCTCTTCTTCTTTTGTGTCCCTCCTCCCCTCCCTCCCTTGTGTCTCATTTCCCTCTCCTCTTCCTACCTAGTGTCTACTTCCCCCTTTTCTCCCTCCCTTGTGTCTCATTTACTCCCTTCTCTGCCTCCCTTGTGTCTCCTTTCCCCCTCCTCATCATCCCTTGTGTCTCCTTTCCCCCTCCTCTTCCTCCCTAGTGTCTCCTTTGCCCCCTTCTCTCCCTCCCTTGTGTCTCCTTTGCCCCCTCCTCTCCGTCACTTGTGTCTCATTTCTCCCCTCCACTGCCTCCATTTTGTCTCCTTTTCCCCCTCTTCTTTCTCCCATGTGTCTTACTTTCCTCTCCTCTGCCTCCTTTATGTCTCATTTCACCCTTCCTCTTCCTCACTTGTGTCTCATTTCCCCCTCCTTACCTTGTGTCTCATTTCCTTCCTCCTCTGCCTACCTAGTGTCTCCTTCCCACCTCCTCTCCCTCCCTTGTGTCTCATTTCCCCCCTCCTCTGCCTCCCTTTTGATTCCTTTCCCCCCTCCTCTCCCCCCGTGTGTCTCATATCCCCCTTCTCTGCCTCCCTTGTGTCTCCTTTCACCCCTCCTCTCCCTCCCTTAAGTCTCATTTCCCCCCTCCTCTCCCTCCCTTGAGTCTCATTTCCCCCTCCTCTGCCTCCCTTTTGTCTCCTTTGGCCCCCTATTCTTCCTCCATTGTTTCTCCTTTCCCCCCTCCTCTCCCTCTTTTGTGTCCCCCTCCTCTTCTTCTTTTGTGTCCCTCCTCCTCTCCCTTCCTTGTGTATCATTTCCCCCTCCTCTTCCTACCAGGTGTCTCCTTCCCCCTCTTCTCCCTCCCTTGTGTCTCATTTACTCCCTTCTCTGCCTCCCTTGTGTCTCCTTTCCCCCTCCTCATCCTCCCTTGTGTCTCCTTTCCCCCCTCCTCTTCCTCCCTAGTGTCTCCTTTGCCCCTTCTCTCCCTCCCTTGTGTCTCATTTCCCCCATCCTCTCCCTCCCTTTTGTCTCATTTCTACTCTCCTCTGCCTCCCTTGTGTCTCCTTTCCCCCTCCTTATCCTCCCTTGTGTCTCCTTTCCCCCTCCTCTTCCTCCCTAGTGTCTCCTTTGCCCCCTTCTCTCCCTCCCTTGTGTCTCATTTCTACTCTCCTCTGCCTCCCTTTTGTCTCCTTTTCCCCCTCTTCTTCCTCCCGTGTATCTTACTTCCCTCTTCTCTGCCTCCCTTGTGTCTAATTTCCCCCTGCCTCACTTGTGTCTCATTTTCTTCCTCCTCTGCCTACCTAGTGTCTCCTCCCTCCTCTTCTCCCTCCCTTGTGTCTCATTTCCCCCATCTCTGCCTCCATTGTGTCTCATTCCATCCTCCTCTGCCTCCCTTGTGTCTCCTTCCCCCCCTCGGCTGCCTCCCTTGTGTCTCCTTTCCTCCTCCTCTCCCTCCCTTGTGTCTCTTTTCCTCCTCCTCTCCCTCCCTTGTGTCTCCTTTCCTCCTCCTCTCCCTCCCTTGTGTCTCATTTCCCCCCTCCTCTCCCTTGTGTCTCATTATTCCCTGCCTCTGCTTCCCTTGTGTCTCCGTTCCCCCTCCTCTCCCTCTCTTGTATCTCCTTTGCCCCCTCCTCTGCCTCCCTTGTGTCTCATTTCACCCCTCCTCATCCTCCCTTGTGTCTCCTTTCCACCCTCCTCTCTCTCCCTTGTGTCTCCTTTCCGCCTCCTCTGCCTCCCTTGTGTCCCTCCTCCTCTCCCTTCCTTGTGTCTCATTTCCCCCTCCTCTCCCTCCCTTGTGTCTCATTATCCCCCTCCTCTGCCTCCCTTGTATCTCCTTTGCCCCCTCCTCTCCGTCCCTTGTGTCTCATTTCTCCCCTCCGCTGCCTCCCTTTTGTCTCCTTTTCCCCCTCTTTTCCCTCCTGTGTGTCTTACTTTCCTCTCCTCTGCCTCCTTTGTGTCTCATTTCACCCTTCCTCTTCCTCACTTGTGTCTCATTTCCCCCTCCCTCCCTTGTGTCTCATTTCCTTCCTCCTCTGCCTACCTAGTGTCTCCTTCCCCCCCTCCTCTCCCTCTCTTGTGTCTCATTTCCCCCCTCCTCTGCCTCCCTTTTGATTCCTTTCCCCCTCCTCTCCCCCCGTGTCTCATATCCCCCTCCTCTGCCTCACTCCTGTCTCCTATCCCCCTCCTCTGCCTCCCTTGTGTCTCCTTTCACCCCTCCTCTCCCTCCCTTGAGTCTCATTTCCCCCCTCCTCTCCCTCCCTTGAGTCTAATTTCCCCCTCCTCTGCCTCCCTTTTGTCTCCTTTTGCCCCCTATTCTTCCTCCCTTGTGTCTCCTTTCCCCACTCCTCTCCCTCTTTTGTGTCCCCCTGCTCTTCTTCTTTTGTGTCCCTCCTCCTCTCCCTTCCTTGTGTCTCCTTTTCCCCTCCTCTTCCTACCAGGTGTCTCCTTCCCCCTCTTCTCCCTCCCTTGTGTCTCATTTACTCCCTTCTCTGCCTCCCTTGTATCTCCTTTCCCCCTCATCATCCTCCTTTGTGTCTCCTTTCCCCCCTCCTCTTCCTCCCTAGTGTCTCCTTTGCCCCTTCTCTCCCTCCCTTGTATCTCATTTCCGCCCCCTCCTCTCCCTCTCCTTGTTTCTCCTTTCCGCCTCCTCTGCCTCCCTTGTGTCTTCCTCCTCTCCATCCCTTGTGTCTCATTTCCCCACTCCTCTCCCTCCCTTGTGTCTCATTTTCCCCCTCCTCTGCCTCCCTTGTATCTCCTTTGCCCCCTCCTCTCCATCCCTTGTGTCTCATTTCTCCCCTCCTCTGCCTCCCTTTTGTCTCCTTTCCCCCCTCTTTTTCCTCCCGTGTGTCTTACTTTCCTCTCCTCTACCTCCTTTGTGTCTCATTTCACCCTTCCTCTTCCTCATTTGTGTCTCATTTCCCCCTCCCTCCCTTGTCTCTCATTTCACCCTTCCTCTGCCTCCCTTGTGTCTAATTTCCCCCTCCCTCACTTGTGTCTCATTTCCTTCATCCTCTGCCTACCTAGTGTCTCCTCCCCCCTCTTCTCCCTCCCTTGTGTCTCATTTCCCCCTTCTCTGCCTCCCTTGTGTCTCATTCCCCCCTCCTCTCCCTCCCTTGTGTCTCATTATTCCCCGCCTCTGCCTCCCTTGAGTCTCCTTTCCCCCTCTTCTCCCTCCCTTGTATCTCCTTTGCCCCCTACTCTGCCTCCCTTGTGTCTCCTTTCCGCCCTCCTCTCCCTCTCTTGTGTCTCCTTTCCGCCCTCCTCTCCCTCTCTTGTGTCTCCTTTCCGCCTCCTCTGCCTCCCTTGTGTCCCCCCTCCTCTCCCTCCCTTGTGTCACATTATCCCCCTCCTCTGCCTCCCTTGTATCTCCTTTGCCCCCTCCTCTGCCTCCCTTCTGTCTCCTTTCCCCTTGTGTCTTCTGTCCCCCTCACCCTTCCGTTGTGCCTTAACTCGCATGCGCGTCTCCTGTAGTTCTGCCGTCTCGGTCTCTCTCTCATCTCTGTATTTCTCCCTGTCACTCTCTACCCTCTCAGTGATACTCACATCTTCGCGCTCATCCTGCCATCTCGGTCTCTCTCCCCTCTTTTTGTTTCTCTATCTCTCTTCTCCTCACAGTACAGCAACATCCCATGTGCTTACAAACGCCCCGACCCCTCACCCTGCATGGCACTCTGGGATTGTAGTCCTAGGAGGGCCTCTTCGCTCACACATCGACCTCAAGCTCACTCCAACACCCAGAGTGCATCGGTGTGTGCAAAGTCCTACGGCCCTCGCCATGAGCGCCTGCGGAACTCTTTGCAGCCTAAGTCGTGCGGGCCTCGCAAGACCAACATCGCAATGACGACAACTATATATGTGATTGAACTATGTCCACAGGTGAGGCCAATACTGAAATTGTGCAAAACATTGAACGGATACAAGAGCTGAGTGTGGGGAGTCAACAGGAAGCCCAGAAGATGGACATCCAGGGAAATACCATCATGTGTGAGTGTACATATATGACATGTCTGAGGGAAGCATGATACACGGTAGAATTTCTAGGACTAACCCTACACACTACATTAAATGGCTATTAGGAATATTTAATATTTTCGATCACTGTTCATTCGCCATATCGGAAAATATACTTTTAGAAAAACTTTTATCAAGTGAACTAAAGTACCCGTGTTTGCTTATTACTATACACAAGTCCTTCTTCATGACTATGTACAGGCAGAATCTCAGAAAAAGACACAGATGATGCCCCATGGTACGCTGCTTATTCAGCCCATAAAGTACATTGATATCATCCCTAACCAGGTCACCAGTCCTAAAGCATTCAGTTATATGAAGCCGGCCTTCCTACATTCATACCTTATCAATTCATAAAATGTAATCCTTGTGAGCTGGTGTCCTACCCCCTGGATATTTGGACTTCATTGTCATTAGTGTCTATGGACTGAGATGTTATTACTCTACTGAACATTGTAAGGTGTGGCCCATCGGCCTTGTGTATGTACCATGAGGGCCCAGAACCCATACTGCTAGGTTATGATGTCCTTCTAGGCTCTAATTGTGGTTATTTGTGAGTGTGAAATATGTTTCGGTACTAAAATTATTCTATAGGGCTTATAAAAATATTTTGGGTTAGATATGCAGCGTATTCCCTTTATGGCCGCTGGGATAGGTACCAGCTGGAATTGAACTCTTGGTCACAGCTATTGGTGGCTCCATAGACTTCAATGGGGAACTCGTGGGCATGAATTAAGATATCAAATACAGCAACAATATTGAAAATAGCAATTGAAACACTTGTTACAAACAGAGGTTAAGTGGTGTCATGTGCTTGTAACTGATACCCCTTTGATCCGTTATTGCCCCATAAATCAATGTAAATTAGTAGGACACATACATCTTACATGTATATTAGTAGGACACATACATATTACATGTATATTGGTAGGGCACATGCATCTTACATGTATATTGGTAGGACACATACATCTAACATATGTATTGGTAGGACACATGCATTTTACATGTACAGACATTTTATTTCCAGTTGTTGAATTTCTGTGGTATCTTTTTATTTTGAATTTACAAAACTCCATATGATATGTATAAAAATAACATAGGTATTTGTTTCTAGGGTTCCCTGGTGAAAATGTATCTACTGTATCTATTGGTGAGACAGGTGAGGATGAGACAGAGGAAAAAGATATTCATCAGGTGACGGCGCATCCAGACCGCCGCGCAGGTAAGTGGGAAACTTGGGAATAATATGATGGCTGTGTTGGGGACACATGAAAAGTGCTCACTTATTAGTTGTTAAAGTCTAATTTCTATTTTTAAACACACTGTTTTAATTATCTCAGTTTTAGTAAATTCAAACAATCATGTAATCCCAATTTGTGGTCAGCTTTTTACAGTGTCTATAATGTCTTTATATCCCATAGATCCCGGGTAGTATAAAGTGCCACATACTGTGGATGTAAATACCGTATTTATCGGCATATAACACGCACCTTATTTTAAGAAGGAAATTTCAGGGGAAATTTTTTTTTTTCAAATAAAGAACTTTGAAGCAACATCCTCAACCTCATCCTCCCTCCTCATCCTCCCTCCTCAACCCCCTCCCCAAACCCCCAATCATCAAACCCCTCCTCCACCCCCCTCCTCCACCCCCCCTCCTCATCCTCCTCCACCCCCCCTCCTCATCCTCCTTCTTCAACCCCCCTCCTCAACCTCAACCCCCCTCCTCATCCTCAACCCCCCTCCTCATCCTCAACCCCCCTCCTCATCCTCAACCTCCCTCCTCATCCTCATACCCCCTCCTCATCCTCAACCTCCCTCATCATCCTCAACCCCCTCCTCATCCTCAACCCCCCTCTTCATCCTCAACCTCCCTCCTTATCCTCAACCCCCTCCTCAACCTCCCTCCTCAACCCCCCATCCTCAACCCACTTCTCAACATCCCACCTCAAACCCCCTCCTCAAACCCCCTCAACCCCCTCCTCAACCCCCCATCCTCATCCCCCCTCCTCAACCTCAACCCCCCTTCTCAACCTCCCTCCTCATCATCAACCCCCCTCCTCATCCTCAACCTCCCTCCTCATCCTCAACCTCCCTCCTCATCCTCAACCCCCTCCTCAACCTCCCTCCTCATCCTCAACCCCCTCCTCAACCTCCCTCCTCATACTCAACCCCCTCCTCAACCTCCCTCCTCATCCTCCCTCCTTAAACCCCCTCCTCAAACCCCCTCAACCCCCTCATCCTCCTTCCTCAACCCCCCTATTCTCAACCCCCTTCTCAACCTCCCTCCCCAAACCCCCTCCTCAACCCCCTATCCTCAAACCACCTTAACCCCCCCATTCTCATCCTCCTTTCTCAACCCCCCCTCCGCATTCTAACCCCCCTCCTCATTCTAAACCCTCCCCCTCCTCAACCTAAACCCCCCTAAATACCTCCCTCTCACTTACCTGCTTCTGCTCCGGCCTCCGCTCCGCTCCTTGACCCGGCGCGCATGTGACGTCACATGTGCACCACGTCATTAGCATATACCGGGTGCAGGGGGGTTAAGAATAAGGAGGGGGGTTGAGGATGAGGAGGGGGGAGGGAATATCGCTGTATAACATATCATTTGCTCCCTATTTTCAGGGAGAAAAAGTGCGTGTTATACGCCGATAAATACGGTAGATGGACCATTGGTTCCAATTAATAGTTTATTTTTCAAATACAAAAGTAATATAAAATAATGTAAAGGGAAAAACGTATCAAACTAAAATAATATAATTATAATAGAACAATACTGACAGACGCGTTTCACTGTTTCTATTTTACATCTTTATCAATGATGAAATAACCTTGATAAAAATAGATACAATCGACCCATAAATAAAATGGTTAAATGATAAAAGCAGAAGACGATACAACAATATACAATGGGATAGTAGGGTAATACCCCTCAGTATAAGTATATATACATATAAATACAATGTGGTATTGGGGTGTCCATTCTTACAAATAGTGACTAAAAACATTTGTGTTCAGCCTAATTACTGAGGCATCCACTAGATTCAATATAGATATGAATTTCTGCATGTGTATATACATGGGCGCACACTGTCATCACATGTGGAATGTGCGCTCTGTACTTTAGTCTGACAATAGTATTTATTGATTTGATCCCTTTAGGACAGTATAATATTTTGGGTTCCTATCCACCACAATCCTGGAATACTTACTTGTTGTATTGACGAGGTATCTCTTCCTATTTGTTTATTATTATTCATTCTCTTTTTTATAATTATTTATTATTTTTTATATCTATTCTATTTTTTATATATGTATCATAATTGGATACACTCTGATTATTATTATTATTAATATTATCATCATATTTTTCACCTTAAACTCTGCTCCCAATAGTGAATAAATGTTTTGGAGATTTCACTGTCACATCTGGGTATTTCACAATTTTATAGTTTACTGGGTATTTTACTATCCATTAGTGGGATTTCTGGGAGATAGTCTGGGTTTACTGGCTACCAACCATTTTATAGGACAGTGTAGGGCACCCTATGGGGTTTTCTATTATCTTAATGTTAGCATGAAAATTAATGGAGAGTTAAACATGATACATTTTTATTTTCTTAGTATAAATGTTATATTTTTATAGTATGAATAATAAGTGTTCTCTAGTGGGTGGGGTACAGAGTGAACCAGTTCTTAAAGACATAATATGAGACATCACCTCTTACAGCACCATGTTATTTGGGGTATTTCATATGTATATTTATTAACTTTCAGTTCTGTCTTTACCAACATATGAATTAATGAGCAGGCAGATGAATGAAGAATCTCAGACAGCGTCCTCTTCACAAGACACTAAAGTAGATGATCAGAGTGTTCCAGGACAAAGCTCTGAAATAATCCCAAGGAAGGAATCAGCATTTTGTCACAAAGTAAATACTGATGTTTATTCCGAGTCCTATCAGGATAAACAAGAAACTTGTGCTCAAAGTAAGAACGTTATCTGTAGAACCAGGAGAGCTAGAAAGGACACCTCAAACTGTGCAAAGCTTCACACCAGAATAGAAGATGAAAAAGCATCATATGGAAGACGGAAGTCACATCTGGCCAGACATCGAAGTGCTCATACGGATCAGAAGCCATTTGTTTGCCAGCAATGTGGGAAAGATTTCTCACTAATGCCAGGCAACGATAAAACTCATACAAATAAGAAGCCACATTTGTGCCAAGAATGTGATTTAGTAGTCACTGCAGAGTCTGATGTGATTGCACAGAGCGTAACTCATACTAGGCAAAAGTCACATACTGGTCCTGACTGTGGTAAAGACTTCTGTAGACGTTCACAACTGATTGAACACCATTTAACTCATACAGGGGAGAAACCATTTGTTTGCCAAGAGTGTGGGAAAGGTTTCTCTCGAAAGACTACTTTAGCTGTACATACTAGAACTCATACAGGAGAGAAGCCATTTGTTTGTAATCAATGTGGCAAAGGTTTCTCAAAGAAGCAAGTTCTATTAGTACATAAAGTTACTCATACAGGAGAGAAGCCATTTGTTTGTAATGAGTGTGGCAAAGGTTTCTCACAGAAGCAAGGTCTGTTAGCACATAAGATGAGTCATACAGGAGAGAAGCCATATGTGTGCCAAGAGTGTGGGAAAGGTTTCTCTCAAAAGACAAATTTAGCTGCACACAATAGAACTCATACAGGAGAGAAGCCATTTGTTTGTAATGAGTGCGGCAAAGGGTTCTCACACAAGCACATTCTATTAGGACATAAAATGGCTCATACAGGAGAGAAGCCATATGTGTGCCAAGAGTGTGGGAAAGGTTTCTCTCAAAAGACAAATTTAGCTGCACACAATAGAACTCATACAGGAGAGAAGCCATATGTTTGTAATGAGTGTGGCAAAGGTTTCTCGCACAAGCACAGTCTGTTAGGACATAAGATGACTCATACAGGAGAAAAAGCCATATGTTTGTAATGAGTGTGGCAAAGGTTTCTCAAAGAAGCAAGTTCTATTAGTACATAAAGTTACTCATACAGGAGAGAAGCCATTTGTTTGTAATGAGTGTGGCAAAGGTTTCTCACAGAAGCAAGGTCTGTTAGCACATAAGATGAGTCATACAGGAGAGAAGCCATATGTGTGCCAAGAGTGTGGGAAAGGTTTCTCTCAAAAGACAAATTTAGCTGCACACAATAGAACTCATACAGGAGAGAAGCCATTTGTTTGTAATGAGTGCGGCAAAGGGTTCTCACACAAGCACATTCTATTAGGACATAAAATGGCTCATACAGGAGAGAAGCCATATGTGTGCCAAGAGTGTGGGAAAGGTTTCTCTCAAAAGACAAATTTAGCTGCACACAATAGAACTCATACAGGAGAGAAGCCATATGTTTGTAATGAGTGTGGCAAAGGTTTCTCGCACAAGCACAGTCTGTTAGGACATAAGATGACTCATACAGGAGAAAAAGCCATATGTTTGTAATGAGTGTGGCAAAGGTTTCTCACACAAGCACAGTCTGTTAGGACATAAGATGATTCATACAGGAGAAAAGCCATATGTTTGTAATGAGTGTGGCAAAGGTTTCTCACACAAGCACAGTCTGTTAGGACATAAGATGATTCATACAGGAGAGAAGCCATATGTTTGTAATGAGTGTGGGAGAGGTTTTTCTCAAAAGGCCCATTTAGCTGCACACAATAGAACTCGTACATGAGAGAAACCATATACTTGTTCTCAGTGTGGCAAAGCATTCGCTGAAAAGTTTGCATTGCTTAAACACCGAAGAGTTCATACAGGAGAGAAACCATGAATTTGACAGAAATATGAGAAAAGCTTCTTGTACAAATCAAATCAGGTAGCACTCAGTAGGGTTCATACAGCAGAGAAGCATTTTTGTTTTTGCCAGGAATGTGGAAATGTCTTCTCTTCCAGGTCATATTTTATTAAGCATTAAAGAACTCCTACATAAGACCTACCAGGTCTTGACAAAGCAAGTAGTGAAACGCGCACGTCGGCCTCGTTGAGCAGCAGCACTTCCTGGTTGTGAGGTCACCCACCGATTTGGAGCTGTATGAGACGGTCGGGCCAAGCCGGTCTCAATCCACATCCATCGGGACTGTAAAACTGCATCTCTGAAGATAAGGACTTTCAATTTCAACTGCATAAATCATATTTTTAATATTATGACTAAATTGTATAAATATAATCAGTATTATACGACTTAGACACTTTTCTACCAAGTATATTGGAATTCAAGTATCCCAATATAAATATTCATATTTAATACATGCCTATTTCCCAATGAGCATAGTATGTAGTACAATATCTTTAATGTGAGGGCTTGGAGGAAAATATATATATATAGAGTAGATTATATTCCATAATTGTTAGCCTACGAGGTAATTGGTGAGCCCCCAGGCTATCACATTATATAGTTATATACTCACTAGATTAGTATAGACAGCAGCACTTAGAGCATGGGACAAATGATAGGTCCCCAGTTCCACCAAAACAGGTAGTTTAGGGACCACCCCCTCTTATTATTCGAACATTTCTTATTTCAAACACCTTTTTTCCACCCTCTAATATTTCAACACAGCACCAGCACTATACATTTATATGTTATTAGTACTTGGTTCACTACTAGCTACTCTACATAAGGACCTTGTTATTATTAAGTTGCCAGTATACAAAGACCTTTTTATAGATATACTTAAAATAAAATAACAGATTATTAGAATCTTAATACTTTCAATTAGATGCAGCTCTATTAATATAGAGAAGCTTAAAGAATTCAAGCGATTTACATTAATTAGGCCCTTACAATAATATATAATACAGAAATTGTAAGTTTGTTCCCAAGAATTTGCTGATCTGCTTTTCTTTTTAAAAAAATTTCAAATAATCAAAGAAAAAAGGATTTGTTTTTAAATGTATGAATAAATGTATAAGTTTTTTTTTCTCAATTATTTAGGAGCTTAATGTAGTGGGTACAAAGTGTGTCTTTTCTTCTCTTTCTTTAAAAAAAAAAAAAAATCATTGTTTCCAGATCTTTCCAGTATTAGGTCATACAAAAATCAATGAATAGTACAGAAAAAGTGATAATATTATAATTAGGACCAGAATTATACCTCTGAAAGATATGGTGACTTCAAAACGTGAATTATATTTTATACAAAGTACCACAAAGAAGGTAACAGAGGACTATGTTTGAAAAACTATGATATTGATGTTTTCATTTAAACCTTTTCTAATTCCCAAACTTATGTTTTGTAAGATCCAAAATGTAATGTCTGGTTTGGAGTCATGATAATGATGAGCCACCATTGGTAGAGTCTTACCCTTGTCTAAATCTTTTTGGGCTTTTCTGATGTTACTTAAATGTTCCCCCCGTCTGCCTCTTATCTCTCGACTCATCATGCCAATGTATCTAAGTCTACACAGGCATTCCAGGCAGTAGATGACTCCACTTGCGCTACAAATCCTTGTGCTCTATGTACCTTGCCAGTTCTGTCAGCCACTTGTTCACATCTAGTTATGTGGTTGCAAAATTTGCAGTGACCACATTTGAAAGTCCCTGAAGGAAAAGTATTATTTTTTTCTCCTTCTAGAAAAATGGCTCCTCACAATCATATCTATAACTAGCGACTTGCCCTTCAAAAAATGACGGCAATGAGATGTGTATGTTTGGAAAGTTGTTTAGTTATTAATATACGTATTTGACACTTGTAAGATTTTAGTTATGATGAAATAAGTACTATTGTGATATTAAACATGTTTATTTTTGTAAAATGTTCTTTTGGTCAACAGTAACTGTTAAAGTATTAACATTTGAATGTAAGAACAGTTGAACTTTAAATTAATCAGTATTGTAAACTTGAGGTAATGTTTTTTTACCATGCAAGTTCTATCTCAAGAATTGTTAACTTAAATATACATTGAATCCAGAGGAAGGCAAACAGTAAAAATCCTCCTTGAAACGTAGCGAATTGTATCAGAGAGGGGAAAAAATGAATTCCTTACTGACCCCATTAACTGGCGATCAGATTACTCCCTGGATTCATGTTTAACATAAAAGACAACATTTACATTGTGACTTAAAACGTGGTTGAGCTCTTAACATGAACTTTGTAATATGTCTAAGTAAGGAGCTTGAAAGCATATTTTTTGAAACTTGAACTTTCTTATCTGTCTAAGTAAGGAACTTGAAAATATTGTTTTCAAACTCGTAACATTAGAAACAGTAACATAGTTAATTAACATTTTAACATAATTTGTAAAAATAATGCAAGGCAAGTGTTTTGTGAAGCTAATCATCCATAAACAATACTTCCATTAATTTTGACTGAATTGTTTATTGATTTGTATTTTTCAATGGTTGACCTTTGTTTGTTGCTGTGATTTAAAACGTGGTGGACCTCTTAACATGAACTTTGTAATATGTCTAAGTAAGAAACTTGAAAGTATGTTTTTTAAAACTTGAACTTTCTTATCTCTCTAAGTAAGGAACGTCCATCTTCTAATAAATCACCTTGACTTTCATTCTTTTCAATGTAAACTTTAATAGCCTGTGGATTTTTGCACCGTGATAACGCAACGTACAATTGGCCATGTGCAAATACTGGTTATTCTAAGAAAATACTTACAGATTTGAACGTCTGTCCTTCTGATTTATTAATTGTCATGGCAAATGCCATAGTGATGGGAAATTGTCTTCTTTGAAGTGTACAAGGGAGACTACTTTCACTTGGTGCTAAATCTATTCTTGGTATGAAAACTCTCTCTCCTTTATGGGTAACAGTTAAAATTTTAGCATCTATGAAATGGTCCTTTAATTGTTGAACAATTAATCTTGTAACATTGCATAGGCCTTTTTTGCGGTTCATATTTCACAGTAACATGACAATTGCACCTTTCTTTAGCTGCAAAATATGTGGTGGCATTCCAGAAAGAGTTACTGAGTTTATGAATTCAGTGGAAAAGTTTGCCTGACTTTTATTGTCATCAGCAAGTACAGAATCAGCACTGTGATAATTTCTTTGTGGTGCATTCCTTTTTTTAAAGATATCATTATTGAGGATTAATACATCCTTTTTTTTACACGTTAATATGATTTGGTTGGCAAGCTCGGAATATTCCTGGTTATTTATGCCACCTTCAAATATAGCCGATATAATATCTTGGTGACAAATCATATGAGGTGGGATCTCTACAGTGTCGTCAGGTAAATTTGGTATTTTTTCTGTTCTGCCTTCTCCAATTTTAATAAGCCTATCATTGAAATCAGTTTGGCCTTCTGATCTCATGTTTTGTTGCAGTTGAAAATGGGTAAAATGTCAGTTCGATTTCCGTGTACAACGACAGGTAATGTTTGTCCAAAATCACCACCTAACAACATTACCTTTCCAACAAATGGAAAAGTATTATCCATGACTTCACGGAGCAAACGGTCAATACATTGGAGGGCATAGCATGACATCATTGTGGCCTCATCTATTATAATTAATTTCTTTTTTTTTCTTTTTTTGCTTGTAATGATGTCATGCAAAATATCTGACACAGAGGTTTCTAAAATAGGCACTGGCAGTTTAAAGCCACTATGTACAGTTCTTCCACCTTCTAACAAAAGTGCAGCAATTCCAGTAGTGACCTTGTGCTCGTAGAGAACTCATTAATAAATTATATAGATACGTTTGTCCTCATCCGCCAGGTCCATCAAGATAGAAATAACGCTCTGTGGCCCTGTCATCATCTATTGCATTTTTAATGGCATTAAATGCTTGCAATTGTAACGTATTTAAAGTTGCAAGTCTTTCTTCTGTTCTTTCTACTTGTAGTTGAATGTCATAGTCTTCAAAGTTTATGTCATCTATAAGACCTGGATCAGGCAAATTAAAACTTGCACAACTTAATCCATGAGTTAAAAATACTTCTTGGATTTCTATTAACGCTTTTAAGCGTGCAATAGGTTCATTGTATCGTTGCATAAAGTCTTCAGCCATATTACTTTTAAATGTGTCCCACAAAGCTAATGCATTTGGAGCATTTGAGAAGATACAAATAAATGCAAATTGTTATCTCATCTGCCGTGGCATTTGACATAGTGCTGCTTCTTCCAAACATCTTTCCTATTCTGTATCATCTGATAGTAAGTGTCTATGTCTATGGCTAAATGGAAGGATTCATATACTATGTAACGGACCCGCTGGCACTCCAACTTATCACATTTCCCCAAGCATGAGCCAAGGCTTCCAGAAAGGGTCAAGCAGGTCTGTTTAATGAGCACCCAAAGCAACAGCACTCACACAGCCAGATCAACTCCCCCTCAGAGAGAGAAAACTGACAGTTGAAAACAGACAGTATTTGAAAATATGACAGTTATTAAGGGTTCTAAACTGGTGTTCTAGGAGGGAGGGGAATAAAACAGTCAAACTAAGTCCATAAAACAGGGTTTTTCTTCACACTCTGCATCCGAAGTGCATAGCAAAACTACAGATCCTTTGTCAGAGCATTTAAAAGGGCCAGAACCAGTCTAATAAAATCCACTATGCTAAAATAATATACAGCTCAAATACAGGCAATAATCAAGGCAAAAGTCTCTTGTGGCTGCTTCTGCCACAATGCTCCCCCAGAACCAAGCCGGCATACACAGTCTGATCCCAACGGATCTGCTTGGGGATGTCCGGAGGAGTGCTCACAGATCATTTCTCGAGTTCTGTCTGTCTGGACAACCCGTCGGCGTTACCATTTTGTTTCCATGGGCGATACTGGATGGTGAAATCAAATGGTTGTAGTGCCAAGCTCCATCTCAGTAGTCTAGCGTTGTCCCCTGACACCCGGTTTAGCCACACCAACGGGTTGTGATCTGTGAGCAAGGCAAATTGTTGTCCATATAAGTAGGGCTGTAGTTTCTTGAGGGCCCACACCACCGCCAGGCATTCCTTTTCGATGGCGGCATAGCTCACTTCCCTGGGTCGTAGTTTCCGACTTAAGTAAGCGACTGGATGCTCGCTGCCATCGGCCCCAACTTGGCTCAGCACTGCTCCCAATCCAAACATAGAAGCGTCTGTATGAACGAGAAAGCGTTTAGTTGGATCGGGAGCGGCCAGTACAGGGGCATGAATTAGGGCAGTTTTCAGTTCTTGGAATGCCTTCTCACACTCTGGGCTCCAGGTCACTACTTTGGGTAAGTTCTTTTTGGTGAGGTCAGTAAGGGGCTTGGCTAGGGCACTATAATTAGGTACAAATTTACGGTAATAGCCGGCGGTCCCTAGAAAAGTTTTCGTGCGAGGGGTTGGCCACTTAGCTACGGCCTCTATCTTAGCGGGTTCTGGCTTTTGCTGCCCACTGCCCACCCTGTGGCCTAAGTACTGCACTTCGGCCATCCCTACGTGGCACTTGCTGGGTTTTAACGTGAGACCTGCCTCCCTGATGCGGTCGAGGATGGCTCCTATATGGGTCAAGTGCTCGTCCCAGGAGTTGCTAAATATTGCTATGTCATCTAAATAGGCGCAAGCATATTCCTGGGATCCGTCCAGTAACCGGTCCACCAGCCACTGAAACGTAGCCGGCGCATTCTTCATCCCGAATGGCATCACCTTGAATTGGTATAGCCCAAACGGGGTGACGAATGCGGACTTTGGGATGGCATCCTCGGCTAGTGGGATCTGCCAGTACCCTTTGCACAAGTCTATTGTGGTGAGATACTGGCCCCTGGCCATTTTATCTAAGAGCTCATCGATTCGGGGCATAGGATAGGCGTCGGAAATGGTTTTATCATTACGTTTCCGGTAGTCAACGCAGAAGCGGGTGGATCTATGGGCTATCTGAGTGTTCTATCACTCCTAGTTGTAACATTTTGTCAATCTCCTTCCGCATATGATCTTTTACGGATACGGGTATGCGGTAGGGGGTTTGTCGAAGAGGGTGTTGCCCTGGGGTTTCTACCCTGTGGGTAGCCAGCAGGGTATACCCGGGCTGGTTGGAGAATGTATCCCCTTTTTCCCGGATCAGCTCTAGTATTTGAGCTCGCTCTCTAGTGCACAGCCTGTCTCCTAGCTGTATTTCCCCAAATTCAGTGTTGGCCCCACTTTGGGCTAATAGGTCTGGTAGGGGTAGATTATCCGGGTCCTCGGCGGCCGAGGCACATATGGCAGTTACTTCTTTTGATCCGCTCGTGATAGGGTTTCAGCATGTTAACGTGGAGCATGCGTCTACTGCCTGCTCCTGTACATGAGGCAATTATATAGGTGGTGTCACATACCTGTTCCACCACCTTATAAGGGCCTTGCCAGGAGGCCTGCAGTTTGTCATTTTGGACTGGCTTCAAGATTAACACCTTTTGTCCTATTTGAAAACTGCGATCTCTGGCTCCCCTATCGTACCATCTGCGCTGTCGTTGCTGGGCCGCCTGGAGATTAGACTGTACCGTCTGGATTAGGGTCTCCAAGCGTTCCCTGAACTCTAGTACATATGGGACGATAGGGGTACCGTTACTGGTGACCGTTCCCTCCCAGTGTTCCCTAACGAGGTCTAAAGGACCCCGCACTCTCCTTCCGAATAGTAATTCAAATGGCGAGAACCCCGTGGACTCCTGGGGTACCTCTCGGTACACGAAGAGCAGATGGGGAAGAAACCTTTCCCAGTCCTTCTGGGTATCCATGAAGGTACGGAGCATTTGCTTTAAGGTTCCGTTGAACCGTTCACAGAGCCCATTGGACTGGGGGTTAGAGATGTTGCAAATAGTTCGCCGGCGGATTGTTCCCGGCGAACATAGCATGTTCGCGTTCGCGGTGAACAGCGAACATATGCGAGATTCGACCCGCCCCCAATACTTTATCATTGAGCAAACTTTGACCCTGCATGTCACAGTCAGCAGACACATTCCAGCCAATCAGCAGCATACACTCCCTTCCACACCCTTCTACCTCATTGACAGCAGCCATTTTGGAATCATAACTAACTTGCAGTCTTACTGAGAGGAGGTAGAGTGTAGGTGATACTGCATCAATAGGGAAAACCATAGCTAGGCAAGTTTATTCAGTGTCCATTGCAGTGCTGAAGGACTCATCAGATCTCTGCTGTAAACACAGCACCCCAAAAAGCCCTTTTTAGGGCTATAACATCATTTTTTTTTCTTTTTTTTTTTTCTGTGTAATCTAACTTCAGTTGCCTGTCTCCCTGCTAGCCCCTGCTTGCAAGTGTGTGTGTCAGGCTCACAGCTTATACTGTGTGTGCACAACGCATACAATATAATATTGTTTACTAGTTGTCTACTTTTAAAAAAAAACAAACTTTTATTTTCTTAAATCTAAGTGCATTTGCATAACCGTCAATCAAAGTTCATTTGCTTGACCGCTACCCATAGTGTGTGTCCCGCTTACAAGTACTGGGCCAAGTTCAACTAATCAAGTCTAGTTGGGGTACCAACAGTCCACATTTAAAAAACCCAAACTTTTATTTTCTTAAATCTAAGTGCATTTGCCTAACCGTCAATCAAAGTTCATTTGCTTGACCGCTACCCATAGTGTGTGTCCCGCTTACAAGTACTGGGCCAAGTTCAACTAATCCAGTCTAGTTGGGGTACCAACAGTCCACATTTAAAAAAAACCAAACTTTTATTTTCTTAAATCTAAGTGCGTTTGCATAACCGTCAATCAAAGTTCATTTGCTTGACCGCTACCCATAGTGTGTGTCCTGCTTACAAGTACTGTGCCAAGTTCAACTAATCCAGTCTAGTTGGGGTACCAACAGTCCACATTTAAAAAACCCAAACTTTTATTTTCTTAAATCTAAGTGCGTTTGCATAACCGTCAATCAAAGTTCATTTGCTTGACCGCTACCCATAGTGTGTGTCCTGCTTACAAGTACTGTGCCAAGTTCAACCAATCGAGTCTAGTTGGGGTACCAACAGTCCACATTTTAAAAAAAATGACAGGCAGAGGCAGGACACCCCGCAGAGGCGGTCGTGGTCATGGTGCTGTGATTCCCTTTGGCCCTACAATAATGCCCAGTGTTCAGAGGCCAGTTACCCTGAACTTGAAAAGTTCAGAGGACGTAGTTGACTGGCTAACACAGGACACCCAATCTTCTACAGCTTCTCTTGGAACATTGACGCACCATCCTCCTCCAGCTTAGCTTCGGGCACCTTAAGTTACCACTCACCCGCCTGCCGCCACCACCAACACTAGTACCACAGCCGATTCAATTGATCAGTCAGAAGAGTTATTTACACATCAGTTTGAAGAAATGAGTGATGCGCAACCATTATTGCCAGAGAATGTAGATAACAGGGATATGTCTCAGTCAGGCAGCATTACACACATGTACGTACGATGTGATGATGATGATGATGATGTACCCGCTGCTGCTTCCTTTGTTCAGTTGTCATATACAAGTGAGGCAGGTGATGATGATGACGATGCGTCCGTGGATGTCATGTGGGTGCCTGCTAGAAGAGAAGAAGAACAGGGGGAAAGTTCAGATGGGGAGACAGAGAGGAGGAGGAGACGAGTTGGAAGTAGAGGGAGGTCATCGCAACGAGCTAGTGGCACAGTCAGACAGCATGCATCAGCACCGGGGTCAGCCAGACAGCACGCCAATCAACGCATGCTGTTGCCACCACCAGAATGCCGTCACCGCCGAGCTCAGCAGTGTGGCATTTTTTTTGTGTGTCTGCCTCTGACAACAGCGATGCCATTTGCAACCTGTGCCAAAAGAAACTGAGTCGTTGGAAGTCCAACACCAACTAGAGATTGGCAAAGTGGTTTGTGACAACGGAAGAAATTTGTTGGCGGCATTGAATTTGGGCAAGTTGACGCATGTGCCGTGCATGGCACATGTGTGTAATCTGATCGTACAACGCTTTGTCCATAAGTATCCAGGCTTACAGGACGTCCTGAAGCAGGCCATAAAGGTGTGTGGCCATTTAAGGCGTTCCTACACTTTTCAGATATCCAGCGGCGAAACAACATGCCAGTGAGGCGCTTGTTTTGTGACAGCCCCACACGTTGGAATTCAACACTCCTAATGTTCGACCGCCTGCTCCAACAAGAAAAAGCCATTAACGAGTATTTGTATGACCGGGGTGCTAGGACAGCCTCTGCGGAGCTGGGGATTTTTTTGCCACGTTACTGGACACTCATGCGCAATGCCTGTAGGCTCATGCGTCCTTTTGAGGAGGTGACAAACCTTGTCAGTCGCACAGAAGGCACCATCAGCGACATCGTACCATTTGTTTTATTCCTGGAGCGTGCCCTGCGAAGAGTGCTGGATCAGGCCGTAGATGAGCGTGACGAGGAAGAGGAAGAGTTGTGGTCACCATCACCACCAGAAACAGCCTTATCAGCATCGCTTGCTGGACCTGCGGCAACGCTGGAAGAGGATTGTGAGGAAGAGGAGTCAGAGGAGGAATGTGGCTTTGAGGGGGAGGAGGAAGACCAATCACAACAGGCATCCCAGGGTGCTCGTTGTCACCTATCTGGTACCCGTGGTGTTGTACGTGGCTGGGGGGAAGAACATATCTTCAGCAAGATCACTGAGGACGAGGAACGGGACATGACTAGCTCGGCATCCAACCTTGTGCAAATGGGGTCTTTCATGCTGTCGTGCCTGTCGCAGGACCCTCGTATAAAAAGGCTGAAGGGGAACGACCTGTACTGGGTGTGCACGCTACTAGACCCCCGGTATAAGCAGAAAGTGACTGAAATGTTACCAAATTACTGCAAGTCAGAAAGGATGCAGCAGGTCCAAAACAAATTAACAAGTATGCTTTACACAGCATATAAGGGTGATGTCACAGCACAAGGACAATATAACAGGGGAAGAGGTGAAAGTAATCCACCTCCCACGACCACGCCGGCAAGGACAGGACGTTTAAAAGACGTGTTGTTGATGGAGGACATGCGGACCTTTTTCAGTCCTATGCATCGCATCAACCCTTCGGGATCCACCCTCAGAGAACGACTTGACCGACAGGTAGCAGACTACCTCGCCTTAACTGCAGATATCGACACTCTGAGGAGCGATGAACCCCTTTACTACTGGGTATGCTGGCTAGACCTGTGGCCTGAGCTATCCCAATTTGCAATTGAACTTCTGGCCTGCCCCGCTTCAAGTGTCCTGTCAGAAAGGACCTTCAGTGCAGCAGGAGGTTTTGTCACCGAGAAGAGAAGTCGCCTAGGGCAAAAAAGTCTAGATTGCCTCACCTTTATAAAGATGAATAAGGGATGGATCCCGTAGGGACTGACACTTTGCGATACATTCGACTGAAAAAGGCCTGATGAGATGAGCTGCCTTCGGCTATAAATGGTCCACACACTGCTGTATGTTATCTGTGAATGCCGGATGACTTGCGTGAATTATCCGCCACCAACTAGGGTTCAAGAAGAGGCAATGTTTTATGGCACTCTCTGCCTGGGGAACAAAGGTCAATTTTTCTGGCCGCTGCAACAGCAGCGGCTGCAACAATATCTAATTTTTGAATTTAAATTTTTATGCCAGAAGGCGTACGGCATGTAATGGAAAAGAAAGCATATTGAACAGTCTTGCATAACACAACAGTTGTGCAAAAATACATATTTACAATGAAGACATTTTGTTAAAATTAGGTGGCTAGGCCTTTTTTTTACTTTTTTGGTTAATACATTTTCTTTTTTTTTACTGTGATTGCAATTTTTAAGAGAAACCTAAGACATGGTAAAACAGACAATAGTAAAGTCCTATTATCTATCATCACTCCAGCAGTAGCTTATTATTTACAATATCTAACCTGCTCAATCGCCCTTGGGTTACCCTAGGGCAGGCTTCAGTAGGCGACCTCTCCTTTCCTCGGATGATTTTGCCGCTGGTTGCTTCTGAAGGGTCTCCTCCAGGGCTCCCCCACTCCGGTCCTTCCCCCCGAGTCGCTTCAACCATTAACAAATGTTTTATTATATTAGGGGGGCACTAAATGGGGATGTTATCCAGGGATCCCAAATTGTCTGGAACTGGGTGATTCTATCTAAGACTACATGGTTAAATCTCTCGTTGAGCAGTAAATAGTTGATTTTTTTTATTAATTCCTGAAAGTTTTAATTTGGGGTTTTCCAACTACTAGCTATGTGTATTTTTTCTTTCAAAACATATTTTATTAGGTCAATCTTAAACATTTTAGAAGCTAGTAAGCATGTTTCTTCCCATAGTCTTATGACTGCCGAACACTCCCACCAGACATGAATAAATGTAGCCTCATTACCACTGTTCCTAAAACATGAGCTGCTCCATTTTGGATCCCATTTATTAGCTTAAAAGGAGTAATATATGTCCTGTGTAGGACCTTTATTGAAGTCTCAAGCAGACTATAATTTAAAGATCCCCTACTTAAGCCTTGCCAACTTTTATCCCATGTGCTATCTGCCAACTTGGTGCCCAAATCCCTCTCCCAGGCTTTGGTATAGTCTGGTTTGTTTGCCCATGAGTTTTCATTAAATAGTTCATACATGAGGCTAATAATACCAGGCTGAAAGGGGGAATCCCTACATTTTTTGAGTAGCCAGGTGTTTATTTGGGGGGTTCCCCTACCACTTATCGTATATATAAAATGATGTATCCTGCAAAAATTATAGTGTTCAGCCAGGGGTAAATTGTATCTATCTCTCACCCACTCAAAGGTCATTATTTTGTCGTCATGCCACCATGGACCAACCCTTAGTAGGTTCTGAGACTTCCACCAACTGAGAGAGCTTTCCGGAAGATGTATCTTAAAGTGGGGATTGGGTACGATAGGGGTAAGATCTGATACCCGAGTGTCCAGTTTTTGTGTCCAGTTCATCTCCGTCCATATTTTGAATGAGTGCTTAATCAATGGGTTTTTCAAGTTTCTCAAAAAAGTATACAGGCCTGGAATCCATATTACTGTATCCCATGTATAAGGTGACATGCTTACATTTTCCATAAATACCCAGAGCGGCTGATGTGTTTTGGAGAATGCGCCAGAGGAATGAAAGCCAGCTGCGCTGCCTTGTAATACAGTTTGAGATTCGGGTCCCTACCCTCTTTTGGAAAGACTATGAGGTCGGCCTGATTCCATTAAGGGGGCATAGGTTCTCCATTTAGTATAGCGTTAAACAAAGATGTTAGGTGCGGGGGTAAGCAAGGGCTCAAATTTCTTATAGTACAGATGAGTAAAACCGTCTGGCCCTGGGGACTTGCCAAATTTAAGATCTTGGATTGTAGATTTAACTTCCTCTTGGGATATGTCTAAGTCCAAGCTGTCCAATTGAGGTACAGGTATTTTGTGGACTTCTTGCTGTAGTAGGAAGGACTCTATGTCAGATCCGCTGCAGCAGGATTGGGATGAATATATGGTCTGATCGTAGTTTTGAAATGTTTCGTGGATAGCATTGGGGCTAAAGGAGGTTTGGTAGTCTAAAGATACCGTATATTATGTCCTCTCTTGGGGGGTAAAGACACTAATAATTCCTCCAATAAAATTCTGTTTTTTTTTGTGGGCAAGGTCCCTGGTTAGCCCCTTGGGTTATCTGTTAAAAAGAGTGGTGCAGAGACTGTGGGGGCTGTTAGCCTCCTTGTCCCCGTGTAGAATCCCTGCTGCTGCATGTTTCAGCTTTATTAAGGTGTAATTGTACAGCGTTTGACTCAAGTAGCTGCCTGTGCTGGGTCAGTTTGGCTTAATTGCTGGGCCCTTTTCCTGCCAAGATGGCGACCGTCAGTCCATGGGCCTCTATGTCCCCTTCACTACCTTTGTCCCCGCTTGTGTGCTTATTTGGGATGGCCCCCCTTTATATCTCTGGCCCGTGGCCTTGTAATGGTCGCCCCCTCAATCTCTGAGTGTGGATATGCGGGATGGGGCGTTGAATCAGGCCTACCGTCTTCTCTGCTCGCTGCAAGATCAACAATACCTAATTTTTCAGGCATGTGTACATGCCTAATTTTTCTGGCCTCTGGTGCTGCACTGTGGCTTCAACAACCAAACACCCAAAAAAGGCACATAACAGGGATTAAACTGATAGGAGTAGTACTACTTAACACACCACTCATATCTAGTGTAACAGTAGTGTATATTTAAAACAAAAAAAAAATTCTACTGTAATAGATTGCATAGCAGTTAGTTGTCTGCAAGCGTGTGTCAGACCTACAGCGTCTACTCTAGCAACTTCTGCAAGTGCACAGTGCCACTCATATCTGTTGTCACAGTAGCTTGGACGCATAGTACCGATCTGTCAAAACCTGTAATGATGAATGAGGTCTAGAGTAGCCTGGTTCCCTTATCCTCTACAGGTTGAGACCTAATGTTTGGGTGACTCCAGACCAACACATGAGTACAAGCAGCACACAAACTCAAAGCCGCCATCCTCCTCCTGGTGCAGCATCATAAGCCACATCAACCACTGCTGTCCTCCTTGCCCCCTCTCAACCATCCGCCACTCTGTCTCTCGCCTTGAGCAGTTCCTGCTCATCTGCCCATAGTCAGGTACCTGTAAAGGACATGTTTGAGCGTAAGAAGCTAATGTCACAAAGTGCCCCAAAATTTAAGTGATGAGACCAACAAAGCATCTTTTTCCATCTCCTGGTTCTAAAAATCCAGGCCTTATACACGCCCCCTGATATGTAACGTAACAAGTATTAATCTGATAGGAGTGGCGTGTTTGTAAGTACTACTCTTATCTGGTGGCACCTTTGACTGCACGTGCCGTGCCCCAAAATTGAAGTGATACGACCAACAAAGCATCTTTTTCCATCTCATGGTTCTAAAAATCCAGGCCTTATAAACGCCCCCTGATAGCTGACGTAACAAGTATTAAACTGATAAGAGTAGTACTTACAAACACGCCACTCCTATCTGGTGGCACCTTTGACTGCACGTGCCGTGCCCCAAAATTGAAGTGATACGACAACAAAGCGTCTTTTTCCATCTCCCGGTTCTAAAAATCCAGGCCTTATACACGCCCCCTGATATGTGCTGTAACAGGTTTTAAACTGATAAGAGTAGTACTACTTAACACACCTTATAATAATGCAGAGAGAGGCAATGCAGTGAGAGGAGTCTGAAGAAGAGGAGTCAGAGGAGGAAGGTGGCTTTGAGGAGGTGGAAGACCAAACACAGCAGGCATCCCAGGGGGCTTGTTGTCACCTTTCGGGGACCCTTGGTGTTGTACGTGGCTTGGTGGAGGAAGAGACCTTCAATGACATCAGTGAGGACAAGGAACGGGACATGGCTAGCTTGGTATCCAACCTTGTGCAAATGGGGAGTTTGCGGTTGTGCAAATGGACTGTTTGTGGTTGTTTGCGGTGCCTTAAACGGGCAGTTTGGTCTGTCACTGTGAAGCGGGCCTAACCCTTACACTACCTGATCGATACAACATCATACCTGATGTTTTAAAGCACGTTATTCCAAACAATTTAGGAATGTTAGGTCATTTATGCCCTTTATGGCTTAAAACCAGACTCTGCATCAACTATGTAATTTTCCGTGGGAGTTTTGCCATGGATCCCCGTCCGGCATGCCACAGTCCAGGTGTTAGTCCCCTTAAAACAACTTTTTCATCACTATTATGGCCAGAAAGAGTCCCTGTGGGTTTTAAAATCCGCCTGCCCATTGAAGTCTATGGCGGTTCGCCAATGTTCGCTGGTTCGCGAACATTTGCGGCGGTTCGCGTTTGCGGTTCGTGAACCGAAGATTTTATGTTACCCTTCTTAATTGTATATACATAATATTGGGTGAACGCTTTTCACAATGCTGCAGAGCTATTGAATTTACAATAGATCTTAATCTCCTTTTATAGTACAGTAGACCCAGGTAACCGGCACCCATGGAGATTGGTAGATGCCGGATAAATGTAGTTTCTGGTTGCTTGAGAGTTACATAATAAAGAGGCCTAGATTAGCTGCACATAGGATGCTCTGCTAAGTATATGTGTCAGTGAGTGCTATTCTAGCAGCAGCAGCTTTCACTCCTTACTTACACACAGGTACATTCGGCTGGAGGGTGCAGTGCTGAACCCGGGGAATGTAACACCAACACTGCCCTGGCACAGTCACTCATGCCCGGGGAATGTAACGCCAACACTGCCTTGACTCAGTCACTCATGCCCAGGGAAAGTAAAGCCAACACTGCCCAGGCTCAGTCACTCCTGCCCGCGGAATGTAACCCTAACACTGCACTGGCTCAGTCACTCATGCCCGGGAATGTAACCCTAACACTGCCCTGACTCAGTCACTCATGCCCAGGGTATGTAACCCTAACACTGCACTGGCTCAGTCACTCATGCACAGGGAATGTAACGCCAACACTGCCCTGGCACAGTCACTCATGCCCAGGGAAAGTAAAGCCAACACTGCCCAGGCTCAGTCACTCCTGCCCGCGGAATGTAACCCTAACACTGCACTGGCTCAGTCAATCATGCCCGGGAAATGTAACCCTAACACTGCCCTGACTCAGTCACTCATGCCCGGGGAATGTAACGCCAACACTTCCCTGACTCAGTCACTCATGCCCGAGGAATGTAACGCCAACACTGCACTGGCTCAGTCACTCATGTCGGGGAATGTAGTCACTATTGCTCGGGGAATGTAACGCCAACACTGCCCTAACTCAGTTACTCATGCCTGGGGAATGTAACGCCAATACTGCCCTTGCTCAGTCTCTCATGCCCGGGGAATGTAACGCCAACACTGCCCTGACTCAGTCACTCATGCCCGAGGAATGTAACGCCAACACTGCACTGGCTCAGTCACTCATGTCGGGGAATGTAATGCCAACACTGCCCTGGCTCAGTCACTCATGCCCAGGGAATGTAACCCTAACACTGCCCTGGCTCAGTCACTCATGCCCAGGGAATGTAACCCTAAGTAACCCTAACACTGTCCTGGCTCAGTCACTCATGCCTGTCTACTTCCAAATAAAATCAAATTGCAGAGACGTACAGTGGATGAAATCTATGTGCCTGTAAGCATTTTGTGGCATCATAACCTGGCTCATGGCATTTGTTGAGCCCTGTAAATCTTAATTTGTATTTAAAGAACATGATTCCATTTTTTTCTGGTTGCTTGAGGGTTTCGATTGCTGTAATCATGTTAATAAGAGTGATCTTTTACTTCACTATCACTCTGTTCCTTTTGATAGGATTGAGTTGTGAATTAGGGTGGGAGTAATTATACAGTAATGGCATTTATTCAAAAAAAGTGAAGCCTGGCTATGCTGGTTGCCACACAATGGGAGCTTCCCCCTCTACTTTACTGGCCTCATCTTGGCGCTCATCATGGGCCTCGCAATAAGAGCCTTTGGCGCTCATCTCGGCCATTGCAATGAAGGCCTTTGGCGCTCATTGTGAGCTTCTACCCTCTACCTCTCCCACCCTCGACTTTATTGGCTTAGCGATGAGTGCCTTTGGCGGCGCTCATCAAGGGCCTGGCAATGAGCGCATTTGGTGCTTATTGCGAGTCTCTCCCCCTGTCTACTTCCTCCCTTGTGTCTCATTCCCCTCCCTTTTGTCTCCTTCCCCCCCTGAGTTTTTAACCCCCCTCCCTCCTATGGGTCTCTTTCCCCCTGCCCTGTGTCTCTTTCCCCCCTCTCCCTCCCGTGTCTCTTCCCTCCTCCTGTGTATTTTTCCCCATCCCCCCTGTCTCCGCCCCCCTCCCTCGTGTCTCTTCACCCCTATTTCCCTCCCCTTTTTATCTTCCCCCCTCCTCTCACTCCCGTCTCTTTCCCCCTACTCTCACTCCCGTCTCTTTCCCCCTCCTCTCACTCCCGTCTCTTCCCCCTCCTCTCACTCCCCTGTGTCAGTTCCCCCCTCCCTCCCCGTGTCTCTTTCCCCCTCCCCTGTCTCTTCCCCCTCCTTTTACTCCCATGTCTCTCCCCCTCCTCTCACTCCCCTGTCTCTTCCCCCTCCTCTCACTTCCATGGGTCTCTTTCCCCCCTCCTCTCCCTCCCCGTGTCTCTTTCCCTCCTGTGTCTCTTCCCCAGCTCTCCCTCCCTGTGTTTGTTCCCCCTCTCTCTCCCCTGTGTCCATTTCCCCCTCCCCAGATGTCTCTTCCCCACTCCCTTCCCTGTGTCTCCTTCTACATTTGACATTTACCGGTGTGAAAATATTTGCGGGCTTGAGGAACTGTAGCAATTGAATAGCGATTTTGGGATTGTAACTGTTGCGAGCTTGAAAGATCAAAGGCTTAGATGGGTTGCAAGTTACTATTTTTACAACCGCAGGGATTTTTTAGCCTGTAACCCGTAGATCGTTTGCAGCTCGCAAAAAGACGCCAATTGAACAGCAAATGAGTTTACAGGCTCCTGTAAACAACGACAGCTCAATTGAATCAAGGCCATAGTATACCATAAAAGTGCACTATTTTTACTAAATAGTAACTCCTTCAGATATTCTAAATATCTTCAGTCATTTAACCACAGATTCTGTTCTTTGTTTCCACCAAGTACTCAGTCTCTATCTCCACCAGCCTGGTGGCATCACGTACTAATTCCATATGAAAGAACATTCATTTCTAATTCCCTACAGGTGGATATTTAATTTTAGTTTTCCCATGAACCTCTTTCCACCCATTAAGAAATAGATCTCCATTGACCCTGTATACATTTCATTTTGCAATGTATGATTCCTTTCTTTGTTATGTGCTTATAACGTTTTCCCAATTAATTGTTTCCACCCAGGGAGAAATAAATCTCCATTGACCCTTTTTCTTTTGTCCTGTGTGATTCTTTGATTTGTTATGTGCACACATTGAAATGTTGTTTACACAGCATGGAAGGGTGAATGACTCTGATGCTTTGAGAGAGCAAGCTAATGTCGGACTTCGACATCTAACATCAGCACCAGATTTGCCCTATCGAGTTTCTCCGCCCACCAGCGCTATCTCAAAGGGAGCACCGGCAAAAGGAAAAGGGTCAATGGAGATCTATTTCTCCTAGTGTGGAAAAAGTTATTTGGGAAAACTAAGATTACATATCCCCCTAGGGATCTGTGTGCACTCCATGTTTAGTTGTGTGCGCTCATCTCAGGGTATTTGTGCGTGCGCACAGCTTAGAGGGAACAGTGGATGAGGGGGATGTATGATTAAATCAAGAAATATGACAGTAAATTCTTATTCAATTAAAAAATAACTTTATTGACATTTATGAGTCTTTCCGTACCTAAAAGCATAGTTTTTTTTATTTTCAAGCTCTTTAAACTCATTGCTTTGTTTGATGCAACAAATGTACATAGAAAATATGAAAATTAATGGAAGGGGCTATTAAGGTTAAAAAAAATATAAAGATTATATAAAAAAAAAAAATATTTAGCTTAGTTTACAGGTCCACAAATGTATTATGAGTGCTCAGCATGATGGTGTAGAGCAAAGTCTATACGTTCTGGATCCTTAAATTGAAAGGTTATTGGTAACCAAGCAAAAAGCAGCAATGCACAGTCCAGCATCATATCATGTATTGAAATAATAGAAGCTGGTACATTAGTACAACTTACTGCTCTATTAACGTGATTTACAACTCAGATATCCATAGATCTTTATGAGCTTGCTAACGTTTTTAATTGCTTACATTTATATGAGTGAAGTAGAATTGCGTGATGTCATGTTGATGTGTAATGGCGGACTCATATTAAACCCTTACCCACATTCCATACATACAACTGGTCTTTATCTTGTGTGAGTTTTCTTGTGTCATTTCAAATCTTACTGAAACATTTTCTCATGTGAGATTCAGATCATGCAAATGGTGTTTATCCTGTGTGAGTTCTCATGTGTCGCTTGAGATGTGAGGCCTGAATGAAACATTTCCCACATTCAGAACATGGAAAAGGTTTTTCTCCTGTATGCGTCATCTTATGTTTATTAAGATCTGAGAGATGACTGAAACATTTGCCACATTCAGAACATGGAAAAGGTTTTTCTCCTGTATGAGTCCTCTTATGCTTATTAAGAGCTGAGAGATGACTGAAACATTTCCCACATTCAGAACATGGAAAAGGCTTTTTTCCTGTATGAGTCATCTTATGTGTATTAAGGTGTGAGAACTGACTGAAACATTTCCCACATTCAGAACATGGAAAAGGCTTTTCTCCTGTATGAGTCCTCTTATGTTTATTAAGATCTGAGAGATGACTGAAACATTTCCCACATTCAGAACATGGAAAAGGCTTTTCTCCTGTATGAGTGCTCTTATGTGTATTAAGTCGTGAGACCTGACTGAAATATTTCCCACATTCAGAACATGGAAAAGGTTTTTCACCTGTATAAGTCCTCTTATGGCTATTAAGAACTGAGAGACGACTGAAACATTTCCCACATTCAGAACATGGAAAAGGTTTTTCTCCTGTATGAGTCCTCTTATGTGTATTAAGGTGTGAGACCCGACTGAAACATTTGCCACATTCAGAACATGGAAAAGGTTTTTCTCCTGTATGAGTCATCTTATGTCTATTAAGAGCTGAGAGCTGACTGAAACATTTCCCACATTCAGAACATGGAAAAGGTTTTTCTCCTGTATGAGTAATCTTATGTTTATAAAGATCTGAGGCCCAACTGAAACATTTCCCGCATTCTGAACATGGAAATAGTTTTTCTACTGTGTTACAAATGTGGTCTTCTCCAATGTTATTCCAAATCTTGGATCCATCTGTTGAAAAAAAAAAAAAGAGTTAATTCTGACAGCTTGCAGTTAATAAAAAGTCAAATCATACAAAAACAAAACAAAATACAGTATGGCTGAATGTACAGTATATAGAGTGCAGTGTGATCCGGTGCATACCAATTATCATCAATTATGGTCTTTTGTTTAACTAAATCTGATAGTCTGTAAAGTGTTATTTAAAAGAAAAAACAAATACTGTATAAACACAAACTTTACATATTGCAACTTCTACATGCAATTATTGCCTGCTGCAGGCTGTCATTTTTTATGCCTGTTACTGGGTGGGTGTTTCTGTAAACTAACAATCTGCCCATTAGCTCTGCGGAGAGCACGGACTGTAGTTACTGACACTTTTTCCACTGTGCAGATACAAACTTCCTGTGTGTGCAAAGTCTTCTATCAGGAATTGTGCTAATGAAAATAAAATGGCAGATTGGGGGCATTACACCAGCAAATAAGAAATGTTCCCTAGTGTTTATGATTTATGGGGATTATATGAAAGAGATTTTAAATCAATTAAGTGATAACGATATCTACATACAGTTGAATAATGACATCACAGTGGAGTATTAAGCATGCCGATACGAATACTCTTTTATATGCTTAATCTTTTCATCCATTATCATTGAAACAGGATGACCTTACCCAGATGCTGAGAGTGTGGAGATTAAATAGTAAAAGGAATAAAATAGTAGATGCTGTTAATAAAATGGGCACTAAGTTTTCTGAGGTTATATTAGTAAAGAAATTGTACTAAGTGTTCAGAGGGCACTTGGAATGCCCCACCGACCATCCCCAATAGGGATCCCCATGGTATCTAAAATTAGTCCTCTACCATAGGGGTCCCTATGGACTTCCATAGTACCCTAATCCTCTACCATGGGGGTACCTGTAAAAATCCGTAATATCTTAACACCTAACTAAAAATGTATGTGAATAATAAAAACTTAATTTACTAAAAATAAATAATTACAATAAAAATAAGATAAATTAAAATAAAAAAACTACAGTTTAAATTAAAATATTACATTGAAATGAACATTTAGGTCCGTAGGGAGTGCGATAAGTGTGTGAATGTACGTGTAGAGTCCATAGGGAGTGAGGTAAGTGGGTGAGTGTACGTGTAGGGTCCATAGGGAGTGAGGTAAGTGGGTGAATGTACGTGTAGAGACCATAGGGATTGAGGTAAGTGTGTGAGTGTACGTGCAGAGTCCATAGGGAGTGAGGTAAGTGGGAGAATGTACGTGCAGAGTCCATAGAGAGTAAGGTAAGTGGGTGAATGTACATGCAGAGTCCATAGGGAGTGAGGTAAGTGGGTGAATGTACATGTAGAGACCATGGGGATTGAGGTGAGTGGCTGAATGTACATGTAGAGACCATAGAGTGCATCTGTGCACAATCTGTGCTGAGCTCACAGTTTACTGGCAAATAATCACATATAATTAATGTCAAACTGCGAGTCATCTTCACACTTTGCGAGCTAGCAAAGCGAGGGCCGCAGTTCTGGCCGCAAATGCGTACCTCGCAAAGGCTCCCACATCAGCAGCAATGAGCCAAAGGGACTTAGAAAAAAAACAACAAAATAACGCGAAATGAGGAAATAGGGACTCAAAAAACACCAAAAAATAAAAACAAAATATAAAAAACAAGCATCACACACAGCACGGGGAGACAGCCAGGACGTCCGGGAGTGAGGTTGCACGCAAATTTAAGTCGCATTTAAGAAGTTTCGGCTCTTGAAAATCGACTAAGAGAGAAAAAAATGACGGATGAAAAAAATAAAAATGAGGCTAAAAGACACAGAGCTGCGAAAATCCCCGCCAGGAACGTACGAGTTAGCCAGGAACGTAGCAGATACAAAATATACCATTACAAGGGACGGACGGAAAATGCTCGCGAGCCAAGTAACACATTTTACAACACTTACTTACAACTCATAACATTAGGATTCTAAAATGCCGCCTTACCCGCCTAAACAAAATGGTTTGGCCTTGCGCACGCAGCCAATTTACACTGCACACTTGCCACATTGCTGACAAATTCTAGACCCTCCCCCCACCCTTATCAAGCTCTCTGAGCTATCCATTACGATACTGAGTTGCACAAAGAATGCTGCATATCTTGAGAATTATGTACTACAGAGATAAATAGCTATTGCAATGTATAGACCATTTTGAATTCACTTTAAGAAAAAATAAACATATAGTTATGGTGACAGTGTGACATTACAGAATGTATTATTAATGTTCTTATTGTGTATTACTTCCTCACCTTCCCTGATACTCCCAGGACTCTCCTCCTCCTTCACCTGCTGCTGATCTCTTATATTCAGATCTTCTTGTTCAACCTTGGAGACAACTGGAGGCTTCACATCTAAAGGTCCTACAGATAGAGATAAACAGATTATAGACCTTGACCATTGTAATTATTTACTATCGATCTGGTGTTTGTGTCTTATTAATATCTAAATCCTTTAGTAGAAAGATTCACAAAGACGGAAACAACCGAATGTTATTACTTTGTATGGACAGAAGACCAGATATTGTGTCATTGGGGAGAAAATCACCTTTATCATGAGCTGAGATGTGTGTAAAACTTCCTGGGTGAGAGATGAAGGATAAATACACCCCAATAAGGACTGAAGTAAGTGATAATTGTCCATAAGATATTACTCACCTTCACTGATATTTACAGGAATTTCCTCCTCTTTAATCTCCCGGGGACTCCTCATATTTGTCTCTTCTTCTTGGTCAGACTCTGAGAGATCTGATGGTGTCACTTTGTCACTGTCTGTACAAATAAACATGAGACGGTCACAGGCTGGCATATTTTACACGACCCCGAACGACTTGCGCATCATACCCACAACCCGCGGAACTACACATCAACAGAAAATTCACATACACAATTCACAGTGCGAGACCCGTATCACTTTGAAAAAAATCTCCTCTAAAAAAATCCCACTATCTATCTGTGACTGGTTATCAGTTGCGAGTGGGATAAAGACAGGAAGTGATACCGGATATAATGATATTATACTATATATATAATACAGAGTGATGGGAGTGGGGCTGTCTGTGTCTATCTGTCTGTTGATAGATATATATATATATATATATATATATAGAGAGAGAGAGAGAGAGAGAGGGACAGATAGACAGCCCCTCTCCCATCACTCTGTATTATATATATAGTATAATATCATTATATCCGGTATCACTTCCTGTCTTTATCCCACTCGCACCTGATAACCAGTCACAGACACAAATCACTTCCTGTATTATCTCCTGATCAGTAATTGGAACATTAATCACTTTATTTACCTGCTCAGTGCTCGGACACACACCCGGATCCGCGCCAGAAACCCACGTGGAAACAACAGGAAGTGAATATACCGGATGTTAAAGCATCAAACTACAAGTCCCAGAATCCCCTGCAGTGCAAGCAGCAGCCAATCGGCACAGTAGGGGGCGCTCTCTATATAAAAATGTTTCACTCGTCTGATGAAAATGTTATTAAAAAAAAAAAACAGAGGGATAGATAGATAGATAGATAGAGATAGATAGACAGACAGACAGACAGACAGACAGATAGATAGAGGGATAGATAGACAGACAGACACATAGAGGGATAAATAGACAGAGAGACAGATAGACACACAGAGATAGATAGATAGATAGATAGATAGATAGATAGATAGATAGACGGATAGATAGACAGAGATAGATAGATAGATAGATAGATAGATAGATAGATAGATAGATAGATAGATAGATAGATAGAGAGATAGATAGACAGAGATAGATAGATAGACAGAGAGATAGATAGATACAGACATTTAGATAGACTGAGAGATAGCTAAATAGACAGATAGATAGATAGACTGATAGATAGAAAAAGAGATAGATAGATATATAGACAGACAGATAGATAGACAGACCGATAGATAGATAGATAGATAGATAGATAGATAGACCGACCGATAGATAGACCGACCGATAGATAGACAGACCGATAGATAGACAGACAGAGAGATAGATAGACAGACAGGGAGATAGATAGATAGACAGACAGACAGACAGGGAGATAGTGTAACGGAACCCATCACTGTTTTACCCTGTTTTATGGTTATTTAATTCTTATGGTTAAAATATGATCACATTGCTATACTGTAGATATGTGTGTCTGCTAGCCTAATAGCTAATCCTGTTACAGGGGCTCCTAGTAGCAGGAAAAGCCTATTTTGTAAAGTGTTTACATTTGGAAGAGATAGAGAAGGCACAAAGAGAAGGATAATCTGATCAAGGTCTGTTATTGTATCAAAGTAGCCAGGTAGCCTCCGGGGGGTGTGACCACACCTATTGTTCTCTCTATGTGTATTGTGTGGCCAAATATGGGGGATGTGTATTGCCTGTGGAAAGAGATGTGTATATATTTCTGCATAACAAAATAAAGACTCATAATTCTTTGACTCCCAATTGAGTGTCGTCCAATATGGGTGGATGGGGCTTGAGAGACTGTGCAGTGCTTCTTGGATATTTTACCGTATACCAGCGGAGATATTGGACTTCGTGTTCCAACTCTGTTACAGATAGATAGATAGACAGACAGACAGGGAGATAGATAGATAGATGGACAGACAGACAGATAGAGATAGATAGAGATATATAGATATATAGATAGATAGATAGATAGATAGATAGATAGATATAGAGATAGATAGAGATAGATAGTGTTGGTACTGAATTGATCACGCATAAACAATATTCATTACCAATAAAGTATTCTCTGAATGAACAAATAACTAAGGAACACAACCTGGCAATCAAGGAGTTAAACCAAGCTCTATCAAAATTGGTAGACAAGGTTAAGGGTCAGAATGGAAGTTACTGACTTTGTGCATTTATCCTTGAAAGGTGATATTGAATGACCTTTGATTATTGATGTATGGAGAACCAGACATATGGAAGAGATTATCTGGAATATTTACCTACAATACATGGTATTGAATAACACTTGCTTAATTATGTTCAATTATGGATACATGTGAAAGGAATTATTCATATGATGAAAAGGAATATCAAAGAGACTAATACAATGAAGTCCCTACAGACTGAATGAGTGGAGCAGAAGATTGAATGATGTGTAATGGATGTGAAGTTTGAATGTTTAGTTTGTGTGATGTCATCACATTCCTTTGTAAATCTATAAGAAGTTTGTATTTTGTGACTTACTTCATTCTAAGAATCAGGTAGACATTAATTCACACATGACATGTCTGAAATTGCTAATGTAACAAATTTTTGTACTTATAACCAATAAACACATGCTAAAGACTGAAGTATTTTGGAATATTTTATCGTAAGTTTTTCATCCGTAACCAGAATCCTAATAATAACGAACGAAGATCTTTAATGGTGACCCGAGATCTCCATCATTGGTGACCCCGACGTGATTCTTTGGGATACAGTTTTTTTGGGGGGTTCTGATGAAGAATAGATGAAGAATTCTTGGAGTACATTTGTTTTTTTTTGCATCGTGGTGAAGTGAAGTAGGTCTCGCTGACAGACGCTGGTCGTTTGGATGCCGGTAGAAAGTTCTTCCTCACTGGGCTACAAGATCCGTTGAGTGGACGCACAAGATACGGTGAGTACCAAGAGTTATAAGTGTTAGCAATAAGTCAGGGTGCGAGGTGTGATAGGCCCTGACTAAGTGTAATTGCAGTGGATTGATCACCTACTAGAGAATTGATCATGGATGTAATAGAAAAGTATATTAGTAAACATGCCACAGTGAGATGTGACATGAGGCCTGAAGGATCACTTATTAATCAGTGGATGTCGGTGTGGCAGGAGTGCAATGAGACTAACTCCAATTTAAAGAAAAGTAAACAGAAATTGGGGAATGTTTTGGCTATGTTTATGGCGGCTAAATTAGCCTCTGAAGCTGCAGAGATACAATATACTAACAAAGTTACAGAAATGATGAATGAAAATCATAAACTAAGAGAACAGATTAGGAATATGAATGATATTGCCTTGTCTAAAAATACGTTTTCTGAGGATTGTAAATGTGAAAAGTTGCAGAATGAATTAGATCAGTTGAAACAAGATAATGAGTCCTTACAAGAAGAACTAAATGAGTTAGAAGATGATAAGGATAAGTTACAAGATGAATTAGATGGTTGTTATAATCGTTGTTTAATTGCAGAACAATTAGTTTGTTCAGTCCAGAAAAAAATTGCAACAACTACCCCAAATCTTATGGCTCCCATGCCGAGTGTACTTCCCTCACAAGTTATATCTGTTACTGAGGCAGGAGGAAAGAAGGTTAGTCCAAATAAAAAGGTTAGTCCCAACAGAAAGGTTAGGAAAAAATAGGGGTGTCTGGCCCCAAAAACGTTCATGGTCACTTCATTGTCCATGGACTCTAATGGTAGACCTTATGTCCAAGGTTGTGTAAGGGGCCACTCAACCAAAATGCTGCTGGATATAGGGGCTTCTGTTAGTCTGACTGATAAAAATGACCTATTTCACAGCCTCTGACTGTAACTCAGCTCATGGGTGTTGGAGGTGCGGAAATTCAGGCAGTGAAATCTCAGGATTGTGAAATAAAGATTGATAACACAGTGTTAAATGCACCATAGTGGGTGTGTAATAACAATGAAGGTACAATATTAGGGGCAGATAGACTAACTGATCAAGGATTGATGATAGACATTTGTGACCTGATTTAGGGAGAGAAACAACCACATAGGGTGGCCATCATAAAAGTGAAAGCACATCAGAAAGTGTTAGATAATGTGCATGCCCAGAGGAATGCACAAGTGGATGTGATGGCAAAGGAAGCAGCAATGAAAGGAAAGCCGTGGAACTCCTCACAAGGAGATGAGGAAGGAGTACAGGCTTGGGAATGTCATACTTATGCTAAGGAAAATAATCACGAGCAGATTTTGAGCATAGGTAAAAAGGACATGAATGTGAGTTTGCAAGATGAGCAAAAGAAAGACGAACTGCTACTAAAGATGTTTAGACAGATAGAGGAGGGTCAACCTCAGGATGGTTTCTGTTTACAAGAAGGTATCTTGTTTAAGGAAACTTCAGATGGTCTAAAATTGATCCCACCTAGGATATTGATTAAAGACATTGTGAAAGAAAATCACAGGCTTTTAGGTCATGTGGGTTGTCAGGGTACACAGCAAGCTGTTGAAAGTAAATATTGGTTTTATGGTTTGAAGGGTACAGTTAGTGAGGTGGTAAATGAATGTATTATCTGTGCACAAATGAATCCCGGACCTAAAGGTCAAAGACCAATTTTAGCCAGAGTGCCAGTTGCAGAAGGTCCTTGGTGTAATTTGCAAATTGATTTTGTAGGTCCATTGCCTACAACACCTGGAGGGTACAGATATTTACTGGTAGTGGTTGATGTATTTTCTAAGTGGGTAGAAGCTCTACCTGTAAAGAGGGATAATGCAAAGAGTACAGCAAAAGCATTATGGGAACATGTTTTCTCAAGATGGGGATTTCCAAAGGTGATAGAGAGTGACAGAGGTACACACTTTACTTCTGCAGTAATGCAAGCTCTCTGTGGTATCTTGGGAATAGAGCAGAGACTCCATGTCCCTTATCACCCTCAGTCATAGATAGATAGACAGACAGATAGATATATATAGATAGATAGATAAATAGATAGACAGATAGACAGACGTATATAGGGATAGATAGATAGATAGATAGATAGATAGATAGATAGATAGATAGATAGATAGATAGATAGACAGACAGATATAGATAGATAAATATATAGATAGATAGAGGGATAGATAGATAGACAGATAGACAGACAGATATAGATAGGTAGATAGATAAATATATAGATAGGTAGAGGGATAGATAGAAAGATAGATGATAGATAGACAGAGAGATAGATAGATAGATAGATATAGGGATAGATTATAGATAGACAGAGATAGAAAGACAGATAGACAGACAGATAGATATATATATAGATGGATAGATAGACAGATAGACAGACAGATATAGATAGATAGACAGAGATATAAATAGATAGACAGACAGACATATATAGATAGGTAGATAGATAAATATAGACAGACAGAGGGATAGATAGATAGATAGATAGATAGATAGATAGATAGATAGATAGATAGATAGATAGATAGACAGATAGAGGGATAGATATATAGATAGGTAGATAGAGATGGATAGATAGACAGATAGACAGACACATATAGATAGATAGACAGACAGACATAGATAGGTAGATAGATAAATATAGACAGACAGAGGGATAGATAGATAGATAGAGATATAGATATATAGAGATATAGATAGATAGATAGTAAGATAGATAGATAGAGGGATAGATAGATAGATAGATAGATAGATAGATAGACAGATAGAGAGAGAAGGAGGGAGAGACGGGGAGGGAGGGGGAAAAAGAAAGTGAAGGGGAGAGAGAGAGGGGTCTGGAGCTGTGACACCATACTGGGAGAGAGAGAGAGGGTAGGGGGAGAGAGAGGGGAAGGAGGAGAGAGAGGGGCAGGGAGGGGGAGAGAGGGAGGAAGACGGGGAGAGGGAGAGAAAGAGAAAGAAGGGGGAGGGAGAGAGAGAGGGGTTTGGAGCTGTGACATCATACTGGGAGGGGGGAGAGAGAGAGAGAGAGAGAGGGAGGAGGGAAAGAGAGAGGGAGGGAGAGAGATGGAGAGAGAGGGGGAGAGTGAGGGAGGGGGGAGAGAGGGAGCGAGGGGGAGGAGAGAGAGGGGGGGAAGAGAGAGAGAAAGGAGAGGGGGGGAGGGGGAGAGAGAGAGGGGTCTGGAGCTGTGACACCATACTGGGAGAGAGAGGAAGGGAGAGAGGGAGGGGGAGTGGGGGAGAGAGATTGGGAGAGAGAGAGGGGGTAGGGGGAGAGAGAGAAGGAGGGGGAATGGGGGGAGGGAGTGGGAGAGAGGGAGGGGAAGGGAGAGAGAGGTGGGAGAGAGAGGGGAAAGGGAGAGAAAGAGGGGGAGAGAGAGAGAAGGGGGAGGGCAAGAGAGGGAGGGGGTAAGAGAGGGGGAGGGGGAGAGAGAGAGAAGGAGGGAGGGAGAGAGAGGGGAGGGAGAGAGAGAAAAGGAGGAAGGGGGAGAGAGAGAAAGGGGGAAAGAGGGAGGGAGGGGAGAGAGAGAGGGGGAGGGAGGGGGAGAGAGAGAGAGAAGGAGGGAGAGATGGGGAGGGAGGGGGAAAAAGAAAGTGAATGGGGAGAGAGAGAGGGGTCTGGAGCTGTGACACCATACTGGGAGAGAGAGAGAGAGGGTAGGGGGAGAGAGAGGGGGAGGAGGAGAGAGAGGGGCAGGGAGGGGGAGAGAGGGAGGAAGACGGGGAGAGGGAGAGAAAGAGAGAGAAGGGGGAGGGAGAGAGAGAGGGGTCTGGAGCTGTGACATCATACTGGGAGGGGGAGAGAGAGAGAGAGGGGGTGGGAGAGAGAGGGAGGAGGGAGAGAGAGAGGGAGGGAGAGAGATGGGGGAGAGAGAGGGGGAGCGAGAGAGGGAGTGGGGGAGGAGGGGAGGGAGGGGGGAGAGAGGGAGGGAGGGGAGAGAGAGAAGGAGGGACAGAGAGGGGGGAAGAGAGAGAAAAGAAAGGGAGGGGGAGAGAGAGGGGGGGGCGAGGGAGCGAGAGAGGGGTCTGGAGCTGTGACACCATACTGGGAGAGAGAGAGAGAGAGAGAGAGGGGAGGGGCAGAGAGGGAGAGAGAGAGAGAGGAAGGGGGAGAGAGAGGGGGGGAGTGGGGGAGAGAGAGAGGGGGTAGGGGGAGAGAGAGGAGGGGGATGGGGGGAGGGGGAGAGAGAGGGAGGGAGGGGGAGAGAGGGGGAGGGAGGGGGAGAGAGGGGAATGGAGAGAGGGAGGGGGAGAGAGGGAGGGGGACAGAGAGAGGCGAAAGGGAGGGAAAGAGAGAGGGAGGGGGAGAGAGAGAAAGAGGGTGGAGAGAGAGAGAAGGAGAGAGGGCAAGAGAGGGGATGGGGAGAGAGAGAGAAGGAGGGAGAAGGAGAGAGAGAAGGACGGAGAGAGAGAGAGAGGGGAGGGAGAGAAAAGGAGGAAGGGGGAGAGAGAAAGGGGAGGGAGAGAGAGAAAGGGGGGAAAGAGGGAGGGAGGGGAGAGAGAGAGAAGGAAGGAGGGGGAGAGAGAGAGAAGGAGAGAGAGATGGGGAGGGAGGGGGAAAAAGAAAGGGAAGGGGAGAGAGAGAGGGGTCTGGAGCTGTGACACCATACTGGGAGAGAGAGAGAGGGTAGGGGGGGAGAGAGGAAGGGAGAGAGAGAGGGGGAGGAGAGAGAGGGGCAGGGAGGGGGAGAGAGAGAGGGAGACAGAGGAAGGGGGAGAGAGGGAGGAAGACGGGGAGAGGGAGAGAAAGAGAGAGAAGGGGGAGGGAGAGAGAGAGAGAGGGGTCTGGAGCTGTGATATCATACTGGGAGGGGGAGAGAGAGGGAGGAGGGAGAGAGAGGCAGAGAGGGGGAGGGGGGAGAGAGAGAGGGAGGAGGGTGAGAGAGGGAGAGAGGGGGAGAGAGGGAGTGGGAGAAAGAGGGGGAGGAGGGGAGGGAGGGGAGAGAGGGAGGAGGGAGAGAGAGGGTGAGAGAGGGAGGGGAAGGGAGAGAGAGAAGGGGAGGAGGAGAGAGAGGTAAGGGAGAGACAGAGAGAAAGGAGAGAGAGAGGGGGAGGGAGGGGAAAAAAGAAAGGGAAGGGGAGAGAGAGAGAGATGGGTCTGGAGCTGTGACACCAAACTGGGAGAGAGAGAGAGGGTAGGGGGAGAGAGAGGAAGGAAGAGAGAAATGGGGAGGAGGAAAGAAAGGGGGAGGGGGGGAGAGAGAGAGAGAAGGGGGAGGGAGAGAGAGAGGGGTCTGGAGCTGTGACATCATACAAGGAGGGGGAGAGAGAGGGGGGAGGGAGAGAGAGAGGGAGGCATAGATGGGGAGAGAGGGAGGAAGGGGGAGAGAGAGAAAGGGGGAGAGAGAGGGGGAGGAGGGGAGGGAGGGGAGGAGGGAGAGAAAGGGAGGGAGTGGGAGGGAGAGAGAGAGGGAGTGGGAGAGAGAGAGGGGGAGCAGGAGAGAGAGGGAGGGGGAGAGAGAGAAAAGGAGGGATTTGGAGAGAGAGAGGGGAGGGAGAGAGAGGGAGAGAAGGAGAGAGGCACGGGAGAGAGAGAGAGAAGGAGGGAGAGAGGGAGGGGGAGACAGAGGGGAGTGAGAGACGGGGGGAGAGAGGGAGGGGAAGAGAGAGAGAAAGGAGATAGAGGGAGGGGGAGATAGAGAGGGAGGAGAGAGAGAGGGGTCTAAAGCTATGACACCATACTGGGAGAGAGAGAGAGGGGAGGGGGAGAGAGAGGGGGAGGGAGGGGGAGAAAGGGAGGAAGACGGGGAGAGGGAGAGAGAGAGAGAAGACGGAGGGAGAGAGAGAGGGGTCTGGAGCTGTGACATCATACTGGGAGGGGGAGAGAGAGGGAGGCAGAGAGGGGGAGGGGAGACAGAGGGAGGGGGGAGAGAGAGAGGGAGGAAGTAGAGAGAGGGAGGCAGAGAGAGGGCGGGGAGAGAGAGTGAGGGGGGAGGGAGAGAGGGGGAGAGGGAGTGGGAGAGAGAAGGGGAGGAGGAGAGTGGAGGAGGGAGAGGAGAGAGAGGGAGGCAGAGAGAGGGAGTGAGTGGGAGAGAGAGAGAGGGGGAGGGAGAGAGAGAGGGAGTGGGAGAGAGAGGGAGAAGGAGAGAAAGGGGGAGGGAGAGAGAGGGAGGGGGAGAGAGGTAGTAAGAGGGGGAGAGGGAGGGAGACAGAGAAAGGGGGAGGGAGAAAGGGAGGGGTCTGGAGCTGTGACATCATACTGGGAGAGAGAAAGAGGGGAGGGGGAGAGAGAGCGGGAGGGAGGTAGAGAGAGGGGAGGGAGGGAGAGAGAGGGGAGGGAGAGAGGGGAGGGGGAGAGAGAGAAAAGGAGGAAGGGGGAGAGAGAGAGGGGAGGGATAGAGAGAAAAGGGGAAAGAGGGAGAGAGGGAGGGGAGAGAGAGAGAAGGAGGGAGAGATGGGGAGGGAGGTGGAGAGAGAGAGAAGGAGGGAGAGACAGGGAGGGAGGGGAAAAAGAAAGGGAAGGGGAGAGAGAGAGGGGTCTGGAGCTGTTACACCATACTGGGAGAGAGAGAGAGATGGTAGGGGGAGAGAGAGGAGCAGGGAGGGGGAGAGAGAGAGGGAGACAGAGCAAGGGGGAGAGAGGGAGGAAGACGGGGAGAGGGAGAGAAAGAGAGAGAAGGGGGAGGGAGAGAGAGAGGGGTCTGGAGCTGTGACATCATACTGGGAGGGGGAAAGAGAGAGAGAGGGGGTGGGAGAGGGAGGGAGGAGGGAGAGAGAGAGAGGTAGGGAGAGAGAGGGAGGAGGGAGAGATATGGGGGAGAGAGAGGGGGATAGAGAGAGGGGGAGAGAGAGAGGGGGAGGGAGAGAGAGGGAGTGGGAGAGAGAGGGGGAGGGGGGAGGGAGGGGAGAGAGAGAAGGAGGGAGGGGAGAGAGAGAAGGAGGGACAGAGAGGGGGGGAAGAGAGGGGGGAGGGAGGGGGAGAGAGAGAGGGGGGGGGGTGAGGGAGCGAGAGAGGGGTCTGGAGCTGTGACAACATACTATGAGAGAGAGAGAGGGGGGAGGGGGAGAGAGGGAGAGAGAGAGGAAGGGAGAGAGGGAGGGGGAGAGAGAGGGAAGGGGAGTGGGGGAGAGAGAGGGAGGGGGAGAGAGAGTGGGGGTAGGGGGAGAGGGCGGTAGGGGGGGGGAGAGAGAAGGAGGGGAATGGGGGGAGGGAGGGGGAGAGAGGGGGGAGAGAGAGGGAGGGGGAGAGAGGGAAAGAGAGGGGGAGAGGGAGGGGAGAGAGAGAGGGGAAAGGGAGGGAAAGAGAGGGAGGGGGAGAGAGAGAGGGGGGGAGAGGGAAGGACGGAGAGAGAGGGGAGGGAGAGAAAGAGGGGGAGAGAGAGAAAAGGAGGGAGGGCAAGAGAGGGAGGGGCAGAGAGAGAGAAGGAGGGAGGGGGAGAGAGGGGAGGGGGATAGAGAGAAAAGGAGGAATGGGGAGAGAGAGAGTGGAGGGAGAGAGAGAGAGGGGAGGGAGAGAGAGAAAGGGGGAAAGAGGGAGGGAGGGGAGAGAGAGAAAGTGGGAGGGAGGGAGAGAAGGAGAGAGGGACGGGAGAGAGAGCGAGAGAGAAGGAGGGAGAGAGGGAGGGGGGAGAGAGGGAGGGGAAGAGAGAGAGAGAGGGGGAGGGAAGGGGAGAGAGAAAGGGAAGGGGAGAGAGAGAGGGAGGAGAGAGAGAGGGGTCTAAAGCTATGACACCATACTGGGAGAGAGAGAGAGGGGAGGGGGAGAGAGAGGGGGAGGGAGGGGAGAGAGAGAGGGAGACAGAGGGAGGGGGAGAGAGGGAGGAAGACGGGGAGAGGGAGAGAGAGAGAGAGACAGGGGAGGGTGAGAGGGAGGGGTCTGGAGCTTTGACATTATACTGGGAGGGGGAGAGAGAGAGAGAGGGAGGCAGAGAGGGGGAGGGGAGAGAGAGGGAGGGGGGAGGGAGAGAGGGATGAGGGAGAGAGAGGGAGGCAGAGGGAGGGAGGGGGAGGGAGAGAGAGAGAGGGGGAGAGGGAGTGGTAGAGAGGGGGAGGAGGAAAGAGAGGGGGAGGGAGAGAGAGAGGGAGTGGGAGAGAGAGGGAGAAGGAGAGAAAGGGGGAGGGAGGGGAGGGAGAGAGAGGGAGGGGGAGAGAGGTAGGAAGACGGGGAGAGGGAGGGAGAGAGAGAAAGGGGGAGGGAGAGAGGGAGGGGTCTGGAGCTGTGACATCATACTGGGAGGGAGAGAGAGAGAGAGGGGGGAGAGAGGGGGGAGAGAGAGAGAGAGAGAGGGAGAGAGAGAGAAAAAGGGGGGATGGGAGGAGGGAGGGGGAGAGAGATGGATGGGGGGAGAGAGAGAGGGAGGGGGAGAGAGAGATGGGGGAGAGAGGAAGGGAGAGAGAGAAGGAGGGAAGGGGAGAGTGAGGGAGGGGGAGAGAAAGAAGGAGGGAGGGGGAGAGAGAGAAGGAGGGAGGGGGAAAGGGAGGGAGAGAGAGAGAAGAAGGGGGGAAGGGAGAAGGAGGGAGAGCGAGGCAGAGAGAAGGAGGGGAAGGGAGGGGGGTGGGGGAGGTAGGGGAAGAGAGAGAGAGAGAAGGAGGGGGAACGAGAGAAGGAGGGGGAGAGAGAAGGAGAGAGAGAGAAGGAGGGGGATGGGGGGAGGGAGGGGGAGAGAGGGGGGAGAGAGAGGGAGGGGGAGAGAGGGAAAGAGAGGGGGAGAGGGAGGGGAGAGAGAGTGGAGATACAGCAGAGAAGTGGGATACAGCAGATCGAAGCACGGCCAGGACTGGTGAGTACAGTGAACAGTGTCTATATACACCTTCCTATACTCCTACTCCTCTCATCCTTTGTAAACTATCCAAGTAGATTAAGTTGGGGACTCTCCCTGTGGTAGGGAGAAGTTAAGTCTCTGGTAGGCAAGGATAATAATTGTTCCTAAGGTGGGAATAGAAAGGATAAATATATATATACTTGGTTTCTTGGTTAACAGGGCCCCAAAACCGCTGCTTCTGCTTGCTCATGAACCTTGCTGTATTGCCGTGCTGTTTAAGATAAGAGCATTTTTGTTATTTCGTACCAGACCATATAGCAAAGTCTCTGGAGACTGTAAGACGCCCCGTTTCTGTGTCTAGGGGAAACCCGTTGACGCGCAGAAAACGAACGCAAGTTCCAGTCAAAAGAGAAAGAATTAGGGATATTTTGCTGACACACTTGGTCTTAAGTAATCAACTGGAAAATACTGTTGGAATTGTGGGAGCTATTTCAGCTCAGTACAGCCGCTATATTCTCTGATTGACCAATGTGTTAACAAATAAGGTTAAGTTGTCTACTGAGACGACTACCAAAGAAAATAAAGACTAGAAGGATAGTTGAAAATGGGCACTTCCCAGTCTAAACAATACCCCCCTCCCAACCCGGGAGAATCTTGTAAAGAATATGTATATAGAACATCACCAAAGGGGGGATTCTATGTCGACCCCTTTGTAGATAACATAGCCGGATGGACTGAGGGAATGAGGAGTTCTAGTCCTTTCCCGAGGGAGGGAGCAAATGATGATTTTCATATTAACATGATTAAGGGACTACGCTTGGGGGACGAAAAGGCATTTCCATGGTACATGGGGGGCCCCGATTGGGACATGACAAACATGAGTGAAGGTGGAAGGAATTGGTTAGAGGTAGCGCCACACTGGCTCCCAGTCCCTACTGATGGTGTTAAGAAAAACAAAAAGAAGCTCTTCCCCAAGAAAAAGACTCCAAGCCACACTCCCAGACACACACCCACCCCCTGTCCCACAGCACCCCCGATTTACACCCCACCTATGTCTACCTCTCTATATCCCAACCTAGACACAAGTATGGAGGCTGTGATAGCCGCGTATATGCGCCAACACCCTCCCGCTCCACCACCCGCACCTACCCCCCCTCCACCTCCCCCGCCAGCGCCAGTAGAGGGACAGGGACAAGCAGCTGCTGCTGTAGTCCCGTCTCCTGCAGTTACATGCAGTAGACACACTTATACGTTGAGACATGAGCCTGACACTACCACCGAAGGAGCTTACCCCTTTTTAACAGTAGGCGACCAACTAGTTATGAAGGCACTCACCCACAGTGAATTGAAAGATATTATCAAGGGAGCACCGAACCCCCGTACCAATCCCTCGGCATGTATGATGTATTTGAAAAGAATGTGTCAGGTACAATGCATGACTCAGACGGATATTAGACTAGTTATTGACGGACTGTTAGATTTTGACCCAGAATCAGGTTGGGACTGGATGAACGTACCTACTATTAATACGCCTGACACCAACAATACTACTACTGCCTATGCTCTAGCTACTACAGCCGGAATCAATGCTATGTGGGATGAAATTAGGGTAGAAATGTAAAGATTGTGGAAGGATAAACAGTATACATCCACTGCTTTATCCTGTAAACAGACCCCGAAAGAAACAATGACGGAATTTACTAAAAGGTTTTATAAAAGTTGGGAAGATGAGGCGGGATTGTCATCTGAAGGGGCCATGGGTCTCTTGAAGGTACAAACTGCATAGGCAATATGCTTCCTCTATATTCACTACTCGTCAAACAATTGGTCTCTGAGTGGCCATCATTGACGGCTTCTGAATTTTTGAAGAAGATACATGAGAAAGAAGCAGCAGATTGTTTTGATATTAAGAAAGATGTAAGTAAGACACTCTACCAGAGCCAGGGCTTACAACATTGTGACCCTTACCAAGCGAGACCCAGAGACGACTCAGGCGCACAAAGTACCTCCTATAGATGTAGTAGACAGAGAGGCAGAGGACGGGGACCTGGTACATCCTATAAGTCAGAACTGACTCATTGTTTTAACTGTGGACAACAGGGACACTGGAAAAATGAATGTGTACAACCCCCACAACAACCACAACCTCCCAACCCCCAACAGACCCAGACTGCCCCCCCAACCTCCCACACACCACATACAATGGCAATAGGGCAGCCCTGAAGGAAACACTCCCGCCTTCCCTGTGATTTCCTCAAATTTCCGAGACGAACCATATATAACTTTAAGGATAGAGGGTCAACTAACACCCTTTTTCTGCTCGGAAATATATGAGGGCCCCACCACGAAGTCGGCACCTTCAATGGGAATTAATGGAGTGTCCACCCAAACCTAAATTACACCCCCCCTCCTTGTCACTATACCGCGGACAGACCATGGCTTCCTCCATCCTTTTAGAATCATTCCGTCCTGCCCGGTTAACGTTTTGGGCAGAGACTTACTAGGTTTATTAGGAACTACCGTTGAATTCAATTCCAAGGGAGCCATGAATGTCTCACTCGACCCCCTTGACCCTCCCCTTAAAACCCTCCTTAGAACTGACCCTGACTTAAGTGAAATACCTTACATTACAAGGATATGCTCACTCCTTTAAATACCACAAATGGGTATGCCTCTATTTGGCCTTCCAGCAGAAAACTTCACTCATAGCCACATATATTACAATGGCAGTACACAACCCCGGAAATGGAATTTCTTTACTTATGTACAATCAGCCACACCACTTAACTCTATATGGATGCAACACCTCATACGCACGTATTTCCCATCAAAATATAATAAGAGTGTATAATTTATGTTAACCCACACTAACCCATGGTATAACTGTTTTAGGGCCCTAGGAAAATGTAAATCTGTTGGTTGGTCCACTTGCTCCAATACCACACCTATTTTTATAGGACCTCCTCCCTTTCTGACCTGTACAAGAGTTGTACACCTTGGAGCTATAGTGGTCCCGGAAGTCCCTACTTATTTTCTCTTTTACATAATATATCAATTAATAGTACTGGTTGTAGCAACAGTAATGGGTCCATGTCTAATCTCTTCCACCTTATGCCGCCTTCTCCAGCCATGAATGTATACTTTATCTGTGGCAGGTACGCCTATCGATGGCTGCCCCCTAATTGGGTGGGCAGTTGTTATTTAGGTCAAGTAATCCCATATATATACACAACCCCAACACTTCCACAAGGCCGCATCAGAACCATGAGGGATATAGAGCAGAAGTGCGGGTGGAAAATATTTCTAGACACCCTAGGTATAGGTAGAACTATCCATACTTTCTCTACTAGTACAGAGGGCCTTGAGTAGCTCTGCTGAAGCAATTGGGAAACTAAACCAGGAGCAGGTGCAAATTCAGAATGGTCACTTTGTAGAATAGAATGGCTTTAGATTATGTTTTAGCTTCCAAAGGTGGTGTGTGTGCTTTAATAGGTAAAGAATGTTGTTATTATATTGATGATAATTCTGTTTACTGTCATTACTTCCCTTGTATTCCTTTGTGCTTTTATTACATACTGCAAGGCTTTATTCCTAAGAATTTTCATCTAAATACTGTGACTTAACACCACCCGGTCACAGGTATATCTCATGTACTGATACCCTGGAGGGTCTATCACCTTCCAGTGTCTCAGTTCGCTTCCTATCATATATATACACCATTGCTTACATCCCAAATAAAGATCACGTTGTGATCTAAGAGGGGAATGAAGGGGTTAACATATTCTGCTGATGAAGGGGTTAACATATTTTGCTGACACATAGCCTAACCATAAAATCATGTGCCTATCCTTGGGATGTTTTTCGACCTTACTAAAACACAAAACATTTCTAGTTGTTCTAGAAACAGACAAACACCTGATTATTTGTCCTTGTACCAACTAACATGACCCGTAAAGATGCTGCTAATATCTGCCTTCTTTTGCAAATATATAATCTATGCAGTCACGTGGCAGTAAACGGAATTAGTACTGAGAAAGATTTTGTGTGTGTGTTACTTCCAGTACGAATTTCACAGAATTCTGTTTGGGCCCTGTGTTTCTAAGCCGCCAACTACTAATTAGGAAGCCCCAACACTGCTTCTCCATTGCGAGGCTTGGCTTCTATTCCGTCACTGCCACCAAATGTAACAGAGTTGGAATAATAAGTCCAATATCTCCGCTGGTATACTGCAAAATATTGGTAATCTTAGGAAGTTTATTCCCATTAGTGTTTCCCACTTATATCAGTAACAATATATTTAACATATGGGTTTATTTACAATTTGGCCAACAAGTTAGTTGTCTATAATTTTTTATTACAATGATAACAACGACGAAATTAAAAAGATTTAAAAACAGTCTAAAATCAATGGAAACTGGATTCTCCTCTGATAAACTGTGATTCAAGTCACTATTAAATAATTCATAAAAATATTAGCTTTCTCTTAATATTTGGAGAGAATCATCAAAGTTGCATTCCACTAAAGGTAACTTCTATCCATACATCACAAGGTCTTATAAGAGACTGTTATACATCCTTTTATAATTCAAAAGGAAAAGATGATGAGGTTACTTAAGACTTCCTCTTGTGTTAATGTTGGAATCAGTATGGTGGGTATAAAATCATACTTTAGATATTAGGCAAAAAATAGAGCAAAACTTATAGTTCTATATAGAAACTTAATATAGGAGACTTGGTAATTCCTTTATCTCCTATCTATAATCTATTGTGCCCTGATACTCAGGAATTAATTGAATAAGAATCATATAACTCACAATTCGTAGATCATTGTGTGCAATGCACCTTTAAGGCAGTTATCCTGATTCATGTGACTAGCCCTGTTCTGGGATAATATGTCCTTATGCCTGACAGGCAATGTCTCAGGTAACTTTAATGTCTGAAACTTATATGGTTGTTACAGTCATTAGTTTCTATATATAATTAGAAGAGAACACAATCTGTGTATTTCATTTTGCCTGATCTTGAAGAGCCATACTGCAATATCCTGGAGTTACCTAACTAGTGCCATGCTTCTTAGTCAGAACGCTAATGCTGCATGGCTTCACTTCCTAGTGTCACGTGGACGGCGTCCTGCGTAATGACGCACGTTTGCGTGTAAACGCCTCTGCCTGATGTGTTTCAACGTGCTATGACGTCTTTATCAAAGGGGGGGAGGCATCTAGGCCGTTGATGATCTTTTATAGTAGCTGGGTTGCCGTTGAAACCCATATTGAAATCGTGGCTGGATGGAAACCATGTTTAATGAAGGCCCGAGCCTTCTGAATGTTTATATGTGGCTAAATAAAACGACATATCACATGAGCAACCAAATCTATGGTTGCATGCAGATATAAAACAGATCTACAATAAGCATGAATGTGGATCTGAGATCTGATGACTGAAAAAGTATTATGTCTATATCCCTATTTAGGGTCTATGTATGATGCAGCTTATTATCCCTCCACTGTATTAGCATATGTGTTGAAACAGTAAGGCCATTAGATTGGAATAGAACTAAGTTGTAGGTCTCTATAGAGTCCAAAATCTTGGAATTCATCCACTGTGTTGGAATATGTATTGAGACAATACTGCCATAAATTAGAGTGATACTGAACCATAAGTCTATATATAAACCAGCATAATTAAATTTATCCCCAGCATTGGTATGTGTATTGGGACGATAATGCCATTAGTTTGGGATGAAACTCTATTATAAGTCTGTATACAATATAGCATATTTGTTTTTATACACTGCATTAGCATGTGTATTAGGGCTAACAGTGCCAATAAAGCTAAACTATGAATCTATTTATGATCCTTCATATTTGCATATTCCTGTATTAGGATGTGTATTGGGACAATAATGCCATAGATGTAAGGTGACGATAAACTATGAGTCTATAGATATAGTCAAGCCCTCTCATCCCCTCCATTAGCATATGTACTGAGACAATAGTACCATCAATTTGAGGTGAAACTAATGTATAAATATAGTAGATAATATTTTGCCTACCTAGTAGGTCCCTAGGTCACATTTAGATGATATAATACCATATTGAGGTATATACTACTCTCCATCTTTGGGATTTGAAATAGGAGTATCAACTAATAAATTGAAGAAGACATGTAAATTCCAATATTGGAAATGAAAAAGTGTTAATTGTGATAAAAACAAAGCTAAAAAAACGAATTGTGTTATAGTGTTAGTGGCCATTAGAGGAATGTTGTTAAACATTATAAACCTAATGGTGACCACTGAATATAGTGTAAGACAGTAGTGAATCTAAGTGATTTCTATTTATTGTTGTGCCATACCATAAAGTTAATATATGTTATCACCCTATTGCTGGCCACCTAACACCATGTTTAAGATAGTGAATCAAATGAATGTGTATTCTATTTTAATCCGGTGCCTTCATGACTAGGTGTGAAACCAGATTAGTGAGGACAATAATGATGTGTATAATGAGATGCAACATAAGCTGCCCTCTATGTATAGATAGAAGAGAAGAAGTGCTATAGTGCATTATATAGCTAGACTTCCAATTATTTGATTTTTAAGTGATATAGTATATTGTAATCTATAATTTGTGTACTTTAAAGTTTTAGTTCAAATTAGTGATATTGAAACTTCATTATATCCCAACATTCGAATGTTTCCTAGGGGAATGCTATCTTCCTGATGTGAGGAGACCCTGTTTCAAGGAGTTAGGTATGTTTAGGTCTATAGTACCAATGCTAACCAAAGGGATATTAGGCTTGAAAATAATGCTGGTAAATTGCCGGCTCATATTTTATGTATCTCCTGCCTAGTAAGATGTATAAGCTTGGCAGTTCAAAAATGAGGCCTATATTCTTTGGCTCTATATGAGTTGATTCTCAAACACAAACTGAGTATTGACTACTACCCTATGCATATTTAAATAAATGAAGTAAATGAAAAGCCCTCATTCAATCCCCTAGGGACTTGGGCCTTCAATTTATAAATCCACCTGGCCTCACATTGTAAAACTTTCCTTTTCTTGGGCCTGACTCAACATTATCAATCACACAAAAGCGAAGAACATCACTGTTATTATTGTGATAGTATTTGATGTGACGTGCAATTGGTGTGTCATAGGAGTTATTAATGGCATAGATATGTTCTCCTATTCTACGACGTAGCTGTCTTCGTGTTTTGCCTACGTAGACTTTGTCACATAAACATGTAGCTACATAGACAACTCCTGTAGATAAACAGTTGTAACATTTGTCAATGTCAAAGACCTCCTTAGTGATTGGATGTTCATATCTTTTTGTTGGTTTTATATATTTACAAAAGCTGCATCGCCCACACCAGAAACATCCTTTAGGTGGTTGTAACCAAGTTTTGCATGGGTTGTACTCTTTAAAATGGCTATGTACAAGCATGTCTCTAAGGTTAGTACCTCTACGATAGGTGATGGAAATTCTGGCTGGTAGGATAACTTTCAGATCCTCATCGCTCAATAGCAAATGCCAATGTTTCAACAGAATATTTCTGATAATATTGGAATCATCTCCATACGTCATAATACATCTAGGTGTATTTTCTGTTTGTCTATTTTTTGGCAGTTTCTGTTTGGATTCTATGAGGGTAGTGTTTGGTAGTTGTATCCATTCTTGGAATCATGTTTTTAATGTGATCATTGAGCAATTCTGCTCTATTACATCCTAAAGCATGTTTATAGGCCAATTTTAGACATTTCTTGGGATAACCTCTTTCTCTAAATCTTAATCGTAGTTTGTCAGCTTCAATTTGGAACTCTTTATCTATGCTACAGTTTCTCCAAATACGGAGGTACTGGCCTTTAGGGATGCCTCTTTTGATGGGTTCATAGTGTTGGCTTTCCCAATGTAGCAAGGCGTTTGCCGCTGTGTCTTTCCTATAAGTAGAGGTGGTAATGTTACCTTCACCATACTGATTCCAACATTAACACAAGATAGATACAGATAGATATATATGGAGAGAGAGAGTTATATAGATAAAGATAGATACAGATAGATATATATGGAGAGAGAGAGTTATATAGATAAAGATAGATACAGATAGATATATATGGAGAGAGAGAGAGTTATATAGATAAAGATAGATACATACATATATATATATATATGGGAGAGAGAGTTATATAGATAAAGATAGATACAGATAGATATATATGGAGAGAGAGAGTTATATAGATAAAGATAGATACAGATAGATATATATGGCAGAGAGAGAGTTATATAGATAAAGATAGATACAGATAGATATATATGAGAGAGAGAGAGTTATATAGATACAGATAGATACAGATAGATATATATGGAGAGAGAGAGTTATATAGATAAAGATAGATACAGATAGATATAAATGGAGAGAGAGAGTTATATAGATACAGATAGATACAGATAGATATATATGGGAGAGAGAGAGAGTTATATAGATAAAGATAGATACAGATAGATATATATGGAGAGAGAGAGAGAGAGTTATATAGATACAGATAGATACAGATAGATATATATGGGAGAGAGAGCTATATAGATAAAGATAGATACAGATAGATATATATGGAGAGAGAGTTATATAGATAAAGATAGATACAGATAGATATATATGGAGAGAGAGAGTTATATAGATAAAGATAGATACAGATAGATATATATGGAGAGAGAGAGAGTTATATAGATAAAGATAGATACAGATAGATATATATGGAGAGAGAGAGTTATATAGATACAGATAGATACAGATAGATATATATGGGAGAGAGAGAGTTATATAGATACAGATAGATACAGATAGATATATATGGGAGAGAGAGTTATATAGGTAAAGATAGATACAGATAGATATATATGGGAGAGAGAGAGAGTTATATAGATACAGATAGATACAGATAGATATATATGGGAGAGAGAGAGAGTTATATAGATACAGATAGATACAGATAGATATATATGGGAGAGAGAGAGTTATATAGATAAAGATAGATACAGATAGATATATATGGAGAGAGAGAGTTATATAGATAAAGATAGATACAGATAGATGTATATGGAGTGAGAGAGAGAAAGAGAGAGAGTTATATAGATAAAGATAGATACAGATAGATATATATGGAGAGAGAGAGAGAGTTATATAGATAAAGATAGATACAGATAGATATATATGGAGAGAGAGAGTTATATAGGTAAAGATAGATACAGATAGATATATATGGAGAGAGAGAGTTATATAGGTAAAGATAGATACAGATAGATATATATGGGAGAGAGAGTTATATAGATACAGATAGATACAGATAGATATATATGGAGAGAGAGAGTTATATAGATAAAGATAGATACAGATAGATATATATGGGAGAGAGAGTTATATAGATACAGATAGATACAGATAGATATATATGGAGAGAGAGAGTTATATAGATAAAGATAGATACAGATAGATATATATGGAGAGAGAGAGAGTTATATAGATAAAGATAGATACAGATAGATATATATGGGAGAGAGAGAGAGTTATATAGATAAAGATAGATACAGATAGATATATATGGAGAGAGAGAGTTATATAGGTAAAGATAGATACAGATAGATATATATGGAGAGAGAGAGTTATATAGATACAGATAGATACAGATAGATATATATGAGAGAGAGAGTTATATAGATAAAGATAGATACAGATAGATATATATGGGAGAGAGAGAGTTATATAGATAAAGATAGATACAGATAGATATATATGGGAGAGAGAGTTATATAGATACAGATAGATACAGATAGATATATATGGAGAGAGAGAGTTATATAGGTAAAGATAGATACAGATAGATATATATGGAGAGAGAGAGTTATATAGGTAAAGATAGATACAGATAGATATATATGGGAGAGAGAGTTATATAGATACAGATAGATACAGATAGATATATATGGGAGAGAGAGTTATATAGGTAAAGATAGATACAGATAGATATATATGGGAGAGAGAGTTATATAGATACAGATAGATACAGATAGATACAGATAGATATATATGGGAGAGAGAGAGTTATATAGATAAAGATAGATACAGATAGATATATATATAGAGAGAGAGTTATATAGATACAGATAGATACAGATAGATATATATGGGAGAGAGAGTTATATAGATACAGATAGATACAGATAGATATATATGGGAGAGAGAGCTATATAGGTAAAGATAGATACAGATAGATAGATATGGAGAGAGAGAGAGTTATATAGTTGTACACACACCCCTTACTCCCCACTCATACAATAGGACACACAACTTACATGTCCACAAGTTCCCTGCAGCTCGTTATAACTAACACCTAGTTAGGCCGTCTTCCTCTTTCACTTCAAGTTTTCTTTCGTATGCTTCGCCTACTGTGGCTAAGAAAAACAAATTTTGGGATTGGACTACGGGTCCACCATGTTGGTTATGGGCAAGAGCTAAAAAATATCATAAGAAGTGCTGGCAGTAATGCTCTCAGTGTTACAGGATGAGATACATTACTAGGGAATAAGCTGAAATCACCTCTCTGATTGTACTTTATATATGACACTGACAGATTGTATTAAGGATGTGATGCTCTGTATGAGATGTGTGTAGGGAAACAGCAGCAGCACTATATGTATTCATTTACACTCAGACATAGCAATAATATAGTTGTCATTGTGTGTAATTTGCGTACAGAGAAAGTAAGCATAGAGAGAGGGAGAGGGTGCAGAGATAGAGAGAGGGCGCACAGAGAGACACAGGGTACACAGAGAGGGCACATAGAGAGAAAAAGGGTACACAGAGAGAAAAAGATGCTACACAAAGAAAGGGCACACAGAGAGAGGTAGAGGGTGCAGAGAGAGAGGGCGCACAGAGAGAAACAGGGTACACAGAGAGAGGGCACACAGAGAGAAACAGGGTACACAGAGAGAGAGATGCTACACAGAGAGACGGTACACAGAAAGGTAGACAGGGTACACAGAGTTAGTGGGAGTACAGAAAGAGGGCGCAGAGAGTGAAAGACAGGGTACACAGAGAGAGGGCGCAAAGAGAGAGACACAGTACATAGAGAGAGGGCGCACAGAAAGGTAGGCAGGGTACAAAGAGAGAGAGAGCGCAGAGAGAGACATGGTACACAGAGAGAGGGCGCACAGAGAGAGAGACAGAGTACACAGAGAGAGAGCGCAGAGAGACATAGAGACAGGATGCACAGAGAGAGGGCGCACAGAGAGGAAGACAGGGTACACAGAGAGGGTGCACGCAAACAGACAGAAGACAAGATTTGTAAGACAATATAATAATATATTATATATTGTTATATATATAATAATATTTATGACCGACAAGTGACTAGTTTATATATATATGTGTGTACAAGAAAACAAAAATATATATATTTCTATATTTATTTATAAAGGGTGAGGTAGGCAGGAGTGTCCAGTAATCCAGATGAATAATTAGAGTATTGCAGTATATAGTGATACCTTTTTTATTGGACAGATATATTCATAGTTTTCAGGACAAGCTTTAGAGAGCTTCCTCTCTTTCTCGGGTCTTTTGCTTCGGACTTGATAAAGAGAGCGAGCTCTCGAAAGCTAGTCATAATATTTATCAATAAGTTTGTCCAATAAAGAAGGTATCACTATATTCTACAATACTCTGATTATTTATATATAAATATATATATATAAACAGTGCCTTGCAAAAGTATTCACCCCCTGTGACTTTTTACCTATTTTGTTACATTACAGCCTTAAGTTCAATGTTTTGTTAATCTGAATTTTATGTGGTGGATCAGAACACAATAGTCTAAGTTGGTGAAGCAAAATGAGAAAAATATATACATAAAACTATTTTTTAGAAATAGAAAACAGAAAAAGGTCATGTGCGTATGTATTCACCCCCTTTATTATGAAGCCCATAAAAAGCTCTGGTGCAACCAATTACCTTCAGAAGTCACATAAATAGGGAAATGATGCCCACCTGTGTGCAATCTAAGGGTCACATGATCTGTCATTACATATACACACCTTTTTTGAAAGGCCCCAGAAGCTGCAACACCTAAGCAAGAGGCACCACTAACCAAACCCTGCCATGAAGACCAAGGAACTCTCCAAACAAGTAAGGGACAATGTTGTTGAGAAGTACAAGTCAGGGTTAGGTTATAAAAAAATATCCAAATCTTTGATGATCCCCAGGAGCACCATCAAATATATCATAACCAAATGGAAAGAACATGGCACAACAGCAAACCTGCCAAGAGACGGCCGCCCACCAAAACTCACTGACCGGTCAAGGAGGACATTAATCAGAGAGGCAGCACAGAGACCTAAGGTAACCCTGGAGGAGCTGCAGAGATCCACAGCAGAGACTGGAGTATCTGTACATAGGACGACGATATGTCGTACGCTCCTTAGAGTTGGGCTTTATGGCAGAGTGGCCAGAAGAAAGCCATTACTTTCAGCAAAAAACAAAATGGCAAATTTTAAGTTTGCGAAAAGGCACGTGGGACACTCCCAAAATGTATGGAGGAAGGTGCTCTGGTCTGATGAGACTAAAATTTAACTTTTCGTCCATCAAAGAAAATGCTATGTCTGGCGCAAACCCAACACATCACATTACCCAAAGAACACCATCCCCACAGTGAAACATGGTGGTGGCAGCATCATGCTGTGGGGATGTTTTTCAGCATCCGGGACTGGGAAACTGGTCAGGGTGAGGGAAAGATGGATGGTGCTAAATACAGGGATATTCTTGAGCAATACCTGTACCACTCTGTACGTGATTTGAGGCTAGGATGGAGATTCACCTTCCAGCAGGACAATGACCCCAAACACACTGCTAAAGCAATACTTGAGGGGTTTAAGAGTCACAGCCCAGACCTCAGTCCAATAGGAAATAGGTCAGACTTAAAGATGGCTGCTCACAAGCACAAACCATCCAACTTGAAGGAGCAGGGAATGGGCAAAAATCCCAGTGGTAAGATGTGGCAAGCTCATAGAGACTTATCCAAAGCGACTTGATTGCCGCAAAAGGTGGCTCTACAAAGTATTGACTTTAGGGGGGGGAATAGTTATGCACATTGACTTTTTCTGTTATTTTGTCCTATTTGTTGTTTGCTTCACAATAAAAAAGAAAAGAAAAACATCTTCAAAGTTGTGACATGTTCTGTAAATTAAATGATGCAAATCCTGAAACAATCCATGTTAATTCCAGGATGTGAGGCAACAAAACACGAAAAATGCCAAGGGGGTGAATACTTTTGCAAGGCACTGTATAGGTGATTACATGGATATTGTCTATTTGGAGTTGTTGGATAAATTAGAAAATGAAGCCTCCCGAGATAACAAGCAGTCTGTACCGCCATTAACAGGTTAGTCTAAAAACTGCTAATTGTATCTGTGTTTTGTATATTATTGTTTGCATAAATCCGGCTTCATTATTCTATTACATTTTCAGTTTTGGGTATTACGACTGACGTATCAGAAACTATTCAAAATCAAACAGCCTGTGACATACAACCCAACAACCCTACAGATACAAGAAGATCTCAATATGATGACAAGCCCTGAAAACGTCTTCTAAATCTGGTAATATATTTATTCCGTGTATAAGAAAGTCTTGTTTAATAAGTTATTTAAACATTTTTTATTACAATTATAATTTATTTCACAGAGACAAAAGAGCAAGAATATTAAACAGCGACGCACAGCGCCAACAATAACATACGGCGATGAACAACCTTCCACGTCCGGTTATGCTGCTACACGTCCTCGCGCCGCCATGACAGCTTCAGCTCGAAAACGCCCTAGTGCTCCCCTACAAAATATTACGAACCCCATAAATCAACAACAATTTAACAACACTAGTCATCAACGCTATTGTGTTATGTTGTGGAAAATTACGAAAACGGATACCTTTTTTAGCATATATATACACATATTATACTTTTATTACCTAAAACTGTACATTTCTATTGTAGCCTATAAAGTAGGAAACAGTTAATTATGTATTACATTTAATTCTTTGTTATTAAAAACTCCCCATTCTCATAATAATCGCTAAAATGATAAAGACATATGACTAAGTCAAATATATAACTTTACAACAAACATACAAAACGACGTAACTGTAAAGAAAAAAAATATTTAAAAATATGTCTATATAATTTAAGCGATAATTTCTTTATCTGTTAATACATGTTTTTTAAACAAACACAGCATTAAATTACCGCTAAAATACACCATTATCTATTCAGCTATTCAGGAATATATTGAGTAGTATATGTATGTATGATACGTCAACAGTTCATTTTGACAGGTGGCCCCGCCCTTTCACCCTCATACCACACCCACCCCTTTCTAACCACGGCTTTTGCGCCATATAGTGGCTCCGCCTACTGCGCATCCACTTATCCCTACCCGAAAGCACCCCATACCACTGAACCCCCATATTTATAGGCGTGAAATAATTTATAGAAATTGTTAATAAAAAATAAAAAGTGACTACATTATTTACTGTAGCCTTACTAAATTATAGAAAGGTTTAGTAACGGCGTCACATGTGCGCTGTGATCTTATTAATAGATTAACAATATAATCTACATTATGTATTGTAGATCAGTTATAGAAAACAGACAATAACCACATTATCAGCCCGTAGGGGCATCAGGAATCCCAGAAGGACTGCGGGCTTGAAATTCGTCGGAGTTACATAGCTATTAGATTAGAACATGCCGCGAGTTATGGACTTGAGACGCAAACCCATAAACCGTTTTTCGAACGTTGGATGCGCGGCCGTGAACATGATAGATTAGTCAAACCCGTAGTTACGGGTTTAGACAGAGCCAATGGAAACAGAGATCGTCATCATTACGTCACAGAAAAATGGAGGTCAGATTTCAAAGTCTTACGGGTTCAATTACGAATTACGATCGGACCCGCATTCCAGAAATAATGCAATATTAATGAAGCCGTAAATATGATATTATATTACATGTGAGTTCCATTATATGTATTAACACATTGATTGCCGGGACCGATATAACACGGAAATTAAACATGAAATAAAAATTTTCTTTGCTGATTTGCGGGCTTGAGAATATTGTGCTATTAATTCTAAGACCTAACATCACTTTCCCTCTTCCATTTACCGTGCTACGGTTTGGACTTTACCCCTTTAGCGGGTCCTCTCTGGTACCTGTCGGCTTTTTGGCTCCATTTGCGGGTTACGGGCTTGAACGCCAATGAATTTATTGCAATTTAATAGCATGATAGGAAGCGTAACAGTTACGGGCTCGACAGATCAAAGGACTTGCGGCCGCGCAGTTCAAATTTCCACGTCCCGTAGCCTTTTCTCGCCCTTACCTCGGAAGTCGTTGACGGGTTGCTTTACGGGTCTAATTTAATAGCTGTGAGTCTTATGGGCTACATTACGGGCTTTGGATTTACACGTTGAGCTGATTTAGTAGGGCTGTATGTATAGGTAATAACATTTTTATTTAAAAGCAAAAAAACCTATAATGAAGCGGATACGTTACAATGGATTCTGTAATTCAACAAGTATAGGTCTTATGGGCGTAGTCAATGAACTGTAAAAATAAATAATATATATATATTTGGTGTATGTTAATAAGGATATTGGGGAAAATATCTCTCTAAAGCTTATAACACCGCAGATTGGATCATTTAATACAGAAAGTCCACAGGTGCTGGATTCATGTTTTTAATCTATTAATAAGATCACAGCGCACATGTGACGCCGTTACTAAACCTTTCTATAATTTAGTAAGGCTACAGTAAATAATGGAGCCACTTTTTATATTTTATTAATAAGTTCTATAAATTATTTCACACCTATAAATTTAGGGTTCAGTGGTATGGGGCACTTTGAGGTGTGGATAAGTGAATGTGCAGTAGGCGGAGTCATGATATGGCGCAAAAGGCGTGATTAGTGATGTGGATAAAAGGGGCGGGGCCACATGTCAAAATTAATTAATGATATATCATACATATAAATACTACCTCTCCCCCCTCTTTCTCTCTTATCCTCTCCCCTCCCTGTCTCTGCCATCATCTGTCTCTCCCAACATCTCCCCCCTCTGTCACTCTCATAATCTCCCCTCCGTCTCTCTCATCCTCTCCCCTCTCTGTCTCTCCCATCCTCTCCCCTCTCTGTCTCTCCCACCCTCTCCCCCCTCTGTCTCTCGGATCCTCTCCCCTCTGTGTCTCTCCCATCCTCTCCACCCTCTGTCTCTCCCACCCTCTGTCTCTCCGATCCTCTCCCCTCTGTGTCTCTCCCATCCTCTCCACCCTCTGGCTCTCCCATCATCTCCCACTCTGTCTCTCCCACCCTCTCCCCCCTTTGTTTCTACCATCATATCCCCCCCTGTCTCTCCTATCCTCTCCCATCGTTCCCCTCCTTGTTTCCCATCCTCCCCCTCTCTATTTCTACCATCCTCTTCACCTCTGTCTCTCCCATTCTCCCCCTCTCTGTCTCTCCCATCCTCTTCCCCCTTTGTCTCTCCCATCTCTGTCCCTCCGATGTCTCTCTCTCCCCCTCTTCAACCATCTTACCTCAGTCTTCATGCAGGGTCTGCTGGCTCTTCCTGTGCAGGCTCTTCCCCCTGGCGGCTCCTCCTCCCCTGGATCAGAGGAAAGAGCCTGGGAGGAGCAGGGAGCCTGAGACAGCTGGTGGGGTAATTTTTGCTGCACCTAAAGAAAAGCCACCCGGCGCGCTGCGTCCCCCACGCCCCACACTTCCTACACCTCTGCCTGTGCCTGAATATCTGCACATGATGTCTATTGCTTTGACCAGAGGATCTCACCATCCAGAAGCAATCCGCCTGTTTATTGTATGAACAAAGAGGGGCCTGGCTAAGTGTGATGTGTAAGACTGGGTTTGTATGAAGATTGTCTCAGCTTATGTTTTCACTGTTTTTCCATTTTTACTTTTTCTACTTTTTACTATACCTGTCTTCCTTTTTACTGTCCTACGACTTCTAACACTTATGCACCTTGTTCTATCAACTTGCTAGGATCTAGTACGTACTAACATCTGATAAGGAAGAGCAACTAGGGAACGAAGAAGTTATCATGCATAAACACTGGATTGTTAGTAATATCAGTGGAAAATGTATTGGTTATTAAATTACATCTATCACCTAAATACCTCATAAGACAATCAAGATAAAGGGAATCTGGTTCTATGGCCTAGTTATTGGTAATTGGTTGGGTGGTGTTTTGTGAAAAGGAAGTGAGGCTATTTTGTTTGCATTAACCATTGTTTTTTTTATTTACAAATCTGGACTTTTATATCTATTGCACCACAATCTGGACTATATCATGGTAACATATAACAGCTTATGTGGATGTTTTCATCCACCCCATTGGACTATTTCCTTTTTATATGGACTTGGTCAAACAGGTGCTCACTTATTTTTATCTGGATTTATTATTTTTTATGAATCTATTGTTTTTTTTTTCATCAGTATTTGATTTTTTTCTTCAACAGACTTTTAACATCTGGACTGTGAACTTTGTGCTAAGGACTCCATTAGTGAGAGACTTTTACATTTTTCCACAGATAATATTGGACTATTATAATTGCTTTTTAATTTGTTTGTTTTTTATTTTTGCTATATATAATTTTTTTTTTTTTGCAATGCTCTTGTTGGGAAGGGTAGTAGGTGCAAAGGACTATGTGAGATGTAATATATCCATGTAGTAGGAAACTCATCTGTACTGGATCCTTTAGGGGCCTTGAGTCTCTTTAGGAGCCAGGCTGAAGATCATGCCTCTACTTCTAATTAGGTTTATCATTTTTTATTCTTTTTTATATCTGTTTTAGTTGCAATGCTTGAAACGTTCATTAAGATTGCACCCTGGGTTAAGTGTCATAGGGGGAGTGTTGTGGAGAAATACAAATATCCATACAATATTTAGTATCTATCTTATAAATCTCTGTCTCTCTCCCAACCTCTCCCCTCGCTGTCTCTCTGCCATCCTCTCCACTCTCTCTCTCATCCTCTCCCCCATTGCCTCTGCCCCCTATGTCAACAATCCTTTCCGCTCTCTGTCTCTTGAATCATCTCCCCCTCTGTCTCTTCCATCAACAAAAACACTGTCTTTCACATCCTCTCCCCCCTCTGTCCCACCCATCCTCTGTCTCTCCCCCCTCTGTCCCACCCATCCTCTGTCTCTCCCATTATCTCCCCCTCTGTCTTTCTCATCCTCCCCATCTGTCTCTCCCATCCTCTCCTCCCTTTGTTTCTCCCATCACCTTCCCCCTTTCTATCTCTCCCATCCTCTCCCCCTGTCTCTCCCATACTTTCAACTCTCTGACTCTCCCATCCTCTCCCCCCTTTGTTTCTCTCATCATCTCTCCCTCTGTCTCTCTCATTCTCTCCCCCCTCTGTCCCACCCATCCTCTGTCTCTCCCATTATCTCCCCATCTGTCTCTCTCATCCTCCGCCTCTCTGTCTCTCTCATCCTCTCCCCCCTTTGTTTCTCCCAACATCTAACCCCTTTCTATCTCTCCAATCCTCTCCCTGTCTCTCCCATACTCTCACCTCTCTGTCTCTCCCATCCTATCCCACCTCTGTCTCTTCCCCCTCTGTCCCACCCATCCTCTGTCTCTCCCATTATCTCCCCCTCTGTTTCTCTCATCCTCCCCTCTCTGTCTCCCATTATCTCATTTGTTTCTCCCATCATCTCTCCCCTTTCTATGTCTCCCATCCTCTCCCCCTCTGTCTCTCTCATACTTTCACCTTTCTGTTTCTCCCATCTTCTCCCCTCTCTGTCTCTCCCATCTTCTATCTCTCTCATCCTCTCCCCTCTTTGTCTCTCTCATCCTCTCCCCTCTCTGTCTCTCCCATCCTCTCCCTTCTGTCTCTCCCATCCTCTGTCTCTCCCATCCTCTGTCTCTCCCATTCTCTTTCCTCTATGTCCATCCATCCTCTCCCCTCTCTTTCTCTCCCATCCTCTCCCCCCTCTGTCTCTCCTATCCTCCCCCTCTCTCTCTCTCCCATCTTCTTCCCTCTGTCTCTCTCCCATCCTCTCCCCCTGTCTTTCCCATCCTTCCCCCCTCTCCCATCCTCTCCCCTCTCTGTCTCTCTCCCATCCTCTCCCCCTGTCTTTTCCATTCCCCCCTCTCTCCCATCCTCTCCCCTCTCTGTCTCTCTCCCATCCTCTCCCCCCATTGTCTCTCCCATCATCCTCCCTCTCTGTATCATGTACTCCCCTTGGAATGCATGACCCACACCATTGCATGAGATCTCTTCAAGAAAAGTGGGCATTCCACTCGGTCACTCATGCCTGGGGAATGTAACGCCAACACTGGCCTGGCTCAGTCACTCATGCCCGCGGAATGTAACGCCAACACTGGCCTGACTGCCAACACTGCCCTGGCTCAGTCACTCATGTCGGGGAATGCAATGCCAACACTGCCCTCACTCAGTCACTCACGCCCGTGATATGTAACGCCAACACTGCCATGACTCCGTCACTCATGCCCGGAGTATGTAACGCTAACACTGCCCTGCCTCAGTCACTCATCCCCGGGGAATGTAACGCCATCACTGCCTTGACACCGTCACTCATGCCCGGGGAAAGTAACGCCAACACTGCCCTGACTCAGTCACTCATGCCCGGGGTATGTAACGCCAACACTGCCCTGACTCAGTCACTCATGCCCGGGGTATGTAACGCCAACACTGCCCTGCCTCAGTCACTCATCCCCGGGGAATGTAACGCCATCACTGCCTTGACTCAGTCACTCATGCCCGGGGAATGTAACGCCAACACTTCCCTGTCTCAGTCACTCATGCCTGGGGAATGTAACGCCAACACTGCCCTGGCTAAGTCACTCATATCGGGGAATGTAACCAAAACTCTGCCCTGGCTCAGTCATTCATGCCCGGGGTATGTAATGCCAACACTGCCCTGACTCAGTCACGCATGCCAGGAGAATGTAATGCCAACACTGCCCTGGCTCAGTCACTCATGCCCAGGGAATGTAACGCCAACACTGCCCTGACTCAGTCACGCATGCCAGGGGAATGTAACGCCAACACTGCTCTGACTCAGTCACACATGCCCAGGGAAAGTAACGCCAACACTGCCTTGACTCAGTCATTCATACCCGGGGAATGTAATGCCAACACTGCCCTGGCTCAGTCACTAATGCCCGGGGAATGTAACGCCAACACTGCTCTGACTCAGTCACACATGCCCAGGGAAAGTAACGCCAACACTGCCTTGACTCAGTCATTCATACCCGGGGAATGTAATGCCAACACTGCCCTGGCTCAGTCACTAATGCCCGGGGAATGTAACGCCAACACTGCCCTGACTCAGTCACTCATGCCCGGGGAATGTAATGCCAACACTGCCCTGGCTCAGTCACTCATGCCCTGGGAATGTAACGCCAACACTGCCCTGGCTCAGTCGCTCATGCCCGGGGAATGTAACGCCAACACTGCCTTGACTCAGTCACTCATGCCCAAGGAATGTAATGCCAAAACTGCCCTGGCTCAGTCACTAATGCCCGGGGTATGTAAAGCCAACACTGCCCTGACTCAGTCACTCATGCCCGGGGTATGTAACGCCAACACTGCCCTGCCTCAGTCACTCATCTCCGGGGAATGTAACGCCAACACTGCCCTGGCTCAGTCACTCATGCCCGGGGTATGTAACGCCAACACTGCCCTGCCTCAGTCACTCATCCCCGGGGAATGTAACGCCATCACTGCCTTGACTCAGTCACTCATGTCGGGGAATGTAATGCCAACACTTCCCTGGCTCCGTCACTCATGCCCGGGGTATGTAACGCCAACACTGCCCTGACTCAGTCACTCATCCCCAGGGAATGTAACGCCATCACTGCCTTGACTCAGTCACTCATGCCTGGGGTATGTAACGCCAACACTGTACTGGCTCAGTCACTCATGCCCGGGAAATGTAACGCCAACACTGCCCTGACTCAGTCACGCATGCCTGGGGAATGTAACGCCAACACTGCCCTGGCTCAGTCACTCATGCCCGGGGAAAGTAACGCCAACACTGCCCTGGCTCACTCACTCATGCCCGGGAAATGTAACCCTAACACTGCCCTGACTCAGTCACTCATGTCCGGGGAATGTAACCCTAACACTGCCTTGACTCATTCACTATTGCCCGGGGAATGTAACGCCAACACTGCCCTGACTCAGTCACTCATGCCCGGGGAATGTAACGCCAACACTGCCCTGACTCAGTCACTCAAGGCCGGGGAAAGTAACGCCAACACTGCCCTGGCTCACTCACTCATGCCATGGAAATGTAACCCTAACACTGCCCTGACTCAGTCACTCATGTCCGGGGAATGTAACCCTAACACTGCCCTGACTCAGTCACTCAAGGCCGGGGAAAATTACCCAAAACACTGCCCTGGCTCACTCACTCATGCCATGGAAATGTAACCCTAACACTGCCCTAACTCAGTCACACATGCCCAGGGAAAGTAACGCCAACACTGCCTTGACTCAGTCACTCATGCCCGGGGAATGTAATGCCAACACTGCCCTGGCTCAGTCACTCATGCCCAGGGAATGTAACGCCAACACTGCCTTGACTCAGTCACTCATGCCCGGGGAATGTAATGCCAACACTGCCCTGACTCAGTCACTCATGCCCCGGGAATGTACCGCCAACACTGCCCTGGCTCAGTCACTCATGCCCTGGGAATGTAACGCCAACACTGCCCTGGGTCAGTCGCTCATGCCCGGGGAATGTAACGCCAACAAAGCCCTGACTCAGTCACTCATGCCCGGGGAATGTAACGCCAACACTTCCTTGACTCAGTCACTCATGCCCGGGGAATGTAATGCCAACACTGCCCTGGCTCAGTCACTCATGCCCGGGGTATGTAACGCCAACACTGCCCTGACTCAGTCACTCATGCCCGGGGTATGTAATGCCAACACTGCCGTGCCTCAGTCACTCATCCCCGGGGAATGTAACGCCAACACTGCCCTGGCTCAGTCACTCATGTCCCGGGAATGTAACGCCAACACTGCCCTGACTCAGTCACTCATGCCCGGGGAATGTAACGCCAACACTGCCCTGACTCAATCACTCATGCCCGGGGAATGTAACGAAAACTCTGCCCTGGCTCAGTCATTCATGCCCGGGGTATGTAACGCCAAAACTGCCCTGACTCAGTCACGCATGCCAGGGGAATGTAACGCCAACACTGCCCTGGCTCAGTCACTCATGTCGGGGAATGTAATGCCAACACTTCCCTGGCTCCGTCACTCATGACCGGGGTATGTAACGCCAACACTGCCCTGACTCAGTCACTCATGCCTGGGGTATGTAACGCCAACACTGTACTGGCTCAGTCACTCATGCCGGGGGAATGTAACCCTAACACTGCCCTGACTCAGTCACTTATGCCCGGGGTATGTAACGCCAACACTGCCCTGACTCAGTCACCCATGCCCGGGGTATGTAACCTTAACACTGCCCTGGCTCAGTCACTCATGCCCGGGGTATGTAACGCCAACACTGCCCTGACTCAGTCACTCATGCCCAGGGAATGTAACGCCAACACTGCCCTGGCTCAGTCACTCATGCCCCGGGAATGTAACGCCAACACTGCCCTGACTCAGTCACTCATCCCCGGGGAATGTAACGCCATCACTGCCTTGACTCAGTCACTCATGCCCGGGGAATGTAACGCCAACACTTCCCTGTCTCAGTCACTCATGCCTGGGGAATGTAACGCCAACACTGCCCTGGCTCAGTCACGCATGCCAGGAGAATGTAATGCCAACACTGCCCTGGCTCAGTCACTCATGCCCGGGGAATGTAACGCCAACACTGCCCTGACTCAGTCACGCATGCCAGGGGAATGTAACGCCAACACTGCCCTGGCTCAGTCACTCATGCCCCGGGAATGTAACGCCAACACTGCCCTGACTCAGTCACACATGCCCAGGGAAAGTAACGCCAACACTGCCTTGACTCAGTCACTAATGCCCGGGGAATGTAACGCCAACACTGCCCTGATTAAGTCACTCATGCCCGGTGAATGTAATGCCAACACTGCCCTGGCTCAGTCACTCATGCCCTGGGAATGTAACGCCAACACTGCCCTGGCTCAGTCGCTCATGCCCGGGGAATGTAACGCCAACAAAGCCCTGACTCAGTCACTCATGCCCGGGGAATGTAACGCCAACACTGCCCTGGCTCAGTCACTCATGCCCGGGAATGTAACGCCAACACTGCCCTGGCTCAGTCGCTCATGCCCGGGGAATGTAACGCCAACACTGCCCTGACTCAGTCACTCATGCCGGGGGTATGTAACGCCAACACTGCCCTGCCTCAGTCACTCATCCCCGGGGAATGTAACGCCAACACTGCCCTGGATCAGTCACTCATGTCCCGGGAATGTAACGCCAACACTGCCCTGACTCAGTCACTCATGCCCGGGGAATGTAACGCCAACACTGCCCTGACTCAGTCACTCATGCCCGGGGAATGTAACGAAAACTCTGCCCTGGCTCAGTCATTCATGCCCGGGGTATGTAACGCCAAAACTGCCCTGACTCAATCACTCATGCCCGGGGAATGTAACGCCAACACTGCCCTGACTCAGTCACGCATGCCAGGTGAATGTAACGCCAACACTGCCCTGGCTCAGTCACTCATGCCCGGGGAATGTAACGAAAACTCTGCCCTGGCTCAGTCATTCATGCCCGGGGTATGTAACGCCAACACTGCCCTGACTCAGTCACGCATGCCAGGGGAATGTAACGCCAACACTGCCCTGGCTCAGTCACTCATGTCGGGGAATGTAATGGCAACACTCCCCTGGCTCCGTCACTCATGCCCGGGGTATGTAACGCCAACACTGCCCTGACTCAGTCACTCATCCCCAGGGAATGTAACGCCATCACTGCCTTGACTCAGTCACTCATGCCTGGGGTATGTAACGCCAACACTGTACTGGCTCAGTCACTCATGCCCGGGGAATGTAACCCTAACACTGCCCTGACTCAGTCACTCATGCCCGGGGTATGTAACGCCAACACTGCCCTGACTCAGTCACACATGCCCAGGGAAAGTAACGCCAACACTGCCTTGACTCAGTCACTCATGCCAGGGGAATGTAATGCCAACACTGCCCTTGCTCAGTCACTCATGCCTGGGGTATGTAACGCCAACACTGCCCTGACTCAGTCACTCATGCCCGGGGTATGTAACGCCAACACTGCCCTGACTCAGTCACTCATGCCCGGGGAATGTAACGCCAACACTTCCCTGTCTCAGTCACTCATGCCTGGGGAATGTAACGCCAATACTGCCCTGGCTCAGTCACGTATGCCAGGAGAATGTAATGCCAACACTGCCCTGGCTCAGTCACTCATGCCCGGGGAATGTAACGCCAACACTGCCCTGACTCAGTCACGCATGCCAGGGGAATGTAACGCCAACACTGCCCTGGCTCAGTCACTCATGCCCCGGGAATGTAACGCCAACACTGCCCTGACTCAGTCACACATGCCCAGGGAAAGTAACGCCAACACTGCCTTGACTCAGTCACTAATGCCCGGGGAATGTAACGCCAACACTGCCCTGATTAAGTCACTCATGCCCGGTGAATGTAATGCCAACACTGCCCTGGCTCAGTCACTCATGCCCTGGGAATGTAACGCCAACACTGCCCTGGCTCAGTCGCTCATGCCCGGGGAATGTAACGCCATCAAAGCCCTGACTCAGTCACTCATGCCCGGGGAATGTAACGCCAACACTGCCCTGGCTCAGTCGCTCATGCCCGGGGAATGTAACGCCAACACTGCCCTGGCTCAGTCGCTCATGCCCGGGGAATGTAACGCCAACAAAGCCCTGACTCAGTCATTCATGCCCGGGGAATGTAACGCCAACACTGCCTTGACTCAGTCACTCATGCCCGGGGAATGTAATGCCAACACTGCCCTGGCTCAGTCACTCATGCCCGGGGTATGTAACGCCAACACTGCCCTGACTCAGTCACTCATGCCCGGGGTATGTAACGCCAACACTGCCCTGCCTCAGTCACTCATCCCCGGGGAATGTAACGCCAACACTGCCCTGGCTCAGTCACTCATGCCCCGGGAATGTAACGCCAACACTGCCCTGACTCAATCACTCATGCCCGGGGAATGTAACGAAAACTCTGCCCTGGCTCAGTCATTCATGCCCGGGGTATGTAACGCCAAAACTGCCCTGACTCAATCACTCATGCCCGGGGAATGTAACGCCAACACTGCCCTGACTCAGTCACGCATGCCAGGGGAATGTAACGCCAACACTGCCCTGGCTCAGTCACTCATGTCGGGGAATGTAATGCCAACACTTCCCTGGCTCCGTCACTCATGCCCGGGGTATGTAACGCCAACACTGCCCTGACTCAGTCACTCATCCCCAGGGAATGTAACGCCATCACTGCCTTGACTCAGTCACTCATGCCTGGGGTATGTAACGCCAACACTGTACTGGCTCAGTCACTCATGCCCGGGGTATGTAACCCTAACACTGCCCTGACTCAGTCACTTATGCCCGGGGTATGTAACGCCAACACTGCCCTGACTCAGTCACCCATGCCCGGGGTATGTAACCCTAACACTGCCCTGACTCAGTCACTCATGCCCAGGGAATGTAACGCCAACACTGCCTTGACTCAGTCACTCATGCCCGGGGAATGTAATGCCAACACTGCCCTGGCTCAGTCACTCATGCCTGGGGTATGTAACGCCAACACTGCCCTGACTCAGTCACTCATGCCCGGGGTATGTAACGCCAACACTGCCCTGCCTCAGTCACTCATCCCCGGGGAATGTAACGACATCACTGCCTTGACTCAGTCACTCATGCCCGGGGAATGTAACGCCAACACTGCCCTGGCTCAGTCACTCATGCCCCGGGAATGTAACGCTAACACTGCCCTGACTCAGTCACTCATGCCCGGGGAATGTAACGCCAACACTGCCCTGACTAAGTCACTCATATCGGGGAATGTAACGAAAACTCTGCCCTGGCTCAGTCATTCATGCCCGGGGTATGTAACGCCAACACTGCCCTGACTCAGTCACGCATGCCAGGAGAATGTAACGTCAACACTGCCCTGGCTCAGTCACTCATGCCCGGGGAATGTAACGCCAACACTGCCCTGACTCAGTCACTCATGCCAGGGGAATGTAAGGCCAACACTGCCCTGGCTCAGTCACTCATGCCCGGGGAATGTAATGCCAACACTGCCCTGACTAAGTCACTCATGTCGGGGAATGTAACGCCAACTCTGCCCTGGCTCAGTCACTCATGCCCGGGGTATGTAACGCCAACACTGCCCTGACTCAGTCACACATGCCCAGGGAAAGTAACGCCAACACTGCCTTGACTCAGTCACTCATGCCCGGGGAATGTAACGCCAACACTGCCCTGATTAAGTCACTCATGCCCGGTGAATGTAATGCCAACACTGCCCTGGCTCAGTCACTCATGCCCTGGGAATGAAACGCCAACACTGCCCTGGCTCAGTCGCTCATGCCCAGGGAATGTAACGCCATCAAAGCCCTGACTCAGTCACTCATGCCCGGGGAATGTAACGCCAACACTGCCCTGACTCAGTCACACATGCCCGGGGAATGTAACGCCAACACTGCCCTGGCTCAGTCGCTCATGCCCGGGGAATGTAACGCCAACAAAGCCCTGACTCAGTCACTCATGCCCGGGGAATGTAACGCCAACACTGCCTTGACTCAGTCACTCATGCCCGGGGAATGTAATGCCAACACTGCCCTGGCTCAGTCACTCATGCCCGGGGTATGTAACGCCAACACTGCCCTGACTCAGTCACTCATGCCCGGGGTATGTAACGCCAACACTGCCCTGCCTCAGTCACTCATCCCCGGGGAATGTAACGCCAACACTGCCCTGACTCAATCACTCATGCCCGGGGAATGTAACGAAAACTCTGCCCTGGCTCAGTCATTCATGCCCGGGGTATGTAACGCCAAAACTGCCCTGACTCAATCACTCATGCCCGGGGAATGTAACGCCAACACTGCCCTGACTCAGTCACGCATGCCAGGGGAATGTAACGCCAACACTGCCCTGGCTCAGTCACTCATGTCGGGGAATGTAATGCCAACACTTCCCTGGCTCCGTCACTCATGCCCGGGGTATGTAACGCCAACACTGCCCTGACTCAGTCACTCATGCCCAGGGAATGTAACGCCATCACTGCCTTGACTCAGTCACTCATGCCTGGGGTATGTAACACCAACACTGTACTGGCTCAGTCACTCATGCCGGAGGAATGTAACCCTAACACTGCCCTGACTCAGTCACTTATGCCCGGGGTATGTAACGCCAACACTGCCCTGACTCAGTCACCCATGCCCGGGGTATGTAACCCTAACACTGCCCTGACTCAGTCACTCATGCCCAGGGAATGTAACGCCAACACTGCCTTGACTCAGTCACTCATGCCCGGGGAATGTAATGCCAACACTGCCCTGGCTCAGTCACTCATGCCTGGGGTATGTAACGCCAACACTGCCCTGACTCAGTCACTCATGCCCGGGGTATGTAACGCCAACACTGCCCTGCCTCAGTCACTCATCCCCGGGGAATGTAACGCCATCACTGCCTTGACTCAGTCACTCATGCCTGGGGAATGTAACGCCAACACTGCCCTGGCTCAGTCACTCATGCCCCGGGAATGTAACGCTAACACTGCCCTGACTCAGTCACTCATGCCCGGGGAATGTAACGCCAACACTGCCCTGACTAAGTCACTCATATCGGGGAATGTAACGAAAACTCTGCCCTGGCTCAGTCATTCATGCCCGGGGTATGTAACGCCAACACTGCCCTGACTCAGTCACGCATGCCAGGAGAATGTAACGTCAACACTGCCCTGGCTCAGTCACTCATGCCCGGGGAATGTAACGCCAACACTGCCCTGACTCAGTCACGCATGCCAGGGGAATGTAACGCCAACACTGCCCTGGCTCAGTCACTCATGCCCGGGGAATGTAATGCCAACACTGCCCTGACTAAGTCACTCATGTCGGGGAATGTAACGCCAACTCTGCCCTGGCTCAGTCACTCATGCCCAGGGAATGTAACGCCAACACTGCCCTGACTCAGTCACACATGCCCAGGGAAAGTAACGCCAACACTGCCTTGACTCAGTCACTAATGCCCGGGGAATGTAACGCCAACACTGCCCTGATTAAGTCACTCATGCCCGGTGAATGTAATGCCAACACTGCCCTGGCTCCGTCACTCATGCCTGGGGTATGTAACGCCAACACTGTACTGGCTCAGTCACTCATGCCGGGGGAATGTAACCCTAACACTGCCCTGACTCAGTCACTTATGCCCGGGGTATGTAACGCCAACACTGGCCTGACTCAGTCACCCATGCCCGGGGTATGTAACCTTAACACTGCCCTGGCTCAGTCACTCATGCCCGGGGTATGTAACGCCAACACTGCCCTGACTCAGTCACTCATGCCCAGGGAATGTAACGCCAACACTGCCCTGGCTCAGTCACTCATGCCCCGGGAATGTAACGCCAACACTGCCCTGACTCAGTCACTCATCCCCGGGGAATGTAACGCCATCACTGCCTTGACTCAGTCACTCATGCCCGGGGAATGTAACGCCAACACTTCCCTGTCTCAGTCACTCATGCCTGGGGAATGTAACGCCAACACTGCCCTGGCTCAGTCACGCATGCCAGGAGAATGTAATGCCAACACTGCCCTGGCTCAGTCACTCATGCCCGGGGAATGTAACGCCAACACTGCCCTGACTCAGTCACGCATTCCAGGGGAATGTAACGCCAACACTGCCCTGGCTCAGTCACTCATGCCCCGGGAATGTAACGCCAACACTGCCCTGACTCAGTCACACATGCCCAGGGAAAGTAACGCCAACACTGCCTTGACTCAGTCACTAATGCCCGGGGAATGTAACGCCAAAACTGCCCTGATTAAGTCACTCATGCCCGGTGAATGTAATATCAACACTGCCCTGGCTCAGTCACTCATGCCCTGGGAATGTAACGCCAACACTGCCCTGGCTCAGTCGCTCATGCCCGGGGAATGTAACGCCATCAAAGCCCTGACTCAGTCACTCATGCCCGGGGAATGTAACGCCAACACTGCCCTGGCTCAGTCGCTCATGCCCGGGAATGTAACGCCAACACTGCCCTGGCTCAGTCACTCATGCCCGGGGAATGTAACGCCAACACTGCCCTGACTCAGTCACTCATGCCGGGGGTATGTAACGCCAACACTGCCCTGCCTCAGTCACTCATCCCCGGGGAATGTAATGCCAACACTGCCCTGGATCAGTCACTCATGTCCCGGGAATGTAACGCCAACACTGCCCTGACTCAGTCACTAATGCCCGGGGAATGTAACGCCAACACTGCCCTGACTCAATCACTCATGCCCGGGGAATGTAACGAAAACTCTGCCATGGCTCAGTCACTCATGCCCGGGGTATGTAACGCCAACACTGCCCTGACTCAGTCACTCATGCCCGGGGAATGTAACGCCAACACTGCCCTGACTCAGTCACGCATGCCAGGTGAATGTAACGCCAACACTGCCCTGACTCAATCACTCATGCCCGGGGAATGTAACGAAAACTCTGCCCTGGCTCAGTCATTCATGCCCGGGGTATGTAACGCCAACACTGCCCTGACTCAGTCACGCATGCCAGGGGAATGTAACGCCAACACTGCCCTGGCTCAGTCACTCATGTCGGGGAATGTAATGGCAACACTCCCCTGGCTCCGTCACTCATGCCCGGGGTATGTAACGCCAACACTGCCCTGACTCAGTCACTCATCCCCAGGGAATGTAAAGCCATCACTGCCTTGACTCAGTCACTCATGCCTGGGGTATGTAACGCCAACACTGTACTGGCTCAGTCACTCATGCCGGGGGAATGTAACCCTAACACTGCCCTGACTCAGTCACTCATGCCCGGGGTATGTAACGCCAACACTGCCCTGACTCAGTCACACATGCCCAGGGAAAGTAACGCCAACACTGCCTTGACTCAGTCACTCATGCCAGGGGAATGTAATGCCAACACTGCCCTTGCTCAGTCACTCATACCTGGGGTATGTAACGCCAACACTGCCCTGACTCAGTCACTCATGCCCGGGGTATGTAACGCCAACACTGCCCTGACTCAGTCACTCATGCCCGGGGAATGTAACGCCAACACTTCCCTGTCTCAGTCACTCATGCCTGGGGAATGTAACGCCAACACTGCCCTGGCTCAGTCACGCATGCCAGGAGAATGTAATGCCAACACTGCCCTGGCTCAGTCACTCATGCCCGGGGAATGTAACGCCAACACTGCCCTGACTCAGTCACGCATGCCAGGGGAATGTAACGCCAACACTGCCCTGGCTCAGTCACTCATGCCCGGGGAATGTAACGCCAACACTGCCCTGATTAAGTCACTCATGCCCGGTGAATGTAATGCCAACACTGCCCTGGCTCAGTCACTCATGCCCTGGGAATGAAACGCCAACACTGCCCTGGCTCAGTCGCTCATGCCCGGGGAATGTAACGCCATCAAAGCCCTGACTCAGTCACTCATGCCCGGGGAATGTAACGCCAACACTGCCCTGGCTCAGTCGCTCATGCCCGGGGAATGTAACGCCAACACTGCCCTGGCTCAGTCGCTCATGCCCGGGGAATGTAACGCCAACAAAGCCCTGACTCAGTCACTCATGCCCGGGGAATGTAACGCCAACACTGCCTTGACTCAGTCACTCATGCCCGGGGAATGTAATGCCAACACTGCCCTGGCTCAGTCACTCATGCCCGGGGTATGTAACGCCAACACTGCCCTGACTCAGTCACTCATGCCCGGGGTATGTAACGCCAACACTGCCCTGCCTCAGTCACTCATCCCCGGGGAATGTAACGCCAACACTGCCCTGGCTCAGTCACTCATGCCCCGGGAATGTAACGCCAACACTGCCCTGACTCAATCACTCATGCCCGGGGAATGTAACGAAAACTCTGCCATGGCTCAGTCATTCATGCCCGGGGTATGTAACGCCAAAACTGCCCTGACTCAATCACTCATGCCCGGGGAATGTAACGCCAACACTGCCCTGACTCAGTCACGCATGCCAGGGGAATGTAACGCCAACACTGCCCTGGCTCAGTCACTCATGTCGGGGAATGTAATGCCAACACTTCCCTGGCTCAGTCATTCATGCCCGGGGTATGTAACGCCAACACTGCCCTGACTCAGTCACTCATCCCCAGGGAATGTAACGCCATCACTGCCTTGACTCAGTCACTCATGCCTGGGGTATGTAACGCCAACACTGTACTGGCTCAGTCACTCATGCCGGAGGAATGTAACCCTAACACTGCCCTGACTCAGTCACTTATGCCCGGGGTATGTAACGCAAACACTGCCCTGACTCAGTCACCCATGCCCGGGGTATGTAACCCTAACACTGCCCTGACTCAGTCACTTATGCCCGGGGAATGTAACGCCAACACTGCCCTGACTCAGTCACTCATGCCCGGGGAATGTAATGCCAACACTGCCCTGGCTCAGTCACTCATGCCTGGGGTATGTAACGCCAACACTGCCCTGACTCAGTCACTCATGCCCGGGGTATGTAACGCCAACACTGCCCTGCCTCAGTCACTCATCCCCGGGGAATGTAACGCCATCACTGCCTTGACTCAGTCACTCATGCCCGGGGAATGTAACGCCAACACTGCCCTGGCTCAGTCACTCATGCCCCGGGAATGTAACGCTAACACTGCCCTGACTCAGTCACTTATGCCCGGGGAATGTAACGACAACAACGCCCTGACTAAGTCACTCATATCGGGGAATGTTACGAAAACTCTGCCCTGGCTCAGTCATTCATGCCCGGGGTATGTAACGCCAACACTGCCCTGACTCAGTCACGCATGCCAGGAGAATGTGACGTCAACACTGCCCTGGCTCAGTCACTCATGCCCGGGGAATGTAACGCCAACACTGCCCTGACTCAGTCACGCATGCCAGGGGAATGTAACGCCAACACTGCCCTGGCTCAGTCACTCATGCCCGGGGAATGTAATGCCAACACTGCCCTGACTAAGTCACTCATGTCGGGGAATGTAACGCCAACTCTGCCCTGGCTCAGTCACTCATGCCCAGGGAATGTAACGCCAACACTGCCCTGACTCAGTCACACATGCCCAGGGAAAGTAACGCCAACACTGCCTTGACTCAGTCACTAATGCCCGGGGAATGTAACGCCAACACTGCCCTGATTAAGTCACTCATGCCCGGTGAATGTAATGCCAACACTGCCCTGGCTCAGTCACTCATGCCCTGGGAATGTAACGCCAACACTGCCCTGGCTCAGTCGCTCATGCCCAGGGAATGTAACGCCATCAAAGCCCTGACTCAGTCACTCATGCCCGGGGAATGTAACGCCAACACTGCCCTGGCTCAGTCGCACATGCCCGGGGAATGTAACGCCAACACTGCCCTGGCTCAGTCGCTCATGCCCGGGGAATGTAACGCCAACAAAGCCCTGACTCAGTCATTCATGCCCGGGGAATGTAACGCCAACACTGCCTTGACTTAGTCACTCATGCCCGGGGAATGTAATGCCAACACTGCCCTGGCTCAGTCACTCATGCCCGGGGTATGTAACGCCAACACTGCCCTGACTCAGTCACTCATGCCCGGGGTATGTAACGCCAACACTGCCCTGCCTCAGTCACTCATCCCCGGGGAATGTAACGCCAACACTGCCCTGACTCAATCACTCATGCCCGGGGAATGTAACGAAAACTCTGCCATGGCTCAGTCATTCATGCCCGGGGTATGTAGCGCCAAAACTGCCCTGACTCAATCACTCATGCCCGGGGAATGTAACGCCAACACTGCCCTGACTCAGTCACGCATGCCAGGGGAATGTAACGCCAACACTGCCCTGGCTCAGTCACTCATGTCGGGGAATGTAATGCCAACACTTCCCTGGCTCCGTCACTCATGCCCGGGGTATGTAACGCCAACACTGCCCTGACTCAGTCACTCATCCCCAGGGAATGTAACGCCATCACTGCCTTGACTCAGTCACTCATGCCTGGGGTATGTAACACCAACACTGTACTGGCTCAGTCACTCATGCCGGAGGAATGTAACCCTAACACTGCCCTGACTCAGTCACTTATGCCCGGGGTATGTAACGCCAACACTGCCTTGACTCAGTCACTCATGCCCGGGGAATGTAATGCCAACACTGCCCTGGCTCAGTCACTCATGCCTGGGGTATGTAACGCCAACACTGCCCTGACTCAGTCACTCATGCCCGGGGTATGTAACGCCAACACTGCCCTGCCTCAGTCACTCATCCCCGGGGAATGTAACGCCATCACTGCCTTGACTCAGTCACTCATGCCCGGGGAATGTAACGCCAACACTGCCCTGGCTCAGTCACTCATGCCCCGGGAATGTAACGCTAACACTGCCCTGACTCAGTCACTTATGCCCGGGGAATGTAACGCCAACACTGCCCTGACTAAGTCACTCATATCGGGGAATGTAACGAAAACTCTGCCCTGGCTCAGTCATTCATGCCCGGGGTATGTAACGCCAACACTGCCCTGACTCAGTCACGCATGCCAGGAGAATGTAACGTCAACACTGCCCTGGCTCAGTCACTCATGCCCGGGGAATGTAACGCCAACACTGCCCTGACTCAGTCACGCATGCCAGGGGAATGTAACGCCAACACTGCCCTGGCTCAGTCACTCATGCCCGGGGAATGTAACGCCAACACTGCCCTGACTAAGTCACTCATGTCGGGGAATGTAACGCCAACACTGCCCTGGCTCAGTCACTCATGCCCAGGGAATGTAACGCCAACACTGCCCTGACTCAGTCACACATGCCCAGGGAAAGTAACGCCAACACTGCCGTGACTCAGTCACTCATGCCCGGGGAATGTAACGCCAACACTGCCCTGACTCAATCACTCATGCCCGGGGAATGTAATGCCAACACTTCCCTGGCTCCGTCACTCATGCCTGGGGTATGTAACGCCAACACTGTACTGGCTCAGTCACTCATGCCGGGGGAATGTAACCCTAACACTGCCCTGACTCAGTCACTTATGCTTGGGGTATGTAACGCCAACACTGCCCTGACTCAGTCACCCATGCCCGGGGTATGTAACCCTAATACTGCCCTGGCTCAGTCACTCATGCCCGGGGTATGTAACGCCAACACTGCCCTGACTCAGTCACTCATGCCCAGGGAATGTAACGCCAACACTGCCCTGGCTCAGTCACTCATGCCCCGGGAATGTAACGCCAACACTGCCCTGACTCAGTCACTCATCCCCGGGGAATGTAACGCCATCACTGCCTTGACTCAGTCACTCATGCCCGGGGAATGTAACGCCAACACTTCCCTGTCTCAGTCACTCATGCCCGGGGAATGTAACGCCAACACTGCCCTGGCTCAGTCACGCATGCCAGGAGAATGTAATGCCAACACTGCCCTGACTCAGTCACTCATGCCCGGGGAATGTAACGCCAACACTGCCCTGACTCAGTCACGCATTCCAGGGGAATGTAACGCCAACACTGCCCTGGCTCAGTCACTCATGCCCCGGGAATGTAACGCCAACACTGCCCTGACTCAGTCACACATGCCCAGGGAAAGTAACGCCAACACTGCCTTGACTCAGTCACTAATGCCCGGGGAATGTAACGCCAACACTGCCCTGATTAAGTCACTCATGCCCGGTGAATGTAATGCCAACACTGCCCTGGCTCAGTCACTCATGCCCTGGGAATGTAACGCCAACACTGCCCTGGCTCAGTCGCTCATGCCCGGGGAATGTAACGCCAACAAAGCCCTGACTCAGTCACTCATGCCCGGGGAATGTAACGCCAACACTGCCCTGGCTCAGTCGCTCATGCCCCGGGAATGTAACGCCAACACTGCCCTGGCTCAGTCGCTCATGCCCGGGGAATGTAACGCCAACACTGCCCTGACTCAGTCACTCATGCCCGGGGTATGTAACGCCAACACTGCCCTGCCTCAGTCACTCATCCCCGGGGAATGTAACGCCAACACTGCCCTGGATCAGTCACTCATGTCCCGGGAATGTAACGCCAACACTGCCCTGACTCAGTCACTAATGCCCGGGGAATGTAACGCCAACACTGCCCTGACTCAATCACTCATGCCCGGGGAATGTAACGAAAACTCTGCCCTGGCTCAGTCATTCATGCCCGGGGTATGTAACGCCAAAACTGCCCTGACTCAATCACTCATGCCCGGGGAATGTAACGCCAACACTGCCCTGACTCAGTCACGCATGCCAGGGGAATGTAACGCCAACACTGCCCTGACTCAATCACTCATGCCCGGGGAATGTAACGAAAACTCTGCCCTGGCTCAGTCATTCATGCCCGGGGTATGTAACGCCAAAACTGCCCTGACTCAGTCACGCATGCCAGGGGAATGTAACGCCAACACTGCCCTGGCTCAGTCACTCATGTCGGGGAATGTAATGCCAACACTTCCCTGGCTCCGTCACTCATGCCCGGGGTATGTAACGCCAACACTGCCCTGACTCAGTCACTCATCCCCAGGGAATGTAACGCCATCACTGCCTTGACTCAGTCACTCATGCCTGGGGTATGTAACGCCAACACTGTACTGGCTCAGTCACTCATGCCGGGGGAATGTAACCCTAACACTGCCCTGACTCAGTCACTCATGCCCGGGGTATGTAACGCCAACACTGCCCTGACTCAGTCACACATGCCCAGGGAAAGTAACGCCAACACTGCCTTGACTCAGTCACTCATGCCAGGGGAATGTAATGCCAACACTGCCCTTGCTCAGTCACTCATGCCTGGGGTATGTAACGCCAACACTGCCCTGACTCAGTCACTCATGCCCGGGGTATGTAACGCCAACACTGCCCTGACTCAGTCACTCATGCCCGGGGAATGTAACGCCAACACTTCCCTGTCTCAGTCACTCATGCCTGGGGAATGTAACGCCAACACTGCCCTGGCTCAGTCACGCATGCCAGGAGAATGTAATGCCAACACTGCCCTGGCTCAGTCACTCATGCCCGGGGAATGTAACGCCAACACTGCCCTGACTCAGTCACGCATGCCAGGGGAATGTAACGCCAACACTGCCCTGGCTCAGTCACTCATGCCCCGGGAATGTAACGCCAACACTGCCCTGACTCAGTCACACATGCCCAGGGAAAGTAACGCCAACACTGCCTTGACTCAGTCACTAATGCCCGGGGAATGTAACGCCAACACTGCCCTGATTAAGTCACTCATGCCCGGTGAATGTAATGCCAACACTGCCCTGGCTCAGTCACTCATGCCCTGGGAATGTAACGCCAACACTGCCCTGGCTCAGTCGCTCATGCCCGGGGAATGTAACGCCATCAAAGCCCTGACTCAGTCACTCATGCCCGGGGAATGTAACGCCAACACTGCCCTGGCTGTCGCTCATGCCCGGGGAATGTAACGCCAACACTGCCCTGGCTCAGTCGCTCATGCCCGGGGAATGTAACGCCAACAAAGCCCTGACTCAGTCATTCATGCCCGGGGAATGTAACGCCAACACTGCCTTGACTCAGTCACTCATGCCCGGGGAATGTAATGCCAACACTGCCCTGGCTCAGTCACTCATGCCCGGGGTATGTAACGCCAACACTGCCCTGACTCAGTCACTCATGCCCGGGGTATGTAACGCCAACACTGCCCTGCCTCAGTCACTCATCCCCGGGGAATGTAACGCCAACACTGCCCTGGCTCAGTCACTCATGCCCCGGGAATGTAACGCCAACACTGCCCTGACTCAGTCACTCATGCCCGGGGAATGTAACGAAAACTCTGCCCTGGCTCAGTCATTCATGCCCGGGGTATGTAACGCCAAAACTGCCCTGACTCAATCACTCATGCCCGGGGAATGTAACGCCAACACTGCCCTGACTCAGTCACGCATGCCAGGGGAATGTAACGCCAACACTGCCCTGGCTCAGTCACTCATGTCGGGGAATGTAATGCCAACACTTCCCTGGCTCCGTCACTCATGCCCGGGGTATGTAACGCCAACACTGCCCTGACTCAGTCACTCATCCCCAGGGAATGTAACGCCATCACTGCCTTGACTCAGTCACTCATGCCTGGGGTATGTAACGCCAACACTGTACTGGCTCAGTCACTCATGCCGGAGGAATGTAACCCTAACACTGCCCTGACTCAGTCACTTATGCCCGGGGTATGTAACGCCAACACTGCCATGACTCAGTCACCCATGCCCGGGGTATGTAACCCTAACACTGCCCTGACTCAGTCACTTATGCCCAGGGAATGTAACGCCAACACTGCCTTGACTCAGTCACTCATGCCCGGGGAATGTAATGCCAACACTGCCCTGGCTCAGTCACTCATGCCTGGGGTATGTAACGCCAACACTGCCCTGACTCAGTCACTCATGCCCGGGGTATGTAACGCCAACACTGCCCTGCCTCAGTCACTCATCCCCGGGGAATGTAACGACATCACTGCCTTGACTCAGTCACTCATGCCCGGGGAATGTAACGCCAACACTGCCCTGGCTCAGTCACTCATGCCCCGGGAATGTAACGCTAACACTGCCCTGACTCAGTCACTGATGCCCGGGGAATGTAACGACAACAACGCCCTGACTAAGTCACTCATATCGGGGAATGTAACGAAAACTCTGCCCTGGCTCAGTCATTCATGCCCGGGGTATGTAACGCCAACACTGCCCTGACTCAGTCACGCATGCCAGGAGAATGTAACGTCAACACTGCCCTGGCTCAGTCACTCATGCCCGGGGAATGTAACGCCAACACTGCCCTGACTCAGTCACGCATGCCAGGGGAATGTAACGCCAACACTGCCCTGGCTCAGTCACTCATGCCCGGGGAATGTAATGCCAACACTGCCCTGACTAAGTCACTCATGTCGGGGAATGTAACGCCAACTCTGCCCTGGCTCAGTCACTCATGCCCGGGGTATGTAACGCCAACACTGCCCTGACTCAGTCACACATGCCCAGGGAAAGTAACGCCAACACTGCCTTGACTCAGTCACTAATGCCCGGGGAATGTAACGCCAACACTGCCCTGATTAAGTCACTCATGCCCGGTGAATGTAATGCCAACACTGCCCTGGCTCAGTCACTCATGCCCTGGGAATGAAACGCCAACACTGCCCTGGCTCAGTCGCTCATGCCCAGGGAATGTAACGCCATCAAAGCCCTGACTCAGTCACTCATGCCCGGGGAATGTAACGCCAACACTGCCCTGGCTCAGTCGCACATGCCCGGGGAATGTAACGCCAACACTGCCCTGGCTCAGTCGCTCATTCCCGGGGAATGTAACGCCAACAAAGCCCTGACTCAGTCATTCATGCCCGGGGAATGTAACGCCAACACTGCCTTGACTCAGTCACTCATGCCCGGGGAATGTAATGCCAACACTGCCCTGGCTCAGTCACTCATGCCCGGGGTATGTAACGCCAACACTGCCCTGACTCAGTCACTCATGCCCGGGGTATGTAACGCCAACACTGCCCTGCCTCAGTCACTCATCCCCGGGGAATGTAACGCCAACACTGCCCTGACTCAATCACTCATGCCCGGGGAATGTAACGAAAACTCTGCCCTGGCTCAGTCATTCATGCCCGGGGTATGTAACGCCAAAACTGCCCTGACTCAATCACTCATGCCCGGGGAATGTAACGCCAACACTGCCCTGACTCAGTCACGCATGCCAGGGGAATGTAACGCCAACACTGCCCTGGCTCAGTCACTCATGTCGGGGAATGTAATGCCAACACTTCCCTGGCTCCGTCACTCATGCCCGGGGTATGTAACGCCAACACTGCCCTGACTCAGTCACTCATCCCCAGGGAATGTAACGCCATCACTGCCTTGACTCAGTCACTCATGCCTGGGGTATGTAACACCAACACTGTACTGGCTCAGTCACTCATGCCGGAGGAATGTAACCCTAACACTGCCCTGGCTCAGTCACTCATGCCCGGGGTATGTAACGCCAACACTGCCCTGACTCAGTCACCCATGCCCGGGGTATGTAACCCTAACACTGCCCTGACTCAGTCACTCATGCCCAGGGAATGTAACGCCAACACTGCCTTGACTCAGTCACTCATGCCCGGGGAATGTAATGCCAACACTGCCCTGGCTCAGTCACTCATGCCTGGGGTATGTAACGCCAACACTGCCCTGACTCAGTCACTCATGCCCGGGGTATGTAACGCCAACACTGCCCTGCCTCAGTCACTCATCCCCGGGGAATGTAACGCCAACACTGCCTTGACTCAGTCACTCATGCCCGGGGAATGTAACGCCAACACTGCCCTGGCTCAGTCACTCATGCCCCGGGAATGTAACGCTAACACTGCCCTGACTCAGTCACTCATGCCCGGGGAATGTAACGCCAACACTGCCCTGACTAAGTCACTCATATCGGGGAATGTTACGAAAACTCTGCCCTGGCTCAGTCATTCATGCCCGGGGTATGTAACGCCAACACTGCCCTGACTCAGTCACGCATGCCAGGAGAATGTAACGTCAACACTGCCCTGGCTCAGTCACTCATGCCCGGGGAATGTAACGCCAACACTGCCCTGACTCAGTCACGCATGCCAGGGGAATGTAACGCCAACACTGCCCTGGCTCAGTCACTCATGCCCGGGGAATGTAATGCCAACACTGCCCTGACTAAGTCACTCATGTCGGGGAATGTAACGCCAACTCTGCCCTGGCTCAGTCACTCATGCCCCGGGAATGTAACGCCAACACTGCCCTGACTCAGTCACACATGCCCAGGGAAAGTAACGCCAACACTGCCTTGACTCAGTCACTCATGCCCGGGGAATGTAATGCCAACACTGCCCTGGCTCAGTCACTAATGCCCGGGGAATGTAACGCCAACACTGCCCTGACTCAGTCACTCATGCGCAGGGAATGTAACGCCAACACTGCCCTAACTCAGTCACTCATGCCCGGGGAATGTAACACCAACACTGCCCTGGCTCAGTCACTCATGCCCTGGGAATGTAACGCCAACACTGCCCTGGCTCAGTCGCTCATGCCTGGGGAATGTAACGCCAACAAAGCCCTGAATCAGTCACTCATGCCCGGGGAATGTAACGCCAACACTGCCTTGACTCAGTCACTCATGCCCGGGGAATGTAACGCCAACACTGCCTTGACTCAGTCACTCATGCCCGGGGAATGTAACGCCAACACTGCCTTGACTCAGTCACTCATGCCCGGGGTATGTAACGCCAACACTGCCCTGACTCAGTCACTCATGCCCGGGGTATGTAACGCCAACACTGCCCCGCCTCAGTCACTCATGCCCGTCTGCTTCCAGATAAAATCAAATTGCAGAGAAGTACAGGGGATAAAATCTAGGTGCCTGTAAGCATTTTGTGGCATCATAACCTGGCTCCTGGCATTTGTTGAGCCCTGTAAATCTTAATTTGTAGTTAAAGTACATGATTCTATTTTTTTCTGGTTGCTGGAGGGTTCGGATTGCTGTAATCATGTCAATAAGAGTGATCTTTTACTTCACTATCACTCTGTTCATTTTGATAGTATTGAGTTGCGAATTAGGGTGGGAGTAATTATACAGTAATGGCTTTTATTCAAAAATGACGGCAATAAAAAGTGAAGCCTTGCAATGCTGGTTGCCACACAATGGGAGCCTCCCCCTCTACTTTACTGGCCTCGCGATGACCGTCTTTGAATTAGGGTGGGAGTAATTATACAGTAATGGCTTTTATACTGTATTCATTTTAAGTGTTTTAATGATGATTGCTGTGGCGGGTATTAGTCCATATATCAGAGCATACTTAAACATAACTTACATAGGGCCTTATTCAATTGAAATTTGCTACAATTACAGAGCGATTCAATTGAACAAGCCTGCAACTTACAGGCCGAAAGTCTAACCCGTAAACCATGCAATCATGAGTAGCATTTCAGAGCGTGAACATGATCAATTAAGCAAGGCCGTAACTACTGATTTAGAAACAGCCAATAGAAAATGAGACCGACATCATGACATCAGTAAAAGATGGAGGTTACATGCCAATCAATTAGCATTTAGGAGCCCGATATGCGATCAGACTCGCAATCCTGCAATGTACACAATAATAAAATGAATGAAGGAAGGAAATGTTCTAGTCCATGTGGGTGGCCTGATATGTATTAACTCATTGATTCCTAAAATTGATATACAACCGAAATTACACATAAAAAAAATATGTTTGATTGCAGATTTACGAGCTTGAGGCTGTTGAGCAATTAATTCTAATGTCTTTCATCACTTTCCCCATCTTTTGAAGTGTAGTATTGATTTTTTATTTTCATTTACAGTGTTACGAACAGGGGTTAAACCCCCTTGTGAGTCCTATCTGGTACCCGTTGGATTTCCTTCTACATTTGACTTTACGGGTGTGAAAATATTTGCGGGCTTGAGGAACTGTAGCAATTGAATAGCGATTTTGCGATTATAACTGTTGCAAGCTTGAAAGATCAAAGGCTTAGATGGGTTGTAAGTTACTATTTTTACAACCACAGGGATTTTCAGCCTGTAACCCGTAGATCGTTTGCAGCTTGCAAAAAGACGCCAATTGAACAGCAAATTAGTTTACGGGCTCCTGCAAACAACGACAGCTCAATTGAATCAAGGCCATAGTATACCATAAAAGTGCACTATTTTTACTAAATAGTAACTTCTTCAGATATTCTAAATATCTTCAGTCATTTAACCACAGATTCTGTTCTTTGTTCCCATCAAGTACTCAGTCTCTATCTCCACCAGCCTGGTGGCATCACGTACTAATTCCATATGAAAGAACATTCATTTCTAATTCACTACAGGTGGACATTTAATTTTAGTTTTCCCATGAACCTTTTTCCACCCAGGGAGAAATAGATCTCCATTGACCCTTTTCCGTTTGTCACGTGTGATTCTTTGATTTGTTATGTGCACACATTGAAATGTTGTTTACACAGCATGGAAGGGTGAATGACTCTGATGCTTTCAGAGAGCAAGCTAATGTCGGACATCTGACATCAGCACCAGATTTGCCCTATCGAGTTTCTCCGCCCACCAGCGCTATCTCAAAGGGAGCACCGGCAAAAGGAAAAGGGTCAATGGAGATCTATTTCTCCTACTGTGGAAAAAGTTAATGGGGAAAACGAAGATTACATATCCCCCTAGGGATCTGTGTGCACTCCATGTTTAGTTGTGTGCGCTCATCTCAGGGTATTTGTGCGCGTGCACAGCTTAGAGGGAACAGTGGATGAGGGGGATGTATGATTAAATCAAGAAATATCCCAGTCAATTCTTAATCAATTAAAAAATAACTTTAGTGACATTTATGAGTCTTTCCGTACCTAAAAGCATAGTTTTTTTTTATTTTCAAGCCCTTTAAACTCATTGCTTTGTTTGATGCATCAAATGTACATAGAAAATAGGAAAATTAATGGAAGGGGCTATTAAGGTTAAAAAATATATAAAGATTATATAGTATATATATATATATAGCTTAGTTTACAGGTCCACAAATGTATTATGAGTGCTCAGCATGATGGTGTAGAGCAAAGTCTATACGTTCTGGATCCCTTAAATCGAAAGGTTATTGGTAACCAAGCAAAAAGCAGCAATGCACAGTCCAGCCTCATATCATGTATTGTAATAATACAAGCTGATACATTAGTACAACTTACGGCTCTATTAATGTGATTTACAACTCAGATATCCATAGATCTTTATGAGCTTGCTAACGTTTTTAACTACTTACATTTATATGATCTAAGTAGAATTGCATGATGTGTCATGTTGATGTGTAATGGCGGACTCATATTAAATCCTTACCAATATTCCATATATACAACTGGTCTTTATCCTGTGTGAGTTCTCATGTGTCGCTTGAGATATGAGGCCCGACTGAAACATTTGCCACATTTAGAACATGGAAAAGGTTTTTCTCCTGTATGAGTCATCTTATGTTTATTAAGATCTGAGAGCTGACTGAAACATTTCCCACATTCAGAACATGGAAAAGGCTTTTCTCCTGTATGAGTCATCTTATGTTTATTAATATCTGAGAGCCGACTGAAACATTTCCCACATTCAGAACATGGAAAAGGCTTTTCTCCTGTATGTGTCATCTTATGTCTATTAAGAGCTGAGAGATGACTGAAACATTTCCCACATTCAGAACATGGAAAAGGCGTTTCTCCTGTATGAGTCATCTTATGTGTATTAAGATTTGAGGCGTGAATGAAACATTTCCCACATTCAGAACATGGAAAAGGTTTTTCTTCTGTATGAGTCATCTTATGTCTATTAAGATTTGAGGCGTGAATGAAACATTTACCACATTCAGAACATGGAAAAGGTTTTTCTCCTGTATGAGTCATCTTATGGCTATTAAGATTTGAGGCCCTACTGAAACATTTCCCGCATTCAGAACATGGAAATGTTTTTTCTCCTGTATGAGTCATCTTATGTCTATTAAGATTTGAGGCCCTACTGAAACATTTCCCGCATTCAGAACATGGAAAAGGTTTTTCTCCTGTATGAGTCATCTTATGGCTATTAAGATTTGAGGCGTGAATGAAACATTTCCCACATTCAGAACATTGAAATGTTTTTTCTACTGTGTTACAAATGTGGTCTTCTCCAATGTTACTCCAGATCTCGGATCCATCTGTTGAAAAAAAAAAAAAAAAGCACCAGGAGTAAATTCTGACAGCTTTCACATTCTTCTATATGGAAGTGATTAATTAGTATATACCTATTATGGTAATTATAATCAATTAAACTGCACTGAGACCAATTTGCAGTTAATAAAAGGTCACTAATTATTTAGCTTAGTCTATTCATTTAGTGTAAGTTATTTACCTCCTTATGAACACACAGCATATTTTGCAATCATATGAAAATGAAGCAAACTATGTCTGACTGTATATAGAGTGCAGTGTGATCTGGTGCATACCAATTATCATCAATTATAGTCATTTGTTTTACTATATCTAATAGTCTGCAAAGTGTTATTTAAAAGAAAAAACAAATACTGTATAAACACAAACTTTACATATTGCAACTTCTACATGCAATTATTGCCTGCTGCAGGCTGTTATTTGTTATGCCTGTTACTGGGTGGGTGTTTCTGTAAACTAACAATCTGCCCATTAGCTCTGCGGAGAGCACCGACTGTAGTTACTGACACTTTCCCACTGTGCAGATACAAACTTCCTGTGTGTGCAAAGTCTTCTATCAGGAATTGTGCTAATGAAAATAAAATGGCAGATTGGGGTCATTACACCAGCAAATAAGAAATGTTCCCTAGTGCTTATGATTTATGAGGATTATATGAAAGAGATTTTGAATCAATTAAGTGATAACGATATCTACATAAAGTTGAATAATGACATCACAGTGGAGTATTAAGCATGCCGATACAAATACTCTTTTATATACTTAATCTTTTCATCCATTATCATTGAAAAAAGATGACCTTACCCAGATGCTGAGAGTGTGGAGATTAAATAGTAATAGGAATGAAATAGTGGATGCTGTTAAAAAATGGGCACTACGTTTTCTGAGGTTATATTAGTAAAGAAATTGTACTAAGTTTTCAGAGGGCACTTTGAATGCCTCACCGACCATCCCCAATAGGGATCCCCATGGTATCTAAAATTAGTCATCTACCATAGGGGTCCCTATGGACTTCCATAGTACCCTAATCCTCTACCATGGGGGTACCTGTAAAAATCCGTAATATCTTAACACCTAACTAAAAATGTATGTACAGTTGCAAGCAAAAGTATGTGAACCCTTTGGAATGATATGGATTTCTGCACAAATTGGTCATAAAATGTGATCTGATCTTCATCTAAGTAACAACAATAGACAATCACACTCTGCTTAAACAAATAACACACAAAGAATTAAATGTTACCATGTTGTTATTCAACACACCATGTAAACATTCACAGTGCAGATGGAAAATGTATGTGAACCCCTAGACTAATGACATCTCCAAAAGCTAATTGGAGTGAGGTGTCAGCCAACTGGAGTCCAATCAATGAGATGAGATTGGAGGTGTTGGTTACAGCTGCCCTGTCCTATAAAACACACACACCAGTTCTGGGTTTTCTTTTCACAAGAAGCATTGCCTGATGTAAATGATGCCTCACACAAAAGAGCTCTCAGAAGACCTACGATTAAGAATTGTTGACTTGCATAAAGCTGGAAAGGTTTATAAAAGTATCTCCAAAAGCCTTGCTGTTCATCAGTCCACGGTAAGACAAATTGTCTATAAATGGAGAAAGTTCAGCACTGCTGCTACTCTCCCTAGAAGTGGCCGTCCTGTAAAGATGACTGCAAGAGCACAGCGCAGACTGCTCAATGAGGTGAAGAAGAATCCTAGAGTGTCAGCTAAAGACTTACAAAAGTCTCTGGCATATACTAACATCCCTGTTAGCGAATCTACGATATGTAAAACACTAAACAAGAATGGATTTCATGGGAGAATACCACAGTGGAAGCCACTGCTATCCAAGCAAAACATTGCTGCACGTTTACAGTTTGCACAAAAGCACCTGGATGTTCCACAGCAGTACTGGCAAAATATTCTGTTGACAAATGAAACTAAAGTTGAGTTGTTTGGAAGAAACACACAACACTATGTGTGGAGAAAAAGAGGCACAGCACACCAACATCAAAATCTCATCCCAACTGTCAAGTACGGTGGTGGGGGCGTCATGGTTTGGGGCTGCTTTGCTGCGTCAGGGCTTGGACGGATTGCTATCATCGAAGGAAAAATGAATTCTCAAGTTTATGAAGACATTTTGCAAGAGAACTTAAGTCCATCTGTCCACCAGCTGAAGCTCAACAGAAGATGGGTGTTACAACAGGACAACGACCCAAAGCATAGAAGTAAATCGACAACAGAATGGGTTAAACAGAAGAAAATACGCCTTCTGAAGTGGCCCAGTCAGAGTCCTGACCTCAACCCGATTGAGATGTTGTGGCATGACCTCAAGAAAGTGATTCACACCAGACATCCCAAGAATATTGCTGAACTGAAACAGTTCTGTAAAGAGAAATGGTCAAGAATTACTCCTGACCGTTGTGCACATCTGATCTGCAACTACAGGAAACGTTTGGTTGTAGTTATTGCTGCCAAAGGAGGTTCAACCAGTTATTACATCCAAGGGTTCACATACTTTTTCCACCTGCACTGTGAATGTTTACATGGTGAGTTGAATAAAAACATGGCAACATTTAATACTTTGTGTGTTATTTGTTTAAGCAGACTGTGATTGTCTATTGTTGTGACTTAGATGAAGATCAGATCACATTTTTTGACCAATTTGTGCAGAAATCCATATCATTCCAAAGGGTTTACATACTTTTTCTTGCAACTGTAAATAATAGAAATTTACTAAAAATAAATAATTACAATAAAAATAAAATAAATTAAAATAAAAAAATTACAATTTAAAATAAAAACATTACATTGAAACTAACATTTAGGTCCGTAGGGAGTGAGGTAAGTGTGTGAATGTACGTGTAGGGTCCATAGGGATTGAGGTAAGTGGGTGAATGTACGTGCAGATTCCATAGGGAGTGAGGTAAGTGGGATGAATGTACATGTAGAGTCCATAGGGATTGAGGTAAGTGGGTAAATGTACGTGTAGAGTCCATAGGGAGTGAGGTAAGTGGGTGAGTGCACGTGTAGGGTCCATGGGGATTGAGGTAAGTGGGTGAGTGCACATGTAGGGTCCATAGGGATTGAGGTAAGTGGGTGAATGTACGTGTAGGGTCCATAGGGAGTGAGGTAAGTGGGTGAATGTATGTGTAGAGTCCATGGGGATTGAAGTAAGTGGGTGAGTATACGTGTAGGGTCCATAGGGATTGAGGTAAGTGGGTGAATGTACGTGTTGCATCCATAGGGAGTGAAGTAAGTGGGTGAATATATGTGTAGAGTCCATGGGGATTGAGGTAAGTGGGTGAATGTACGTGCAGAGTCCATAGGGGGTGAGGTAGGTGGGTGAATGTACGTGTAGAGTCCATAGGGAGTGAGGTAAGTGGGTGAATGTACGTGTAGGGTCCATGGGGATTGAGGTAAGTGGGTGAATGTACGTGTAGGGTCCATAGGGAGTGAGCATCACACACAGCACGGGCAGACAGCCAGGACGTCTGGGAGTGAGGTTGCACGCACATTTAGGTCGCATTTAAGAAGTTTCGTCACTTGAAAATCGACTAAGAGAGAAAAAAAATGACGGAAGAAAAAAATAAAAACGAGGCTAAAAGACACAGATCTGCGAAAATCACGGCCAGGAACGTACGAGTTAGCCAGGAACGTAGCAGATACAAAATATACCATTACAAGGGACGGACGGAAAATGCTCGCGAGCCAAGTAACACATTTTACAACACTTACTTACAACTCATAACATTAGGATTCTAAAATGCCGCCTTACTCGCCTAAACAAAACGGTTTGGCCTTGCGCACGCAGCCTATTTACACTGCACACTTGCCACATTGCTGACCCTTTCTCCTCAGATGATCAACACTCCAATTGTACATTTTCAGATGAAGGAAAATCCAAATAGATTGGTAGCTCTTCAGGATATTGATTGCTGCATATTAGATATCAATAGGTAAAGTATATTCATTTATTCATTCATATTACTTTATTAATTCACTGTACACTGTACTTATATATCTGTCTTCGCGATAAGCGCCAAAAGGTGATTGTTGCTATGCCGGACAATTAAAGTACACAAGGAGATAGGCTCACAATGAGCGCTGAAGGCGCTCACAATGAGCGCAGAAGGTCCACAGAGGAGCAAAAGCCTTATATTGTGTGGCAAACAGCATTGCCATGGCTTAAAATGTTATTGCCCCTTCATTTTTGATGGGCAAGTCGCTAGTAATAAATAATTCCTTACACTTGGGGCTTATTGTGATATTTATACAAATTTGTATTACATATTAGTTATAATATATTACAATAATATTCCTGTATCACTAATTAAGAGAATGAACACAAATACATTATTATTATTATTATAAATGCTTGAATCTTTACAATTCCTTAACTATATATTGAACTAGGAACTTGCCCTTCAGCGCTCATCGCGAGCCCTGAGCTGAGCGCCTATGGCACTAATTGTTAGCCCCCCCCCCCCCATTGCAGTTTAAGTCCCGCGTGCTGCAGGCGTCAATGGCTCGCCTCGCAGTTGCGGCCCTATGGGTCACAAACAGCTCACCTCATGAGGCTCGGAAAGCGTCAGCAACGGCCAGTAAATCCACAACTATTATATGTGATATATGATTAGGCTTATAAATATTTTTAACAGATTGATATATTATATATGGCTGCCAAAGGGATGTGGTTATGTATAAATGCCTATTGATATATGTCCTATGTGTGTTATACTGAATGTATCGAACTCTACATTTTTTTTTTAACTGATAGATGTATAACTTTGTATTATGAGGACACTAATTGCCCATTGATTTATACCTTGATTAGATACTATAGTATATGTAAGCATATTTGTAATATAAACGCCGCCCTGAGGACGTCAGCGGTTGGCTGAAGAAACGTATGTCTGGGCTGCGTCTGAGGATGCGTTTGCTTCACACTTTTTACCCGGAGTGTGATCATCTTGATTTACTATATTTTACTTTGTCTTTACTCCATAAGGTAAGTGGTATTGTGAAGTAATGTGGCTGCGATGCACTACCATGCCTGGTATTACATGTATATGGGGATAATGCAGATGATACCACACACACGACTGATCATTTACCTATGAGTGGTGTCATAGTGCCCTCTGCTGTCTCTAATGTATATATATAGAGAGAGCTTTTCTACTCACACTGTAGGCAATATCTTTCCCTGTAGTGGGATACAGGGACCTTGCTTTTTACAGGGTACATACATGCTTTAGCTTTTTGATATATAGATTGTGCACTTTTGTATGCCTCTGTTGAGTCATATATCTTTTTCGGTGTCTCTTCTTTTCTGTATTTAGCTAAGTATAATTAACCTATTTTGGTGGGTCTATTTTTGACTTGCATTTAATTAGTATAGACATTCCAGAATTTGTTTCTGGACATTTGGTGCCTACTGTCACTGTAAGAGGCAGACAGTCCATATTGTCCCTTTAGGGTATCTTTTGACTGCATATGTGGGCATTTTGAAGCCCCTAATAGGCCATCGGATTAGCCATTGTAGTTTTGAAATCTGCAATTGTTGGTGTTAGGCACCAATCCCATTGTTTTTATTTGTAATATAATTGCTGCTAGTATCAAGCACTACATTACTTATTATTGTTTTCACAGCACCGGACACTTTATATGAGATCAGAGTAATTAGTAGCTGATTATTAATTTAGGGGGGTAATCAGTGGATCCCCAGTTCTGCGACTAGACACAGGGAAAGGATCACTACAGACTAGCTAGTATAAAGGAGTAAGTGGCCGGCTCCGCTACACTGAAATACTCAGGGATTATATTTTTGCACATTACACATATGCTCTTTGTATAAATTGATGTATGTAATTCAATTCATTCTATATTAATTTAAAGCAGAAATGTATTCTATTATTATTATTATTAAACCTTGGCAGTGCTATAATTTATAATTGAGCATCGCCTGGTTAAATAATTGTGGTTTTCCATTATATTGATTATCAGTCTTACACATTTCCAATAGGGACTGTATTTGCTGTTGTTATGGATTGGGATCCGTACAAAATGCATAACTATATTCGTGCACCTACTTATATATCTTATCTTTGCAGTATTATCGTATAACCAAAGTTTTATTAATAATGCTGAATCATTGGGAACTCTAAGATGGAGGATTCACTACTCCCACATACAAGATGCCGGCGGCACTACTTCCGGTCTAGCAAGGATGACGACAACTATCAGACCTTGGACACTAGAAGGAGAGCGCCATCTTTCCTTTGTCTCAACTTCTGAACCGATGGGAAGACCCTTGTGGGATGAGACCTGAAGACTCCCTAAACTCCTGACCCAATACCTGTCCAAGATCCCGTAAAAGCGGACACCTTAGAACCAATGAAATGCTGAATTAAACCTGATGTTTTGCTTAATTGTAACTTTTATCTGATTATTAAAAACAATATAAATGACGACTGACGTAATAAAGTTAGGCGAGAGAAAGCTTTATACCAGAACTCTGTGTTGGTGTATTATTTCTCTAAGGTGTGCACACTAGATGTATATTGGTAATTTGGCCAGGGACAGATATTTCTGAGGAATACTTTTGTTCTCCCAAAACAAAATGGCGTCCGAACAGGGACTTGAGGTTTAACCAAACCGCAGCGGACGAGAGGAGTTCGGACGGACTTCACGGGAACAGGCGGAGCCTGATCACCTCCGGTACACTGTAAGGACATGATTAGTACCCTATCCGCATAGACCTGTTCCTGGGACTCTGCCCGTTGTCCAATTCCGCTGTAGGGGAGGTTACAAAAATACAGGTACTAGCTTGCCTCAAGTCCATTGTGAATCCTGTACAATAGATAGTGATGTCTGTCGCCTGTGTGTGTGTAATGATATAGGAATCACAAGGTTGTGGAGACCAGCAGCCAAGATCAGCAATAATCCAGTTCAGCAACTTGTAGGTGAAACAGGAAAAAGCTTTATTGAAGTGATCAGGAACCAAACAATAATCTGGCAAGGATACAGAGACAGGAAGTCCCTTATATAGGCCAAGAACCAGGCAGCTGACCAGACACAGCTAAAGAGAGTTGTCACTGATTTAATTGCTTTTAGAGTCAAGGTATCAGATCTCAGACAAATCTGCAAGAGGCAGGCTGGTGTACCGGTAGGGAAGAGGTTTAGCAACATGCAAACCAGGGTTCGAATCCCAGCAGAGTCAATTCCTCACATTACCCCCACCTCTATAGGCGCAGCCTCTGGATGCCCTATTACCCGGTTTAGCAGGGTACTGTGCATGGAAAGACCGAAGAAGATCAGGAGCGTGAATATTGTCCACTGGTTCCCACAATCTATTCTCCTCACCATAGCCTTTCCACCGAACCAAATATTGAAGCTTGTTACGGAAGATCCTGGAGTCAAGAATTTTTTCCACTTCATACTCATCCTCACCATCCACGAGGACTGAAGGTGGGGCAGGCAGGGCTCGGCCAGGGAAAGTATTTTCATGAAAAAGTTTAAGCAGTGCAACGTGAAACAATTTATGTATTTTCATGGAATTTGGAAGTTGCAAACGGAAAGTGACAGCATTGATCTGAGCAATGATCTCAAAAGGTCCCATGAACCTTTGACCCAATTTATGAGAAGGAATCCGAAGCTTAAGATTCTTTGTTGACAGCCACACCTTGTCACCAACATGATAGACTGGGGCCTCCTTTCTATGCCTATCAGCAGCTCTTTTGTAACATACCTGAGCCTTCAAAAGAGTCTCTTTCAACAGTGCTTGGGAATCACGTAAGGCGGTTAGCCGGTCAGTAACAGCAGGAATGGAAGTAGTAATTGGGAGACTGACTAGAAAGGTCGGATGGTAACCATAGTTGGCAATAAATGGGCTCAAAGAAGTGGAGCAGTGTTGGGCATTGTTATAGGCAAACTCCACCGTGGGTAGAAAATCCAGCCAGTCATCCTGCAGGTAACTAATATAGCACCACAAATATTGCTCCAAAGTCTGGTTGGTTCACTCAGTCTGTCCATTACTTTGCGGATGAAAAGCTGACGACAGATTTACATTAATACCTAGATTAGAACAAAAATGTTTCCAAAAACGAGATGTAAACTGCACTCCCCTATCAGAAACTACTTCATCGGGCACTCCATGTAAGCAAAATATTTCCTGAATAACCAGGTCAGCCGTCTGTTTAGCTGAAGGGAGACCACGAGCTGATATGAAGTGACCCATCTTAGTTAACCTGTCCACGACAACAAGAATGGTAGTGTGTTCCTTAGAGAGAGGTAGTTCCACAATAAAGTCCATGGATATAGATCCCCAGGGACGATGAGGAATCGGAAGAGGCTGAAGCAAGCCAACAGGGGATGAGCGAGGAGTCTTATGTCTGGCACACACATCACAAGAGGACACATACTTCTTAACATCCTCATGATACTTCGGCCACCAAAAGGATCGGGCAAGTAGCTCTTGTGTCTTTCGGATTCCTGGATGACCTGCTGGTTTTGAGTCATGGTAGAGACGTAATAGGTCCAGTCGCACTGACTCCGGAGCAAACAGACGTTGTTGAAAAATCCAAAATCCATTAAGCATTTTCATATGGAGATCACGAGGAGGATCACAAAGAACTGGGTCTTCAGCGTAGCCCTTTTTAATGCGAGACATCAGATCAGAAGGAAATGTAACTCCTATAAATATATCCTCTGGCAAGATGGTGGTCTTGGTTACGGTAGTATGGAGGGGGTCAGCTATTCTAGACAAGGCATCCGCCTTACCATTCATGGAGCCAGGACGGTATGTAACCAAAAAATTAAACCTCGAGAAGAATAGGGACCAGCGTGCTTGTCTGGCTGATAGTCTCTTTGCTGATCGAATACATTCCAGATTTTTGTGATCTGTGAGGACAGTAATCGGATGGGTAGCTCCCTCCAAGAGATGTTTCCATTCGGTGAAGGCAGCTTTTATAGCCAATAGTTCTTTATTCCCTATGTCATAGTTTCTCTCTGCTGGCACCATCTGGCGGGAATAGAAGGCACACGGATGTAACAGCATCTTAGGTCCAGTCCTTTGAGACAGTATAGCACCAACAGCTGAATCAGAAGCATCAACTTCCACAATAAATGGTAATTCCGGCTGAGGATGTACCAGGACAGGGGCAGAGGTAAACAGAGTCTATAATCGGGAAAATGCGGTATCCGCCTTATCGGACCACTGAAAAGGAGTCCCTTTACGTGTGAGTTCAGTGATCGGTGTAATAACGGCAGAGAAATTCTTAATGAAACGCCTGTAAAAATTGGCAAACCCCACAAATCTCTGAACATCTTTTTCATTCTTGGGGATGGGCCAGTCCAGCACAGCTTTAATTTTACTTGCGTCCATACTTAAACCTTTGGGAGTTATTACATACCCCAGGAATTGAATTTCTGTTTGTTCAAACTCACATTTTTCTAGTTTAATGTATAGGTGGTGGGTACGAAGGCGCTCCAGAACTATACGGACCTGTTTTCTGTGGTTTTCAAGATTATAGGGACTGTATTTGCTGTTGTTATGGATTGGGATCCGTACAAAATGCATAACTATATTCGTGCACCTACTTATATATCTTATCTTTGCAGTATTATCGTATAACCAAAGTTTTATTAATAATGCTGAATCATTGGGAACTCTAAGATGGAGGATTCACTACTCCCACATACAAGATGCCGGCGGCACTACTTCCGGTCTAGCAAGGATGACGACAACTATCAGACCTTGGACACTAGAAGGAGAGCGCCATCTTTCCTTTGTCTCAACTTCTGAACCGATGGGAAGACCCTTGTGGGATGAGACCTGAAGACTCCCTAAACTCCTGACCCAATACCTGTCCAAGATCCCGTAAAAGCGGACACCTTAGAACCAATGAAATGCTGAATTAAACCTGATGTTTTGCTTAATTGTAACTTTTATCTGATTATTAAAAACAATATAAATGACGACTGACGTAATAAAGTTAGGCGAGAGAAAGCTTTATACCAGAACTCTGTGTTGGTGTATTATTTCTCTAAGGTGTGCACACTAGATGTATATTGGTAATTTGGCCAGGGACAGATATTTCTGAGGAATACTTTTGTTCTCCCAAAACAAAATGGCGTCCGAACAGGGACTTGAGGTTTAACCAAACCGCAGCGGACGAGAGGAGTTCGGACGGACTTCACGGGAACAGGCGGAGCCTGATCACCTCCGGTACACTGTAAGGACATAATTAGTACCCTATCCGCATAGACCTGTTCCTGGGACTCTGCCCGTTGTCCAATTCCGCTGTAGGGGAGGTTACAAAAATACAGGTACTAGCTTGCCTCAAGTCCATTGTGAATCCTGTACAATAGATAGTGATGTCTGTCGCCTGTGTGTGTGTAATGATATAGGAATCACAAGGTTGTGGAGACCAGCAGCCAAGATCAGCAATAATCCAGTTCAGCAACTTGTAGGTGAAACAGGAAAAAGCTTTATTGAAGTGATCAGGAACCAAACAATAATCTGGCAAGGATACAGAGACAGGAAGTCCCTTATATAGGCCAAGAACCAGGCAGCTGACCAGACACAGCTAAAGAGAGTTGTCACTGATTTAATTGCTTTTAGAGTCAAGGTATCAGATCTCAGACAAATCTGCAAGAGGCAGGCTGGTGTACCGGTAGGGAAGTGGTTTAGCAACATGCAAACCAGGGTTCGAATCCCAGCAGAGTCAATTCCTCACATTACCCCCACCTCTATAGGCGCAGCCTCTGGATGCCCTATTACCCGGTTTAGCAGGGTACTGTGCATGGAAAGACCGAAGAAGATCAGGAGCGTGAATATTGTCCACTGGTTCCCACAATCTATTCTCCTCACCATAGCCTTTCCACCGAACCAAATATTGAAGCTTGTTACGGAAGATCCTGGAGTCAAGAATTTTTTCCACTTCATACTCATCCTCACCATCCACGAGGACTGAAGGTGGGGCAGGCAGGGCTCGGCCAGGGAAAGTATTTTCATGAAAAAGTTTAAGCAGTGCAACGTGAAACAATTTATGTATTTTCATGGAATTTGGAAGTTGCAAACGAAAAGTGACAGCATTGATCTGAGCAATGATCTCAAAAGGTCCCATGAACCTTTGACCCAATTTATGAGAAGGAATCCGAAGCTTAAGATTCTTTGTTGACAGCCACACCTTGTCACCAACATGATAGACTGGGGCCTCCTTTCTATGCCTATCAGCAGCTCTTTTGTAACATACCTGAGCCTTCAAAAGAGTCTCTTTCAACAGTGCTTGGGAATCACGTAAGGCGGTTAGCCGGTCAGTAACAGCAGGAATGGAAGTAGTAATTGGGAGACTGACTAGAAAGGTCGGATGGTAACCATAGTTGGCAATAAATGGGCTCAAAGAAGTGGAGCAGTGTTGGGCATTGTTATAGGCAAACTCCACCGTGGGTAGAAAATCCAGCCAGTCATCCTGCAGGTAACTAATATAGCACCACAAATATTGCTCCAAAGTCTGGTTGGTTCACTCAGTCTGTCCATTACTTTGCGGATGAAAAGCTGACGACAGATTTACATTAATACCTAGATTAGAACAAAAATGTTTCCAAAAACGAGATGTAAACTGTACTCCCCTGTCAGAAACTACTTCATCGGGCACTCCATGTAAGCAAAATATTTCCTGAATAACCAGGTCAGCCGTCTGTTTAGCTGAAGGGAGACCACGAGCTGATATGAAGTGACCCATCTTAGTTAACCTGTCCACGACAACAAGAATGGTAGTGTGTTCCTTAGAGAGAGGTAGTTCCACAATAAAGTCCATGGATATAGATCCCCAGGGACGATGAGGAATCGGAAGAGGCTGAAGCAAGCCAACAGGGGATGAGCGAGGAGTCTTATGTCTGGCACACACATCACAAGAGGACACATACTTCTTAACATCCTCATGATACTTCGGCCACCAAAAGGATCGGGCAAGTAGCTCTTGTGTCTTTCGGATTCCTGGATGACCTGCTGGTTTTGAGTCATGGTAGAGACGTAATAGGTCCAGTCGCACTGACTCCGGAGCAAACAGACGTTGTTGAAAAATCCAAAATCCATTAAGCATTTTCATATGGAGATCACGAGGAGGATCACAAAGAACTGGGTCTTCAGCGTAGCCCTTTTTAATGCGAGACATCAGATCAGAAGGAAATGTAACTCCTATAAATATATCCTCTGGCAAGATGGTGGTCTTGGTTACGGTAGTATGGAGGGGGTCAGCTATTCTAGACAAGGCATCCGCCTTACCATTCATGGAGCCAGGACGGTATGTAACCAAAAAATTAAACCTCGAGAAGAATAGGGACCAGCGTGCTTGTCTGGCTGATAGTCTCTTTGCTGATCGAATACATTCCAGATTTTTGTGATCTGTGAGGACAGTAATCGGATGGGTAGCTCCCTCCAAGAGATGTTTCCATTCGGTGAAGGCAGCTTTTATAGCCAATAGTTCTTTATTCCCTATGTCATAGTTTCTCTCTGCTGGCACCATCTGGCGGGAATAGAAGGCACACGGATGTAACAGCATCTTAGGTCCAGTCCTTTGAGACAGTATAGCACCAACAGCTGAATCAGAAGCATCAACTTCCACAATAAATGGTAATTCCGGCTGAGGATGTACCAGGACAGGGGCAGAGGTAAACACAGTCTATAATCGGGAAAATGCGGTATCCGCCTTATCGGACCACTGAAAAGGAGTCCCTTTACGTGTGAGTTCAGTGATCGGTGTAATAACGGCAGAGAAATTCTTAATGAAACGCCTGTAAAAATTGGCAAACCCCACAAATCTCTGAACATCTTTTTCATTCTTGGGGATGGGCCAGTCCAGCACAGCTTTAATTTTACTTGCGTCCATACTTAAACCTTTGGGAGTTATTACATACCCCAGGAATTGAATTTCTGTTTGTTCAAACTCACAGTTTTCTAGTTTAATGTATAGGTGGTGGGTACGAAGGCGCTCCAGAACTATACGGACCTGTTTTCTGTGGTTTTCAAGATTATCAGAGAATATTAGGATATCATCCAAATATGCCACAACAAACTGATCCAGGAGATCTCGTAGTACATCATTGATAAGATGCTGGAAAGTTGCAGGGGCATTACACAGCCCAAATGGCATTACTAGATATTCGTAATAGCTGATCAGCATTCTTCTTATCACAGACATCTGCAAAATCCTGATATTGTAGAGGAAGCTTAGTCAAGTTTGTAGCAACCATTTCATTAATTGTTGTGGCAAAAGGTGTTACCTTAGAGGGTTGACAATTCATTAAGCAGTGTTCTGAAGGAAAGGACAAAGTTCTGATCTTCCAATCAATCTGTGGGTTATGCAGAGCAAGCCAAGGTACCCCCAAAATCACTGGAAACTGTGTTGAGGAAATTAGGTGGAAAGAGATAGCCTCATGGTGATTCACTTCCAGAGTCAATTTTAAGGGCACAGTCTCATGTGTAACCGGGCCTGACGTAAGTGGAGAACCGTCTACTGTCTCCATTAACACAGGTGAAGAATTAGGGATAGACTGAATTCTATTTCCTGCTGCAAATTTAATGTCCATAAAGTTTCCGCCTGCTCCAGAATCTATCATAGCTGTAGTTGAAATTTTACGATCACCACATTGCAACGTGCTAGGCACCACAAAATGAGGATGTTGAGTCAACATACCCTCTTCACCATGAGCCAGAGAAACCAAGGGTTGTGTGACAGAATCCAGTTGATCTGAAATCTGGGATTGGTGTTGAATCTGTGCACCCTCAGCCGCCATAGCTATTGTTCTTTTGGATTTGCTAGGGCAATTGATGGCATAGTGCCCTGCACTACCACAATACAAGCATAAATTGTGAGTGCGTCACCACTGTTTTTCTTCATTGGATAATGGCCCTCTTATTAGATTTACCTGCATAGCCTCTGGCTCAGAGTCTGTAGGTGTTTGTGGGATCGGAGTAGAAGTTCTTGAATAGGAAATTGGAGAAGTACTTGGTCTAAAAGAGCCCTGTCTTTCCAATCTTCTTTCAGAAAGTCTCCGATCAATACGGATAGCCAAACGCACAAATGCATCAAAGTCAGCAGGAAGATCAACACGAGCTAGCTCATCTTTTATAGCTTCTGAGAGACCTTTTCTGAAGTGGAACCTCTGGGCTGATTGGTTCCAGGTAGTATCAGCAACCCACTGTCTGAATTCAGCAGCATATTCAGCCACAGAGCGCCTCCCTTGATGCAAATGAAGGAGAGTTGCTTCTGCTGTAGCACATTGATTGGGGTCATCAAAAACTAGGCACATGGCTTCAAGAAAGTCATTTAGATTACCCAAGACTGGACTTTCCTGTTCCAGAAGAGGGGAGCCCCAAGCCAGGGCTTCATCTTTGAATAGGGAAAAAATAAATCCCAACTTCTCTTTTTCAGATGGAAATTGGTGAGGTAACATTATGAAGTGCAAACGGCATTGATTTGGGAAACCCCTAAATTTTTTGCAATCTCCTCCAAACTTTTCTGGTAGGGGCAAGCGGGCATCTTGTGCAGGTGTAACAGTAGCAGCCGCAACATCACGTGCCCTGTAGCTGGTATACTCACTGTGCATTGACTGAACTTTATTTTGCAGTTCAGCTATCTGGTCCTGCAGCACTTGAATGGTCTGTGCCTGGGTCTGCACAGTTCTTGCAGTAAAAGCAACCTGTTGGGCCTGCAGTTCAGCTACCTGGTCCTGTAGCACTTGAATGGTCTGTGCCTCGGTCTGCACAGTTCTTGCAAATAAAGCAACCTGCTGGGCCAATGCAGAATCTGACCCGGCGGTCTCCATGAAAGAGCCAGATTATTCTGTAATGATATAGGAATCACAAGGTTGTGGAGACCAGCAGCCAAGGTCAGCAATAATCCAGTTCAGCAACTTGTAGTTGAAACAGGAACAAGCTTTATTGAAGTGATCAGGAACCACACAATAATCTGGCAAGGATACAGAGACAGGAAGTGCCTTATATAGGCCAAGAACCAGACAGCTGACCAGACACAACTAAAGAGAGTTGTCACTGATTTCATTGCTTTTAGAGTCAAGGTATCAGATCTCAGGCAAATCTGCAAGAGGCAGGCTGGTGTACCGGTAGGGAAGAGGTTTAGCAACATGCAAACCAAGGTTCGAATCGCAGCAGAGTCAATTCCTCACAGTGTGACTGTTGATAGCGTGGTTGAGCGATTGTGATCTCTTAGATATTGTGATTCGGGGGCATACACGTGTATGTGACACAGGCTGTGGGGACGGATGAGTTGTGCCGAGAGTCGCACATAACCCAGAGAAGTTGCACATACGGGCGTGCATATACGTAGCCCGGGGATCGGGATTGCTTTGTATACTTTCCCGGGGAGGGTCTATGCATGCTGGATAGATGAATATCTCTCGGGGGTAATGATGGTCGTGCCTTAGTAGCATGGTAACCCCGAGAGACGTCTATCATACACTAGGGTGTTTAAATGTGTATGTGTGACACGGACTTCAGTGGCAGATTAATAGTGTTGTAAAGCACAATAAGCCCTGAGGGTGTCAATTCGTGAGCACGTAGTGGTGCGAGACCCCAAATTGACATATCATTTTCTGCAGAAATGGTTTGATGATTATAATGCTATGTCAGTGCTGGTTAATGCATGATGATATGAAATGTGATGCGATTATGTCTTGTTGATTCACATGTCTCTGTCCACTGTTCTCCTTGCTATCCCTTGCCAGGAGTGAGTGGTTACGCACTGCAAAGGTATAGTCCCCGGAGGGCGGTAACAACGGTCTGAGTTTAGAGAAGACGTACGGAGTAACCCTTCGTAGCAGTCGAACAAATCAGACCTTCTCTTTCAAACAGCTGGTCTCTCTCTCTCTCTCTCTCTCTCACACTCTCTGTCTCTGTTACTACCTCATTGAGCCCTCATTGTTAAATACGTATTTGCTTAACATAGGGATATCGGGCAGAATCAAGCTAAACTGAGTGAGGGCATGTTGGCCCGGGATATAGTCAAGAAGAGGGGAGGTGAAGCTGTGGTAAGCCGGTGCAAGAAGATGTTTAAAGTGTGCGAGATTACTGGTGTTGTTGGAGGACATTTGAGGGCGGAAGAGTGGCGTAGAGGGTTGAGAGACAACAAAGGGCAGCTACAAGATTGTGGTTTATTGCCGAGTGCAGAAGCATGGTACAGGGTAGCTAAAGCGATTGCACAGGAGGGTTGGACAGAGAAAGAGGTTGAAATGAAGGGACAGAAAATGTATGTGTATCATGCTCCATGTGAAGCGGCCAGCTCCCCGTCTTCGACCATTGTCCCCTCCACACTACAAACACCCTGTAACCTTAACGCACCACAACCACTACCCTCTGCCGAACAAAGACATTCCATCCAGCTACAGCCCAAAATGGCGCCCACACACACACGAAGGAGGAGCCACGCCCGAACACTACCCATCATGAAATGATGTCACCCGTTGCACCACCCATCCAAGGGGGTCCGCCCATCACACCTACCGCCCCGATGGCACATTCCACTCCTCTGTATCCAATATTGACTGCAAATGGAAACATGTATTCCACATACCCGATGTTTCCATCTGTGGTGGCACCAAGTGTTGTAGAAGATTCGACAGGAGGTGCTAGGCCCCATAGTGTACACAGCTCTGTCGTAAGCCCGCTGTTAGTTCCCCTACCCGACCCTAGAGCACCGTTGGATGTGCAAGCTCCGCCCACATATCATCATCAACAGGATAGTTCAGAAGAGGAAGATGACGATATCAGGGGAGGAGAGGGGGCGGAGGAATGAAAAGATAGAAGAACAAACCCAAAAGCGAAATCTAAGAGGAGGGACAAGAATAGGCGAAGTCTAATGTACGTTGCATTTACCCCGACACAAGCCACCTCCCTTATAAACACATTGCCCGACCCCGAAAAACAACCTATGCCTTTCTATAGGAAGATGGCACAGATCCAAAAAAACTTACTCTGCAGCTTGAAAAGCCCTTGTTAGCCTGTTTGAAATCAGGGCAGGAGATTCATATTGGCCTATTATGCGGAATGCAATAGATCCGTATGATACAGATCGCACAAAGGATGACTTTTCATCGGGTGTATTGTTCTGTGAACTGTTAAGATATTGGGCGAAGGATAAATTAGCAGATCAAGCAATTAATTTACAAGATATCAAACAGGAGAAGGACGAATTAGTAGAAAAGTTTCATGCATGACTCACACAGGTATTTACAGATCTTGGCTTCAGCCTACATAACAAAACACACACGCAGATGTTAAGTACAGCCTTCGTGCTGGGATTAAAGGAGACCCTTCAGAAGGGCCTGTTGACATCCAGACCAGAATATAGATTGTTACCTTTAGACACCTTACTGCTGGTTGCTAAAGGACTGGAGACAGCAGCAGCTAAACAACCTACATCATCAGCGTCTAAAAAGACTGCTGTGCTTATGGTGAACTCTGAAGAGTCACCACGGAAAGAAACAAGACAGTGTTTTAATTGTGGGAAACCGGGACACCTTAGCAAGAATTGCAGGGCACCCAGGAAACCGAGACCTAAACAGCAGGGAGATTATACAAATGGAGCGCCTGTGGTGCAAGCCACAGCATAGGACCACAGAGACACAGAGACATTTGGCAAAATCATTGTATCCATTCCAGAGGATACAAATTGATCATATTCAGATGCCAAAGAGTGGTCGGTATGAATATGCATTAGTCATCGTGGACATGTTCTCAGGATGGCCAGAAGCCTACCCAGTTGCAAACATGACAGCAAAGACAACCGTGAAACGCCTGTTAACAGAGGTCATCTGCAGATATGGCGTTCCTGAAGTAAGTGACCAGGGACCAGTTTTTACAGCAGTATTGGCCAAGGAAATATGGACAGCCCTAGGAGTAACCCTCTCCTTTCATACGCCTTACCATCCTCAAACTAGTGGGAAGGTGGAACGTATGAATGGTACCTTGAAATCTAGGATGTTTAAAATGTCACAAGAAACTGGTATGCCATGGCCTGAAAGTCTCCCCATAGCCTTTTTCAGTGTCAGGTATACCCCTAGAGGGAAACATGCATTGTCCCCCCATGAAATCCTGTTTGGGTCTGCTCCTAGACTAGGGTGCTACTTTCCTCAGCAGCTGCAACTAAAATCTGATGTACTTGTTGATTATGTGATTGCACTGTCCACCGCACTTACTAAAATCTATGCACAAGTGTTCTCTTCCATTCCAGATTCAAAAGTAATCACTGGTACTCATAAACTACTTCCTGGAGATTGGGTCCTGGTTAAGAAATTTGTGAGGAAAACCCCTTTGGAACCCAGATACGAAGGCCCATTCCAAGTACTACTGATTACAGCTACATCGGTTAAGTTAGAAGGAAAAGCTACTTGGGTCCACGCATCACATTGCAAAAAGGTTCCTCCCCCTGATGACCAGGGACCAACACAATGAGTACAGCCCAGTGGTTTTTTTCTGTTCCTTGCAGTATATGTGAGCAAGGCTCAACATGTAACCATTACAAGGCATGATGATGGCATTACATTTTGGTACAATTCACATACCACACATGTTGCTACATACACCTTTGACTACTGTGACATTGTTCGCTGCCCTCCAATCCCCGAACAATGTAATATATATAAGAGAGATCTATACATATGTGTTACTGATGAAACTGTTGGAAGACACTGTGACACATGGAAGGCGGTGGGATGGAACACTGGGACACATTGGGATTATAGACCTCAGAGTGCTCCTTGACCGAATGACTCTAATAAAGACTGGTCGATGTCTGAATAGTGGGGTATCTGGTTCTAATATGCAATTGTCTCTGACCATACAAAACCCTTGTCCCATGGATGCTGACACATATATATATATTGAGGGCTTGGGTTAGAGGACAAAGTGCTAAATTAACGGGCGAATTTAGGATAGCAGATCTATATAAGCACCCAGACTTACCTCTGGCATTGCAGACATTGAAACCAGGGCCCCAGATCATTGGAACAATGACTGCTACTGGTGACCCAACATATGAGGACACGTTAGCTACTGAGACTGGATTCTCAGATCTTAATGTGTGGTTGGAATGGATGAAATACAATGTACAGGAAAGTAATAAGACCAACTGTTATGTGTGTGGCCATGCTAGACCTCACTTATGTACGGTTCCACTTACTATACCTTTGCAGGAAGAGAAATGTTTTTTGAGTCTGTTCAAACAACGTAGTTATACAGATGAGTGTGAACAATGGAGAAAGTCGTACCCTGTGATAACTAATAATCCCCATCCAGGGAGAGGTATAACTATATACCCCGGAAATTATACGTGTTACAGGAGAAACGTTTCTCATGGGTTCAATCTGCAGAAGTTCCCAAGTGAATTTTGTCACACATATAGATATGGTTCATCCACACTGCTAGTCAATCAGACCGAATCTTTAGGAGACATATATTGGTTATGTGGGGATATGAAACTCAGGGTAAGACTGTCAGGAGTATTCCGTGGGGAATGTACCTTGGCTAAAGCCATAATGCCGTTACACATTGTCCCCACTTATTATGATGACAATCTACCTAATGTCTCCCCAGCAAGGTCCAGGAAGAGAAGACAAACTTCATCATCTGAACCTCTGGAAAGTTTTGACCCACATGTGTATATTGATACTATTGGAGTCCCAAGGGGGGTGCCCGACCAATTTAAGGCCCGAAGCCGGATAGCAGCAGGATTTGAATCACTGATACCAATGATTGGTGTAAACAAGAATGTTGCCTGGATTAATTATATTTACCATAACCAGCAACGATTTGTTAATTACACTAAGTATGCCTTAAAAGGCATTGCAGAACAATTAGAGGCTACATCACGCATGGCCTTCCAGAATCGTATGGCATTAGACATGATCCTTGCAGAGAAGGGTGGAGTTTGTAAAATGCTCCCTGACACTAGCACATGTTGTACGTACATTCCTGATAACACAGGTCCAAATGGAAATATCACACTGGCAATCCAGAAATTGGCTAATCTTGGTCAAGAATTAAAAGAAAATTCTGGCACTATAGATTATTGGGAATCTTGGTTTGGTGGGATGAATGGCTGGCAGAAAGTGTTGTTGCAAATAGGGATGGGTATCTTTATTATCATAATTTTGCTAGTCTTCCTCTTATGTTGTATTATTCCTTGTATGCGCAACTACCTTCAGAAGGCTGTGGACAAGGCTTCCCCCACCTTTATCCACCAAGACTTAGACATAGATCTACATGGACAGAATGATGATTGTAAGACATCCCATCTTCTGTGCAGACCTTAACTGGCTCTAAGGAGAGTGTTCTGTGAGCTGAGCTACCCTATATCCGAGTCCTATGGTCCCTATTCAAGTCTAGCTACACTATTAGAATATTAGAGGCTCGTTAGGTTTTCCCCATGCCGCATAGGTCATAGGGTAGGTGTGACGTCAGGTCATGGCAAGCCCGATGGAACAAAGATATGTACCTATGACTTACACACATGCATGCTTTCAACATCCGGAAATAGAAAACATAAAGAATATTGCTCTGGAAGGACCATAGTTAAGAATTATATATATATATATATATATATATATATATATATAAGACAAGATACTTAGCTCTAGACACCCGATACTAGATCAGGGTGTTATAGTCAGTAAGTTTTACTAATAGCTGTGAGTGCTACAAATATAATGTGCCATTTTAGGGGGGACTGTTATGGATTGGGATCCGTACAAAATGCATAACTGAATTCGTGCACCTACTTATATATCTTATCTTTGCAGTATTATTGTATAACCAAAGTTTTATTAACAATGCTGAATCATTGGGAACTATAAGATGGAGGATTCATTACTTCCGCATACAAGATGCCGGCGGCACTACTTCTGGTCTAACAAGGATGACGACAGCTACCACACCTTGGACACTAAGAAGGAGAGCGCCATCTTTCCTTTGTCTCAACTTCTGAACCAATGGGAAGATAGACTCAAGCTCCTGACCCAATACATGTCCAAGGTCCCGTAAAAGCGGACACCTTAGAACCAATGAAGTGCTGAATTAAACCTGATGTGAGTGCACATGTAGAGTCCACAGGGATTGAAGTAAGTGGGTGAGTGTACATGTAGAGTCCACAGGGATTGAGGTAAGTGGGTGAGTGTAAATGTAGAGTCCATAGGGATTGAGGTAAGTGGGTGAGTGTACATGTAGAGTCCTCAAGGATTGAAGTAAGTGGGTGAGTGTACGTGTAGAGTCCATAAGGAGTGAGGTAAGTGGGTGAGTGTACGTGTAGAGTCCATAGAGAGCATCTGGGCCCAATTTGTACTGAACTCACAGTTTAATAGCAAATAATAATAAATAATTCCATACACTTGGGGCTTATTGTGATATTTATACAGATTTGTATTACATATTACTTATAATATATTCCTATAATATTCCTGTATCACTCAGAGCATGGACACAAATACATTATTATTATTATTACTCGCCTGTACAGGGATCTGAATGGGTTCCCATCTGCTGAATAGACTTCTCATCTCTCTCATATTCTCCCTCCTCATTAATTAAGTCAGGATATAGATCTCCATCTTGGGGTCCTGTTAGTCACAAGAGAGAGAAGCCTCTGGATTTGTACAGATTTACACAACTATCTGACATAAATATCTAATGGCGGAAATGCAGAAACTAATTAGCGATTTTGCCAAACCTTGAAATCTAGGTCTAAGACCAAGGAAGGCCAGCACTGTATAAAGGAGATCATGGACCACATGGAGGCCTGCGCTTCAAGGAGAAACGTAGCCTGATCACCAATATGATGGAGTGGTGATTTCAATGGATTGCCACAGAAGAGGATAGATGGGCAGCTATTCTAAATCGGCTGATGGCTTCCCTGGGACTCCAGAAGTGTGAGGAGTTTTGTGGACGGAGCTTGGCTTGGAACATTAGTATGCAGACCTAATGCTTCCAGATACTGCATCACAATGGCCCTCCTTTTACATGCTTAGGCTGGTGGAAGGGCTTCCTGATGTGCTGCAGGGTGATCCAAAGGGTGGCCAGGGAACCACAGAGCGATGGGAAATCCTATTTGAACATCGCCAAAAAGATGTGGAAATTGAGCCAGGTACAGCAGAAGAAGTGATGCTCAGACAGCTGGTCCATAGAGAAATGGAATTGTAAATACAGTATGAGGAACTGCTTGAGGAGGTGGGCCTAGGTGGGACCTGTCTCAAGTACTTTGAAGATCCCCATTAATCAGATGAAAAGGAGGAAGATGCAGCCTGGCAACTCGAGGCACTTGAAGCCTACAGCTTGTTGGATGATTGTCCACGTTCAGAGAGCACAGAATTGCTGGAGGTCAAGCTTGTTGGATCCCTACTGACCTTGGGCTCTGTTGTCACACAGTAGTATAAACATGCTCCTGACCCAGTAGGGCACATTGTTCCTCTGCCCTTACCCTTGGACGGCCGTAGAACAGGATTCGCAGAGGTGAAGCTGGTGAGTGCTACGCTGCTGGCAGGGTCGGAACCAGGTACGGCATCAAGCAACTGGCAAGGTTTGTACCAACCAGGTGCATAATAAGCATCAGTGGGGCAGGGGGAGTATCAGTGGGGTAGGGGGAGCATCAGTGGGCCTCTAAATAGAGGAGGAAGGGGAGTCATGGGAGCGCGAGTATGGGGGCACAATGAGCAGTGTCGAGGAGTAGAGAGAGTGCTGTCTGTCCTAGGGGCCTCGCGATGAGTGCCTGCGGCACTCATCACGAGCACTGGAATGAATGTGTCCCACTGGCCTCGCAGTCGCGTGCCTTAACTGCTCGCCTCGCTTTGCAAGAGCCGCAAAGCGTTACCAGCACCGCAAACGTCACCAACATCTGTAGATCCACAACTATTATAGTGATTTATCCTGTACATTTGCTGTGTGGATGTGTTAGACAGAGCCTGTTATAGACGGATATTAGTAATGATTGGCAAGTACTAAATACTAGACCCCCACCCTTATCAAGCACTAAGCCATAATTACTATACTGAGCTTCACAAACAATGCTATATATCTCAGGAATTGTGTACTATAAAGATAAACAGCTATTACAGTGTATAGACAGTTTTTAATTCTCTTTAAGATAACATAAAAGTAATATTATGGTGACAGTGTAACATTGCAGAATGTATTATTAATGTTCTTATTGTGTATTACTTCCTCACCTTCCCTGATATTCCCAGGACTCTCCTCCTCCTTCACCTGCTGCTGATCTCTTATATTCAGATCTTCTTGTTCAACCTTGGAGACAACTGGAGGCTTCACATCTAAAGGTCCTACAGATAGAGATAAACAGATTATAGACTTTCACCATTGTATTATTTACTATCAATCTAGTGTTTGTGTCTTATTAATATCTAAATCCTTTAGTAGAAAGATCCACAAAGACGGAAACAACCGAATGTTATTACTTTGTATGGAGAGAAGACCAGATATTGTGTCATTGGGGATAAAATCACCTTTATCATGAGCTGCGATGTGTGTAAAACTCCTTGGGTGAGAGATGAAGGATAAATACACCCCAATAAGGACTGAAGTGAGTGATAATTGTCTAAAAGATATTACTCACCTTCACTGATTTTTACAGGAATTTCCTCCTCTTTAATCTCACGGGGACTCCTCATATTTGTCTCTTCTTCTTGGTCAGACTCTGAGAGAACTGATGGTGTCACTTTGTCACTGTCTGTACAAATAAACATGAGATGGTCACACACGGGGATTTGTTACACATCTTTATGGTCTGTACAAATAAACATGAGATGGTCATGTGCGGGGATTTGTTACACGTCTTTATGGTCAGTACAAATAAACATGAGACAGTCACACGCGGGGATTTGTTATATGTCTCATATATATATATATATATATATATATATATATATATATATATATATATATATATATATATATATATATCATACCACACTATATACACACTAACTATAGATATATATACCCACTCAGTCCACAATATAAATTATATATATTTATATATATATATATATATATATATATATATATATATATATTTATATATATATATATATATATATATTTATATATATATATATATATATATATATATATATATATATATATATATTTACTATAGATATATAGATAGATAGACAGGTAGATAGACAGACAGCCCCTCCCCCATCCCTCTGTATTATATATATAGTATAATATCATTATATCCGGTATCACTTCCTGCCTTTATCCCACTCGCACCTGATAACCAGTCACAGATATAAATAACTTCCGGTATTATCTCCTGGTCAGTAATTGAAGCATTAATCACTTTATTTACCTGCGGAGAGCTCGGACTCACACCGGATCAGCTCTAGGCCGCAACCTACTACAAGAACAGGAAATGACTTCCGGAAGTTACTACAAAAAACTACAAGTCCCAGAAGGTACAGCAGCACAAGCGGCAGCCAATTGTCACAGTCGGGGCGTGTCTCTTGTTACAATCCGGTTTTTATGGTAATCTGTCGCTCTCACATACAACTGTAACAATCGGACTGCATTTTTTTAGTGCATTTGTTTTAGTGTTAATCTGCCTAGCAACGCGATGTCACCGTTCGTCTAATTATTTCATTGGCCATTACATTTGGAATATTATTTCTGCTCTGTAGGAGTGTCTCCTGTATTATATCCAATGTCTGAGACATCTCCCTGGAATTGGATAAAACAATCATGGAATCCAAGAGACACAAATAAAAGGGGCTGGAGCTGGGAGTAATCTATTAGTGTGGATGGAGGGTGCTTTATGTGTTTGTACATTTCCTGTATATATTTATATATTGTGGTAGGGAGGGTTATCTCTGAGCACCTGATCTTTTTATTTAAATGTAACATATTCCAGATGACTTACTACTTAGGGAATTAGAGGGGAGAAGAACTCTAGAATATTTACATATATAAGTATACATATAGATTCTCTCTCTATCTCTCTCTCTCTATATATATATATATATATATATATATATATATATATAATACATACAATTATCTTCACTCAATCTATTTGTTTGTTTTTACCATGAAATTTACTATAGTTACGTACAGCTAGAGATAGAGAGTGTACCTGCCTATCTATCTATCTATCTATCTATCTATCTATCTATCTATCTATCTATCTATATACCTATCCATCTAAGCTGATTAGCAGCCATGGGTGCCCTGTAAGTGGGGAAATGGATATACCTAGGGTGCAGTGTGCTTTGGGGAAATGGTGTTTTTAGGTGTATCAGCTCAACAGCTGACTTCTTCCAGGGTGGCGATATCTTTATTTAGTCAGAGGGGCTTTAGTTAGGGCAGCTTAGGTATCTCTGGGTGTTGCTCACCTTAGATGACTGACAAGGACATCCATCACATTTCTAGCAATTTGGGCCCCCTACTAGATTGAATGCAGAGTCAGGAACAATGGCTAATGTAAAGTAATTCCTAATTTAGGGTTAACCGCAAGACAAAGTATCAAAGGGGTATCACTTGTAAAGTACTTGACATCATTTGACCTCTGTTTTTTTACATAAAGGGTTCCAGTTTCTGTTTGACAGCCTTGTTAACAATACTTGATGACTTAATCAGATCTGTGAATCTCCCATTGAAGTCTATGGAGCCCGATCTACCACTTATTACAAGTTTAATTCCAGCCAGGAGCCTCATGATCATACCTCCCAGTTAACAGTTTGACTTTGTTACCAATAGTATTATATATATATATATATCAGTTGGATATTATTGCATAAAAGCTTTTACATGTGAAACGCGCACATCAGACTGTTCTGTCCGGCGTCGTCTTGATGGTGATGTCAGACGCTGAGGATGAGTACTGAGAAGCAGCACTGACCGCAGTTACTGCAGCAAATTGTTGAATAGTCTATTCCTTTTAGTCACTATATTAGGCAAAGTACAGTGGAGGGATTCTGGGTAGCCGGACAATTTATTAGAATTTAGAGGGAAATTGATGGACCCTTTAAACCTCCAAACCAGCTGTGGGACTCTTAGCTGGATAGGGTTTCCTGATTTATGAGTACACATTTCAGGAGGGGGTGGGGGGGGGGGGGTGTACACTTGGTGGGCAGGATATAGTCATTTTCTTCCCTGTAGTTAATACAGGTTCAAAATTGTTACTCATGGAGACTGGACCCATTAGGTCCTGTGTACAAGTTCAGCATTATTATTTATAGAGATTGGGATAACTATGTTTTAATAAATTAAGTTTTGTTTCATTGCACTATAAGAGGCGTCCTAACCTGCTAATATGACGCACATAATGACCAATAATATATAGCCCCTATTCACCCCTTCAGTCATTTATCTATACCCTTGGTACTCAAACATTGTCAGTGGGCCTTATGTGTGTAAACTGATAGACATTGTTACCTCATTACAATCCCAAATCAGTACTCCTTCACAGCGCGTCTTGTAAATATTTCTAATCTGCGTTTTTATCATATATAAAAACATAAAAAAAATAAAAATAATATCTTACAAAAATAAAAGAAAAAGTTATAGTACATTTTAAAATGATGTGAATAAAAGTTAAGTTTTAACTGATTGTTTTTCCACTCTTTGGTTATTGCTCTAATTAAATCCGTTATACCACTTGGGATTACAGGCTAGATTTAAGGTGTATACTTGTAACATTAGATGTATTTTCCATCACAGTGACTGACTTGTGGTGTTGCTATATATTCTACTCCGATATGTGAGTGGATGAACAGAGTGTCACAGAGCCTCACCCCATCTAGAACCTATGCTTTCTTATATTTATTGGGCCAGTATAGGCCAATATGATCCTTCCCTGCTTACTGAGCCCTATTTACTGAACCAAGGCAGATCCAATGAGATCCTTCCTGTCTTACTGACCCAGTGCCGGCCCAATTATATCCTGCCCTGCTTACTGACCGACCCAATGTAAACCAATGAGGATCCATGTAGTTCCAGTTGGATCCTCTCCTGCTTTCTGGACCACCATAGATCCAGTGAGACCCCGCCCTTCTTACTGAATCAGTATAGGCAAATATGATTCTTCCCTGCTTACTGACCTAATGTAGACAAATGAGATACTGTCCTGTTTACTGAACCAAGGCAGATCCAATGAGATCCTGCTCTGCTTACTGAGCTAATGTGGATCCAAACACCTTCCATGTACTCCCAATTACCAGATGTAAATATCATTAAATCTTTATGGGAAGATCTGGAGAACATTGGTATCTAATATATTAATATGTACTTGCACGTACCATAGTCTAGAGTGTAGTTGTGTATACCAACATATATTGCGATCACAAAACCTGCCTGTAAGGATCTCCCTGCTCAACTGACACAACCTACCCACTCCGAAGCTCTAATGAGGAGGTGGTGTCCTATAAGCTCTAATGAGGAGGTGGTGTCCTATAAGCTCCAATGAGGAGGTGGTGTCCTATAAGCTCCAATGAGGAGGGGGTGTCCTATAAGCTCCAATGAGGAGGTGGTGACCTATAAGCTCTAATGAGGAGGTGGTGTCCTATAAGCTCTAATGAGGAGGTGGTGTCCTATAAGCTCTAATGAGGACGTGGTGACCTATAAGCTCCAATGAGGAGATGGTGTCCTATAATCTCCAATGAGAAGGTGGTGTTGTATACCTGCATGCTATCTAGATCCTAGCCCAGACACTTATTTGGGGAGATTTGAAGCATAATTCACATTCCTTACATCTGTAACAACCTGTCAGACCACTTACGGTTGCAACCACCTAGCTCCTTTGTATGTGCCTAAGTGTTCAGACTAGCAGGTTCTCTTGTTTGTTTCTGTATTCTCTGTAACAGTCGTTTTTATCTACATTTTTGGTGCACAAGTTATATATTGTATACAATATAGCATTTCTTTACCTTTGGTGGAAAAGAGTGGAGTGGTCCAATAACACATTTTTTGTTTTTTAATTTTGCTAGCTTAATACACGTTTATATATTGTTTTAGTTATGAATTAGTAACTTGCCCTGCAATATTATCATTTATTTAGTCTATTCCATTATAGTAACTTTTTTTTCCATTTTCCAATTTAAGACTCATATTATAAAAATATTACCAATGACATTATAGAGCTACTCCATGTCCCATATGTGTAAATGGGATTAAATATAAGGATGAGCAGACATATTAATTTAGCAGATATTGGTCAGTTATTACTAGTTGTGAGATGGAATATAATAAGTTGGACCCAATTTTAATAATTAACGCCAGTATGCCATACAAATGAGGCAACATTTCTAAGCCAATTCTATATTTCCTACAGATTATCTATGGCTTGTTGTTCATAAACCATCAAATAAATGTAAGTTTTAGTTCATTATTCCCATATTACAAAAGGAAGTGCTTTACATTGTATGCTTTCCTCTTTATTTTTCTAGTTTGATTCCTTACACACATAACAATCTTCCCAGGTAATATTTTATGAAATTAGAAGTTCCTTTCTGTAATTAGTGCAAGTGCGCTCCCCATTTGTTTATCTAACATGAAAAAATACCCATTATAGACAAAAAGTTAACTTCTTATAAAAATTTCTGAATGTACAATTCTTACAACATAAAAATGTCATTATACACACATGGACAAACACAATATCTATAAAAATGTAAAGATCTATAAGATTTAATATGAATGTACCTGGCTGGTGTCCTGGATATATATATATAGACTCCGGGCACTAGATAGGTGCATTCATTTTGAATCCAATTTTTATAGATTGCTTTATTGTTGACTTTATAAACACATATTCTTTGAACTAACAAGTGGTAAGCTAGGTACACACAGCCCTCTACCTGTCTGTTAAACAGGTTCATTAAACTTTATATATAAGATAACGTCTCTCATGTGTGTTTCGAAGGTGCCTGTTAACCACCCTAAAATGCACAAATGGTTTCTATCTTCTATGAGTTCTCTGATGTCTTATAAGGGTTGAATTCTGATAAAACATTTCCCACACATGACACACATATGGCTTCTCCCCTGTATGAATTCTCTGATAAGAATCAAGACTTGATTTGTGGCTAAAACTTTTCCCACACTCAGAACATATATATTTTTTATATTCTCTAAAACTGCCATCATGCCCACTGCTTAAACAACTGCTAATGTTATTAGTTTGTTGCCTACTTCACAAACACATGAAGTGTTTTCCAATGAAGTTGCTACAGATACAGATTACAGAACTGGAAAAATTATCAAATCATCAATACATACAGTGTCACCAACCAGCACCCCATGTACCACACAAACTGAATATACAACACCAGGCATATCTGTCAGACACTGCCCTCTGAGCGCCAATGGACTCTAAGCACTTTTTTCCAACACCACAATTGAAAGGCATCAGTTTTACAGTGCTCAGCCTTCTTTATGGTCCATCTCTCAAATCGGTACTTTACAACTGGGAATAACCTTGTTTTAACTATGTGGACATTTGTTGATAGCGTAACATATCTCCACTTTTTAATAGCTTCTCCAGACCTGACATAGCGTTCCTCCTTAGAATCAAACATATTTTAATTTCATAGCTATAGTCATCATTTGAAGAGATCCTTGATCCCAGAAAAAAAAACTGGTTCAATGTCTTCCCCAACTATTTGCCAGGAACTGAGATGGCTGTTTGCCAGGATCTTCGTCTGTTTAACATTGAGCAGCAGGCCAGCTTTTACACTATCTTCTGTCACCCTCATCAACATGCCCTTTAGTTCCTCCTCAAATCTGACGTTGTTGATATTTCACAGCAATATTATTTCCTGATTTGGATTTAATCAGCCCGGCCTTACTCATGATGTATTCCATGCATAAGTTGAATAAATAAGGTAACAATATGTAACCTTCTCACATTTCTTTCCTGATCTTGAACCATTCGGTTGTCCCATGTTCAGTGCTGACAGTGGCTTCTTGGTCCACAAACATATTCCTCAGGAGGCGGATGAGATGGTCTTGTACCCCATATCTTTTGGAACTTGAACATTTTATTGTCGTCCACGCAGTCAATGGCGTTTAAAACAGCTATCGAGCAGAAGTAAATGTTTTCTGGATCTCTCTCGTTTTCTCTAGTATTCATCAGACATTGGCAATTTGATATTTTGTGCCTCTAAAAAACCCGGCTTGCACACGTGGTAGTTGTTGGTCCATATATTGTTGTAGCTGAGTTTGTAGGATCGTAAGCATTACCTTGCTAGCATGTGAAATTAGTGCAACTATTTGATCATTGGAGCACTCTTTGGCACTGCTTTTTGGGATTGGTATATAGACTGACCTTTTTCAGTGTACTGGCCATTGTTGAGTTTTCAAAATCAGTTGGCATAAGGCAAGCAACACTTTCACAGCAACATGTTCTAGGATTTCAAACACTTCCGCTGGTATTCTATCAACTCCTGCAGCCTTGTTATAAGCAAGGCTTCCCAGCACCCATCTTGCTTCCAAGGGCCTATCTCATAAGATGTCTGGCTCCAGCTCATTGAACAAACTATTTAGGTTATCAATTATGTTAAGATCCTTCCTGTATATATCTTCTGCCACCTCTTCTTTATCTGATCTGCTTTTATAAAATCCCTACCATTTTTGTCTTTAATCACACCAACTTTGAAATGAAAGCTTCCATTGAGATCCCCAATTTTCTTGAATAGATCTCTTGATTTACCCATTCTGTTATCTTCTTCTATCTCTTTACATCACTTGTTAGATAATGTCTCCTTTTCTCTTCTGGCTGCACTCTTGAATTCTGCTTTCAGTTAGAAAAATATTGTCCTATCTCCACTACCTTTCAATTACCTTCTTTCCTGAGTTGATTTCACAGCCTCATCAGAAAGCCAGTTTGTCTTGTTTTTTCTTTTCTTTTGGTGGTATTCTTGGTGGCTGATTTCTAGACAATATCACAAACTTACACAAGTGATATCATAATGTGAGTAGCTACTAGGTCAGAATAATGCAGTTTCAACACTACTCAGCAAAATTCACATCACAGAATGTCATATTATCCACACTGCCTAATATGGCAAATCAGAAATACTGTCATCCTCTTCTATTTCTACTCTAAATACTTTCTGCTGAGGAAAAAGCAGAATCCATTTCCCAAGTTTACCAAGTCTTTACCCCTACTCCAACTCAAAATCTAGACTCAAGATAACACATTTATACCAAACGTTATTGTCATTCAGGCTTCAAACACGGATGTTGTACCCAGCCCTGGAAATGCCACATGATAGTTCAAATTAAACAAAATCCAATTTGATATATTGGACTCTTTGACTGGATCTAAAGTAGTAACCCTGAAAATGGTCTGCCCTTACAGTTCAATCAGTCACTGAATCACTTAAAGGATCAGTTTAGTAAGACAATACAGTTTATCTCTTAGACAGAGCTTCTTCCCTCCATGGGCACGTAGAATGGGAGAGAAGCAGATCAGATGAACCTGCAATGCTAAATTTCAAAAGTAAGTTTTAAATCCTTATGTGGAGGGAAGTGTAAATGTTTGTTTTGTGGCTGCCATTTTGTACCCGAATACCTGTATGAAACTCCATTTACTATTGTGGTCACGAATAATAGGTTTATATGTCTTTAAATGCTATGTCTTTGTTTTAAATGAAATAAGTCCTTGGCATATGCAAAGGAGAGTCAATAATAATATAAGTTTGTTTTGCCTACAATTAGCTTTGGATGCCAGTGGTTTACATATTGCTTTTGGACCGCTCACACAGACAGTTGCCGACTGACCACTGATAACAATAGAATGATGACATTTGGTAATGGTAAATATTTATGTGTTATTTGTAATAATAGGTAATGACCATTTTTGGCTTTTTTCTAACTCCTTCTATAAGTTCATATACTCCATGCTTGTCAGTGTAATTCAGTCCATTTTACTGTTCTCATGTGTGTTATACGGAGAGATTGCAATTTTTGCCTCCAAGCTTGTAAAATAAAGAAACCTGATTGTTTCATCTCCTCTTGATTGAGTGTGGGTTGTCGGAGAGTCACTATGAAGTGACATTTCACCAGCACTTACTTTTTTCCTTTAAATAGTAATTTTATTGCTAATTAGTTAATGAATAAACAAATGCAACGCCATTTTATGATAATTCCAATGACCTTTTAAACATGTGGTTTTTGTTTCACCATAAGCCCCAGTTACTCAAGTATTTATTTACCTCCATATACAGATATGTAAAATATATTAGTTATATAAATACTAATATCAGAAAACCTTCGTCATCTGTACATTGTTCTGTTTCTACCCCTGGTCACTTATTGTGCTGTCACATAGTGTAAGATAACAGGACACACAACATCAGAAAAAATGCTCCCATGCGTATACAACTGTACTGGTTCTTTGGTTATTACCCACAGTATATCTGTGACGTGCTCTGTATGTCCATCAGAATATTTCCTTCCTGTATATTATTGTAGCTCCTCATCTACAGGTGTGCTCGAAACCTGTCAGGAGTGGAATATTTTGTCTAAACTAAACTGTAAATAGCAACATAATATTGTCTTTTTATGGTAGTATCCAGTGCAAACCGATTGGGTTAAAAATAAAATGTAAAATATCCAAATTGTGTCTATTATTATTGTCTCATTTGTATAAACCATAGTAATTATCTATCAATCTGCTAGATGTATCTAAAGGGGACTTTCAGTTCCACTCAGTATGGCCCATGACTTCTTATATGATGAAGGTTAACTGTTATTCTTGGTGATGCTCAAGATTTTTACTTTTTATCCCAGACTTCTTTATGAAATGTGACTTCCCTAATTCAGTTTTCAGATGTGCTCAACTCTGCAAGGACTCCACAGACATGGTTATCAACTGGAAATGGCTTCAAGAACAAAAGTCCCATATTTACAGCAAGCTCTACTGAGGACTTGATAAGGGGCAACATGTTTTTAGAAAGTAAAAAAAATACAAACCCTAATTTATTAACTATTATATGCAGTTACGATGTAAATGGGTGCCCATTTAGTTATATTGGAAAAGCTTATACTACAAATCCAGACATTGGGGAGCGTTGCCTGCAGTGGACCTGACCAGACGCACGAGACTGGAGCTCCGCGCCTTTAGGCTCTAAATCTACTCAATGATTTACATTTAGAACCCATAACATCAAAGGATTCAGTTCTCACATCAAGAGGAGGAAAGCATCCATTTACTGTAAAACTTTTAAACCTTCAGTCCTGTTGCTCCAAGAAACACACTTTTCCCACAGAAATATCCCTACATTCCTGCGCAAAGAGTATCCCACCTTTTACTCCACAAGTCATCCTGCTAAAAAAACAGGAATTTTCCTTTTAAGCTTGAGTCAAAATAAAATAGATAGAGGGAAGCTATATTATACAGTCAGGGACAGTTTTTGGATCTAAACTCTAATTAATTTCAATAAATGATCCCACCATCAATACAGACCCCCATAAACCCCTAATTAACCCTTTCACTCATGGGGGTCAATACAGACCACCATAAGCCCTTCATTACCCTGTCACTCATGGGGGTCAATACAGACTCCCATAAGCCCTTCATTAACCCTGTCACTCATGGGGGTCTATATAGACCCCCATAAGCCCTTCATTAACCCTGTCACTCATAGGGGTCAATACAGACCCCCATAAGCCCTTCATTAACCCTGTCACTCGTGGGGGTCAATACAGACCCCCATAAGCACTAAATTAACCCCCTCACTAATGGGGGTCAATACAGACCCCCATAAACCCTTAATAAACCCTGTCACTCAGGAGGGTCAATACAGCCCCCCAAAAGCCCCTAATTAACCCCCTCACTCACGGGGGTCCATACAGACCCTCATAAGCCTCTATTTAACCCCATCAGTCCCATAAGGGTATAATAAGACCATTATGGGCCTGTTACAGCCCAACATTAACCACATAAGTGCCATGACGGTCCTCAAGGACCATCATGACACTAAGTATAAACACTACACTGCACTATACCCCCCCAATAAAACATTAAATATCAACTAAACACCCTCTACACTAACCTATTTACACCTACACTATATACCTACACAACCTACCTACCCCATTATAACCCCCACCACTCTAATTACAGGAAATAAAAAAACCTACGTCACAAAAAATAAAAAAGGAACATTACAGAAAATAAAAAAACACATTACAACCCCTCCCCCAACTACAGAAAAAAAAATGACACATTTGAAAAGAAAATACATATAATACATACAATACATTACATACAATATAATACAATACAATACAATTAAATACAAAACAATACAATACACCCCTATCTAATATACAATACATTCTATCTATCTAATATACATCACCCAATCTATCTAAATAAATACCAAAATCTAATATACAATACATTTTATGATATCTATATAAAACACATACCCCTAGCTAACATACAATAAATGCTATCTATATATAAAATAATCTAATTCTAAGCTAAAATAAAATAATTAAGACCACTTACCTTTGCAGATGTCCATTCCCCTCACCCTAACACCCCTCACCCTTATCCCTAAGACCTAACACCTCTCACCCTAACACCCCTCACCCTAAAACCCCTCACCCTTATCCCTAAGACCTAACACCCCTCACCCTAACACCCCTAAGACCTAACACCCCTCACCCTAACACCCCTCACCCTAACACCCCTCACCATTATCCCTAAGACCTAACACCCCTCACCCTTATCCCTAAGACCTAACACCCCTCACCCTAACACCCCTCACCCTAACACCCCTCACCCTAATCCCTAAGACCTAACACCCCTCACCCTAAAACCCCTTATCCCTAAGACCTAACACCCCTCACCCTAACACCCCTCACTCTAACACCCCTCACCCTTATCCCTAAGACCTAACACCCCCCACCCTTATCCCTAAGACCTAACACCCCTCACCCAAACACCCCTCACCCTAACACCCCTCACCCTTATCCCTAAGACCTAACACCCCTCACCCTAACACCCCTCGCACTTATCCCTAACCCTAACACCCCTCACACTTATGCCTAACACCCTTCAACCTAACACCTAACCCTAACATTCTCACACTTATCCCTAAGACCTAACACCCCTCACACTTATTCCTAACATGCCTCACCCTAACACCCCTCACACTTAGCCCTAACACCCCTCACCCTAACACCTAACCACCTCACCCTTATCCCTAACACCCCTTAACCTAACACCCCTCACACTTATCCCTGTGTCTCTTCCCCCCCTTATCATCAAGGGAGGGGGAGGATGATGAGGAAGGGGGGAAGTGACACAGGGGAGGATGATGAGGGAGGGGGGAAACAGACACAGGGGAGGATGATGAGGGAGGGGGTAAAGAGATACAGGGGAGGATGATGTGGGAGGTGGGAGGATGATGAGGGAGGGGGGATGAGACACAGGGGAGGGTGATGAGGAAGGGGGCAAAGAGACACAGGGGAGGGTGATAAGGAAGGGGGGGAGAGACAAAGGGGAAGATGATGAGGGAGGGGGGAAAGAGACACAGGGGAGGATGATGAGGGAGGGGGAAAGAGACACAGGGGAGGATGATGAGGGAGGGGGTAAAGAGATACAGGGGAGGATGATGAGGGAGGTGGGAGGATGATGAGGGAGGGGGATGAGACACAGGGGAGGGTGATGAGGAAGGGGGGCAATTGACACAGGGGAGGATGATGAGGGAGGGGGTAAAGAGATTCAGGGGAGGATGATGAGGGAGGTGGGAGGATGATGAGGGAGGGGTATGAGACACAGGGGAGGGTGATGAGGAAGGGGGGAAAGAGACACAGGGGAGGATGATGATGGAGGGGGCAAGAGACACAGGGGAGGAGGATGAGGGAGGGGGTAAAGAGATACAGGGGAGGGAGGAGGATGTGGGAGGTGGGAGGATGATGAGGGAGGGGGATGAGACACAGGGGAGGGTGATGAGGAAGGGGGGAAAGAGACACAGGGGAGGATGATGAGGGAGGGGGGGGAGAGACACAGGGGAGGATGATGAGGGAGGGGGTAAAGAGATACAGGGGAGGATGATGAGGGAGGGGGTAAAGAGATACAGGGGAGGATGATGAGGTTGATATAACTTCTGCAAGTGCACAGTGCCACTCATATCTGTTGTCACAGTAGCTTGCACGCATAGTACCAATCTGTCAAAACCAGTAATGATGAATGAGGTCTAGAGTAGCCTGGTTCCCTTATCCTCTACAGGTTGAGACCTAATGTTTGGGTGACTCCAGACCAACACATGAGTACAAGCAGCACACAAACTCAAAGCCGCCATCCTCCTCCTGGTCCAGCATCATCAGCCACATCAACCACTGCTCTCCTCCTTGCCCCCTCTCAACCATCCGCCACTCCGTCTCTCGCCTTGAGCAGTTCCTGCTCATCTGCCCATAGTCAGGTGCCTGTAAAGGACATGTTTGAGCGTAAGAAGCTAATGTCACAAAGTGCCCCAAATTTGAAGTGATACGACCAACCACGTATCTTTTTCCATCTCCCCGTTCCAAAAATCCTGGCCTTATATATGCCCCTGATAGGTGACGTAACAAGTATTAAACTGATAAGAGTAGTACTTACAATCACGCCACTCCTATCTGGTGGCACCTTTGATTGCACGTGCCGTGCCCCAAAATTGAAGTGATACGACCAACCAAGCATCTTTTTCCATCTCCCGGTTCCAAAAATCCAGGCCTTATACACGCCACCTGATAGGTGACGTAACAGGTATTAAACTGATAAGAGTAGTACTACTTAACACACCTTATAATAATGCAGAGAGAGGCAACGCAGTAAGAGGAGTCTGAAGAAGAGGAGTCAGAGGAGGAAGGTTGGTTTGAGGAGGTGGAAGACCAAACACAGCAGGCGTCTCAGGGGGCTTGTTGTCACCTTTCGGGGACCCTTGGTGGCTGGGTGGAGGAAGAGACCTTCAATGACATCAGTGAGGACAAGGAACGGGACATGGCTAGCTTGGTATCCAACCTTGTGCAAATGGGGAGTTTGCGGTTGTGCAAATGGACTGTGTGCGGTTGTTTGCGGTGCATTAAACGGGGAGATTGGTCTGTTACTGTGAAGCAGGTGTAACCCTTAAACTACCTGATCGATACAACCTCATATCTGATGTTTTAAAGCACGTTATTCCAAACAACTTAGGAATGTTAGGTGATTTATGCCCTTTATGGCTTAAAACCAGGCTCTGCATCAACTATGTAATTTTCCGTGGGAGTTTTGCCATGGATCCCCCTCCGGCATGCCACAGTCCAGGTGTTAGTCCCCTTGAAACAACTTTCCCATCACTATTGTGGCCAGAAAGAGTCCCTGTGGGTTTTAAAATTCACCTGCCCATTGAAGTCTATGGCGGTTCGCCAGGTTCGCCAGGTTCGCGAACATTTGCGGCGGTTCGCGTTCGCGGTTCGCGTTCGCGGTTCGCGAACCGAAAATGTTATGTTCGCGACATCACTACCAATGGATAATAGTGTGAGAGAAGGTGGGATATGGGAGGGAAAATAGGGCGACGGGAAGAGGAATTAGTGAAGAGCAAGAAGCAGAAGCTTAGAGTTGAGATCAAAAATGAGATGGGAAAAGTGAAGACTGGGAGAAACAGGATAAAGAAGAGTTGACATGAGTTGGAAAGATATGAATCAACTGAATATATTACAAGGGTATAAAATACATGCAAAGGTCAGCTGTTGTGGTGTAAAAAGACATGGCTTCCACCTCTACTCAAAAGGTATTAAACATGCTATGTTTGCAGCCCCTGCTTCTTAGCAATTTTAGCCGTTGACAAAGCCAGTATATGGGGAGACGGGAGTGTAATACCCGCCAGGTTGCTTATTATTATGACTACTATATTATCTATATAGTGATTTAGCAATGTAAATTTTGCCCAATTGGGCTTTACCGAGGGGTATAATTTGTATTTACCCTTATATACATGGTTAGTTATTCCAAGGCCCCAATGGGGGTATAGTAAGGCTATAACTGCCACAATCCATTGGTCCTCTTGGACTAAACACATGGCCTTTTTGGCTTTGACTTGCCCTTTATGAGCCTATTACAGGGATCTCAGCCAACTTGTGGGGCACACCATAGCCCTTTAGATAGGAGGTCCCTGAAATAGCACATAGGGCGTTACTATATGTCTCCTGTCTTATGCATTGATGCAGTTATAGACATCCATATTACTGATGTTATGTACAGTGGATATAAAAAGTCTACACACTCCTGTTAAAATGTCAGGTTTCTGTGCTGTACAAAAATGAGACAAAGATAAATAGTTTCAGAACTTTTTCCACCTTTAATGTGACCTATAAACTGTACAATTCAATTGAAAATAAACTGAAATCTTTTAGATAGAGGGAAGAAAAAATATAAAAATAAAATAATATGGTTGCATATGTATGCACACCCTTAAACTAATATTTTGTTGAAGCACCTTTTGATTTTATTACAGCACTCAGTCTTTTTGGGTATGAGTCTATCAGCATGGCACATTTTGACTTGGCAAGATTTGCCCACTCTTCTTTGCAAAAACACTCCAAATCTGTCAGATTGCGAGGGCATCTCCTATGCACAGCCCTCTTCAGATCACCCCACAGATTTTCAATTGGATTCAGGTCTGGGCTCTGGCTGGGCCATTCCAAAACTTTAATCTTCTTCTGGTGAAGCCATTCCTTTGTTAATTTGGATGTATGCTTTGGGTCGTTGTCATGCTGAAAGATGAAGTTCCTCTTCATGTTCAGCTTTCTAGCAGAAGCCTGAAGGTTTTGTGCCAATATTGACTGGTATTTGGAACGGTTTATAATTCCCTCTATCTTAACTAAGGCCCCAGTTAAAGCTGAACAAAAACAGCCCCAAAGCATGATGCTGCCAACACCATGCTTCACTGTGGGTATGGTGTTCTTTTGGTGATGTGCAGTGTTGTTTTTGTGCCAAACATATCTTTTGGAATTATGGCCAAAAAGTTGAACCTTGGTTTTATCAGACCATAACACATTTTCCCACATGCTTTTGGGAGACTTCAGATGTGTTTTTGCAAAATGTAGCCTGGCTTGGATGTTTTTCTTCGTAAGAAACGGCTTTCATCTTGCCACTCTACCCCATAGCCCAGACATATGAAGAATACAGGAGATTGTTGTCACATGTACCACACAGCCAGTACTTGCCAGATATTCCTGCAGCTCCTTTAATGTTGCTGTAGGCCTCTTGGTAGCCTCCCAGACCCGTTTTCTTCTCATCTTTTCATCAATTTTGGAGGGAGCTCCAGTTCTTGGTAATGTCACTGTTGTGCCATATTTTCTCCTTCACTGTGTTCCATGGTATATCTAATGCCTTGGAAATTCTTTTGTACCCTTCTCCTGGCTGATACCTTTTAACAATGAGATCCCTCTGATGCTTTGGAAGCTCTCTGTGGACCATGGCTTTTGCTGTGGGATGCGACTAAGAACATTTCAGGAAAGACCAACTAGAGCAGCTGAACTTTATTTGGGGTTAATCAGAGGCACTTTAAATGATGGCAGGTGTATGCTGACTCCTATTTAACACGATTTGGAATGTGAGTGCTTAATTCTGAACACAGCTACATCCCCAGTTAAAAGAGGGTGTGCAGACTTATGCAACCACATCATTTTTATTTTTTATCCCTCCACCTAAAAGATTTCAGTTTGTTTTTTCAATTGAGTTGTACAGTTTATAGGTCACATTAAAGGTGGAAAAAGTTCTGAAATAATGTATCTTTGTTTAATTTTTTTTACAGCACAGAAACCTGACATTTTAACAGGGGTGTGTAGACTTTTTATATCCACTGTATATAGCCACCTAGTGATGGTATAAATTATTGCTGTGGCATAGTAAAGTAAGCGGTTACTGTAAAGTGGTAATTCTTACCCGGTGTATTAAGTCAGTCCAGCTGAGACTAGGATTTTGTGCCTTATTTTGTAACTGTTATTTTATTAATTGTAAATAAAGTTCCATTTTTATTTGATTTAGTATCCTGATATTGTCGTGCGCTGGAACGTCAGTAAGACTAAATATACTTGTTTTTTTATAGTGCAACAAGACATGCCTGAAAAAGTACTAGCCATTGGTAATTACAATATTGTGTGTTCCTTTGTGTAAATACTCTTTCTCCTGCTGATTAGCTGCCCATTGCATCCTCCAGGGTTAAAAAGGAGTCAAAAGCCTTCCTGGGTCAAAGCTTTCCTGGGAGAGACGTACTGCTCCATAGTGCTGGGGCCCACTAATATTTCACGATAACGTTTAATTTCAGTATTTTGTGTGTCCCCTATTCATATAATCTGGGAGTGATTAATCCACCTTCCCCCCAGATCCCACACCCGTGCTTATATGTCCTATTTATTCAGAATTACATCCAACCTATGTTTTTGGTTGTTTATTGAATCTGCTATAACAACTTTCTTTACAATACACAGTTTTTCATACATATTACAACATGTTGGTCTGCAGTGTCTCTTTAACAATAGCGTGTAAATGTGTTTTGTGTTAAGATCATGTATATTTATCTCATTCCTTATTATCTGCTGCCATCCTGTGGCCACTTGTGGTATAATATGTCATGTTTTCCATGCTCTTTTATTTCATTAGGAGTTGGTAAGATCTTCTCTGTTGTTACACAAGTAGGAGACAAAAATACCGTCTAAAGACCGATCAATATCTTTTTTTTAAGAGACTTAGTGCACGTAACACTGCAACTAAGGTCCAGATCAATATTAGCCTTTTTTTTCAATGCTACATGACACCAGCACTGGATAGGCAACAATTATAAATTTTACCAAGTTATGATGGACTGTCAAATTAAAAATTTCTCCAAGATTCTCTCAAAATTGGTTTAAATGTTGCTATATGTAATTAACTTATCAATTAACTAATGTTTAAGGACCCCCATGGTATTTAGGGTTAATAGCTAATGCTATTGGGTTTCTTTAAGGACTCATGGTATAGGGTTACGTTTTAGATGTTATGGAGGTAAGCTGTAGATAGATAAAGGATCCATGCTCCCACTCTCATATCTGAATTTATAAAAGTCTAAATAATCAGATTGCATATTTTAATCTGGGACCCAAGTGGTGGTAGGAAGAGTGTTATAAATGTCTTTGAGGACCCCCATGGTATAAGGATTAACTTTAGATGCCATAGAGATCCATAAATATCTTCATGGTCATAGCTTAGTATATCATGAGGTTTATTAAGAACCCCATGGTATAGGGATTTATATTAGGTACCACGGGGGTCCACAGAGACCTAATGGCTAATCTTTAGATTACATAGGAAATCCATAGGGATCCCCATGGTAGTTAATAATTGGTGCCATGTGGGCCATAGGGACCCCCTGGTTATACTATATTATATACTATATACTATATATATATATATATACTATAGCGTGCAGATAATGTCACCTGCGAATAAACAACATTTGAATTGGTGGATGCAGATTTTAATGTCTTGGATTTTGCTATTTGGTCTAAGGGATATTATTCGTCTTAGCTATATGATGGAGTTGAGAATCCTTCTGATGTTGTCTCCTGTTTGTCATAGAGGTACAAACCCTACCTGGTCTTTATGTATTATGTAGAAGTTTGAAAGCCTGATTGACATTATTATTATAGCTAGAATTTTAATATCCCCATTTAACAATGATATGGGGCAGAATTATTGACTTTTAGAGGATCTTTGTTGGGTTTTGGGAAGAAGATCATATTGGCTTGTTTTAATTCGGGGGGCATTGGTTTGCCCTGGAGAATAGCATTATATAGTTTACATAGATATGGAGCTAAAGAGTTGCTCCTTCAGAAGCAGATTGGAGGTGGCCTAGGTGAGTCAGGAACTCCTAAGCAGCAGGATTTATTGGGAAGTGTCATGGCGGATGCCACTCTTCCCAGCAGCAGATCAGAGGATGCATGGAGGATGTCAATTTTCCATAGTGACAGATAGCAGGTGGCGTAGGTGACGCAGGCACCCCATAGCAGCAGCAGAATTTCATGCATGGAGGATACTGGCACTCCCCAGTGCAGAATGGAGATGAAATGAAGGATACCGGAGTTCCTATACAGCAGATGGGACCCAGTAGCAGAATAGAAGTTACATGGGGATGCCAACTCTCACTAGTGACATATGTGAGGTGGCATAGGTAAGTCAGGCACTTTCCAGCTGCTGCAGCAGAACTTTTTGTGAGATGGCATTATGTGATTGCTCCTAAACAGCAAGTGGAAGGTGGAGTAGCAGGTGTTAGTAGTCTAAAAGCAGGTGAGAAGCACTTTCCAGAGGCAAAAGGAATTCATGGAAAGCTGCATCGGGATTGACGGTGCTGCCCAGCAGGAGAAGAGAGGTAGCACAGTTGGCAGCAGCAGATTGAAAGTGAGGTGGGGAAGTCCCTTCATAACAAAGGAGTTTGGGAGACATCGTGGCTGGCATTAATCATCTCAATATTAAATTAGAAGTGAGGCAGGAGGAGGATCTCCCAAGTAGACTGAGCTTGTGCCAGGGGTGACCTAGGTGAGGCGCTCTAGCATGAAATACATGCCCTATGCTTGAAGCTAAAGTTTTGAGCCAAGAAGAAACCAGGAAGCAGCCTCTGCGCTATCACCTTTGTTGGTGAGATTGGGCATGTCGTCCCCACCTCAGCAATTGAGCCCTTCCTGAACTACGAATGCAGCACCAACTGAACTGTTTCACAACTAGGACCCGTCAGGCTCCGCCCCTGTTTTACTAACTAGTCAAATATATTGCAACAGCACTGAGTAATTATGTTAATTTGGCTTTCTGGTAATTAGGTTACCAAGTAATATTGTTTAGTGGCACTACTGTTTAATTACTTTTTGTAAATGTGTTTAGTTACCATATGATTTTCCAATAAATAGATCTTCTGGTTAAGACATAAATGGTAGAACTATGTTTGTTTACTAGATGCTGTGATTTCCATGCTCTGTTTGTGGCTGTCAAATCTGAGGAAAACGTTACTAATATATTACACTTTGTTATTTAATTGTTCAGTCATGTACAACTCTCTATGACTACATAGAACACTGTATAGAAGACACATCTATCATATACTGCCATTCTGAGCTCCATCAAGCTCATATTCATTGCTTCAATAAACTCTTTTATCCATCTCTGCCATCCTCTTCATCATGTGCCTTCCCGGCATCATAGCCTTCTCTAGGTCTTCTTCTGATATGGAAAAAATATTTGCACTTTATCCTCATGATCAAACCCTGCAATTAGCAATTTGGCTTGGTTTCTTGTAGTATTGATTGCAAAATTCTAGAAGAGACCAGGATATATTCTATAAAATGAGCAACGTAAAGAGATAAAAGAAGATAACAAAATGGGTAAGTCAAGAGATCTCTTGAAGAAAAGTGGGGATCTGAAAAGGAACCTTTCATGACAAAGTGGGCGTGGTTGAAGATAAAAATGGTAGGGACTTAACAGAAGCAGGTTGAATAAATATGAGTTGGCAGATCTACACAGGAAGGATAGAAAGGGGGAGATAGGAGGTATGATGAAGGATTGGAATGTGACGTAAATAGAAAGAGAGATTGGATGGGGAGAAAGGGATAATGATAAGGAAGATTTGTGGGGGAGAAGAGGCTAGGAGAGCGGATGGAGGGAAATGAGAGGATGAGGGTGATGTATAATTAAATCAAGCAATATCTCAGTCAATTCTTTATTGATTAAAAAATAGCTTTAGATGTAATATTTTCCACATTTATAATGACCATTGTATAGTTACATTTAATGGAAAGAGGTCTGTTCAACCCATTATAAGGTATGAACACCTTATATTTATTAAAAGAACAAAACTCTCTTTTTGTACAGTACAAAGTGTAATTTTTAATGACAATGGGCTCAACAATCACTTTGAATTATTAAAACAATCTATAACATAATTCTGTATCATAATATACATATTAGTATCACTTAGAAACAGAGAATACATTTGCAGACAGCTTGACATTTATGAGCCTTTCAGTACCTAAGAGCATTGTTATTTTTCTTTTACAGATCTATAGGGTCAATGCTTTGTTTGATGCAACAAATGTACATAGAAAGTAAGAAAATTAATGGCAGGGGTTATTAAGGTTAAAAAGATAAAAAGATTATATAAAAATATATATATAACTTAGTTTACATGTTCACAAATGTCTTATGAGTATTCAGCATAATGATATAGAGCGAAGTCCATACGTTCTGGATCCCTTAAATCGAAAGGTTATTGGCAACCAAGCAGATAGCAGCAATGCACAGTCCGGCCTCATATCATGTATAGTAATAATACAAGCTGATACATTAGTAGAGCTTACTGAAAAGTTCTATGAATGTGATTTACAACTCAGATATCCATAGATCTTTATGACCTTGCTAATGTTTTTGATCAATTACATTTATATGATCTTAATAGAATTGCATGATGCGTCATGTTGATGTGTAATGGCGGACTCATATTAAACATTCCCCACATTCCATACATACAAATGGTCTTTATCCTATGTGAGTTTACTTAAGCTATTTCAAATCTGACTATGTTGCTTGAGCTTTGAGGAGTGACTGAAACATTTCTTACATTGAGTACAAAAAAAAAGTGTCTTCTCCTGTATGAGTCCACTTATGTTCATTAAGTACAGAGAGACGACTGAAACATTTCCAACATTCAGAACATGCAAAAGGTTTTTCTCCTGTATGAGTCATCTTATGTATATTAAGAGTTGAGGCATGACTGAAACATTTCCCACATTCAGAACATGGAAAAGGTTTTTCTCCTGTATGAATCATATTATGTATATTAAGAGTTGAGGCGTGACTGAAACATTTCCCACATTCAGAACATGCAAAAGGTTTTTCTCCTGTATGATTCCTCTTATGTCTATTAAGCTGTGAGGCCTGACTGAAACATTTCCCACATTCAGAACATGGAAAAGGTTTTTCTCCTGTATGAATCATCTTATGTCTATTAAGCTGTAAGGCCTGACTGAAACATTTCTCACATTCAGAACATGGAAAAGGTTTTTCTCCTGTATGAGTCATCTTATGGATATTAAGATTTGAGGCGTGACTGAAACATTTCCCACATTCAGAACATGGAAAAGGCTTTTCTCCTGTATGAGTCATCTTATGTGTATTAAGAGTTGAGAGATAAGAGAAACATTTCCCACATTCAGAACATGGAAAAGGTTTTTCTCCTGTATGAGTCCTCTTATGTTTATTAAGACATGAGACCTGACTGAAACATATCCCACATTCAGAACATGGAAAAGGTTTTTTTCCTGTATGAGTCATCTTATGTTTATTAAGAGTTGAGTGCTGACTAAAACATTTCCCACATTCAGAACATGGAAAAGGTTTTTCTCCTGTATGAGTCCTCTTATGTTTATTAAGAGTTGATAGCTGACTAAAACATTTAACACATTCAGAACATGGAAAAGGTTTTTCTCCTGTATGAGTCCTCTTATGGCTATTAAGAGTTGAGAGATGACTAAAACATTTCCCACATTCAGGACATGGAAAATGTTTTTTTCCTGTATGAGTCATCTTATGTACATTAAGAGCTGAGAGATGACTGAAACATTTCCCACATTCAGAACATGGAAAAGGTTTTTCTCCTGTATGAGTGATCTTATGTATATTTAGAGCTGAGAGATGACTGAAACATTTCCCACATTCAGAACATGGAAAAGGTTTTTCTCCTGTATGAGTGATCTTATGTACATTTAGAGCTGAGAGACGACTGAAACATTTCCCACATTCAGAACATGCAAAAGGTTTTTCTCCTGTATGAGTCATCTTATGTACATTAAGATTTGACAGACAACGAAAACATTTCCCACATTCAGAACATGTAAAAGGCTTTTCTTCTGTATGAGTCATGTTATGTTTATTAAGAACTGAGCGATGACTGAAACATTTCCCACATTCTGAGCATGCAAAAGGTTTTTCTCCTGTATGAGTCCTCTTATGTTTATTAAGAGCAGAGAGATGACTGAAAAATTTCCTGCATTCAGAACATGAAAAAGGTTTTTCTCCTGTATGAGTCATCTTATGTACATTAAGAGCAGAGAGATGACTGAAACATTTCTCACATTCCGAACATGGATAAGGTTTTACTCCTGTGTGAGTCATCTTATGTACATTAAGATTTGAGAGACAACTGAAACATTTCTTACATTCAGAACATGAAAACGGTTTTTCTCCTGTATGAGTCTTCTTATTTTTATTAAGAGCTGAGAGATGACTGAAACATCTCCCACATTCAGAACATGGAGAAGGCTTTTCTCCAGTATGAGTCCTCATATGGCTATTAAGATGCGAGGCCCGACGGAAAAAAATTCTGCATTCAGAACATGGAAATGTTTTTTCTACTGTATGAGAAATGTGGTCTTCTCCAAGGTTATTCCAAATCTTGGATTCATCTGTTGGAAACAAAAGCAACAGGAGTAAATTCTGACAACTTTAGCCCACTTCTAAATGTTTAAGTATATCACTGTAAAAAAGTTCCTTGGTGCCTAACACCTTAACAATGGTAATAATAGTAGAAAAAAAAAATATATATATAGGAACTATAGGGTTTGGAATGGATGATTCCTTTAAATGAGCTACTAGCTGGTATATTCTTGAGTTCCTACAGTCTTCCCTCATATGGCAAAATGAATTTGCTAATCCTTGGGAGGACAAAAGTATGAAAATATATAAGTAGTGTTTAGCTCAAAAAAGTGTGGTTAAAACCAATGTAGAAAAAAGCGCATGGAAGTACTTTACTGGTTATGAAAAAAGGTTGAGGAGGGTTTATAAAAAATATGTACAAATGATGTGTTATAGCATACAATAGTGATGCAACTCCTGTTTGCCTGAGACTACTATATGTCATTAATGCTGACTGGCAATTCACAGTAGTCACAAGGAGTAAAGTAACACAGGCAAAAAATAGCTCAAACATATATAAACCTCTCTTTTGTAATCAATAAACCAAATAACCAGAGTACTTGCGCTTAGATGATAGTCCCGACGGTCCCGTTTCACCCCTTCTGGGGCTTACTCATGGGCTACTGAATTGGAGGTCTAGTGGGGCTTTTATAGCCATTTTTCATCCATTTCCGGTTGTGCAATGCTATTTAGGTCATTTCCGTTTTTGAAAAGTTAAGTGTAGCACTTAAAAACGTCCCCACGTTCTTTCCTTTCATTTCTGTAAATGGTGGCTTGCCAATCATACGTAATTTGCCAACCACACACTCCATTTTGTTTTATTCAAATTGTTATGCATGAATGCCAATCATGCGTTATTTTGCCAACCAACGCCATTTTGATCTGGTTTTAAAGACGCCAAAGTGCTCCAACTACTATATACTGGATCTAAAAACGTTGTTTATATCTCTAAGGTGAATTTATCCATGGTGGGTCTAAGTAAATCTATATTACTATTTTAAAGTATAGTACTTCCATGCGCTTTTTTCTACATTGGTTTTAACCACACTTTTTTGAGCTAAACACTATTTATATATTTTCATACTTTTGTCCTCCCAAGGATTAGCAAATTCATTTTGCCATATGAGGGAAGACTGTAGGAACTCAAGAATATACCAGCTAGTAGCTCATTTAAAGGAATCATCCATTCCAAACCCTATAGTTCCTATATATATTTTTTTTTTTCTACTATTATTATCATTGTTAAGGTGTTAGGCACCAAGGAACTTTTTTACAGTGATATACTTAATCATATAATTTGTGGTTAAGTCCACGTTAAAAGCCACTAGTTTAAGACAACGCAAACAAAAACATCCTTTTAGGGAGTCACCTAAAGAATCTTCCTATTCTTTCATAGAGTTAGGATAAATAGAACAACTACTATTATATTGCAAATAGGAATCTTAACTCTATATCAAACAAATTATATATATATTATCATAATAAGGATACAATAAAAAATCTATAAGCATGGCACAATCTAATGTAAATCAGTGGGACTTTACAGAGCTAATGAAAGAAGCAGAGTCCACCTTCTGCAGCAAAGAAACAGAATCACAGAAATTATCTGGTGACCAAAGTATAATAGGCAGCTTTAAAGAATTACTAAAAGGACTGAAAAAACAAATAAGAACTATTTGGGAAATATCAAGTCTCCACAACTATGTAAAATTGAAAATTGTTCCAAGAGGACTAAGAATCCAACTGGCACCCGCTACACATTTACTTGAAGTAAATTTTGTGACAAAATGGACAGAAATTGTTGATAAATGCTCAATAGAATTAATGAACCTTATTTTAGATACTGAAAAACAGAATTTAGAAAATATTAAACAAACAGTCATAGACAAACAAATAGATTTCTCTAGATTCAAGGACAACAGTGAATATGTAGCATTGAATATAAAATTGAACAATAATGTTGAGAAATTCAAGAAAGATCTTATAGCAAGAAAACAAAAGAAATTTTTACGGGATAGTAATGACTACCAAGTTGGAAGAATTTACAAATTCATCAGAATCAGACACCCTAGTAATACCGACATCAGTTCATCAGAGGCAGAAACATCAGAAAGAGAAGAAAGTATACAACTATATAAATCACGTACACAATATGTCGGAGGAACATCCAGTGGCCCAACTACAAGATCAGGAGCGAATCAAACTACGCTAGAACATCATTTTTTAGGCAAGGGGCACGCCCAAAAACGACACTACACGTCTCGACCGAGAAAAAATCAGTAAAGATAAGTAATAATAAATTTAATCCAACAAAATTCACTAAAAATTGTCTGGACGATAAACATAATGAAATGACATTCAAAACAAAGGACACCTACAGTGAATTAATAAGAACATCTCAGAAATGCAATAAAAGGAAATTTGACATTAATAAAACGTCGGAAGTAATGTCCTTAATGGAACCTATAATAGATACATCTATAGTACATCCTAATAAATCTAGACCTCAGAGAGAATGTCTAATTAATGACCAATTGATAGATCCAACTGAGAAATTAATAATGAGACAGAGCAATATAACAGAAAAAACTATAACAACTGGACAACAAAAAGAAACAACAGTGATAAACTTGTCTGAAGTGAAATTGAAGGACTCAGATATATCTTTACTATCTAAGGGCCTTTCATTTGTCCCTACAAGCAACTCGGATCTTTTTGAGAATGTAAAAGACATAAACTTATTTGCTAGGAAACTAGCCCTTAAAAAATTCTTTACACAAAAGCGGAAGATAGAGCTCAATAATTTGGGAATAATTGATGAAGACAAGGAAGTATTTGAAACTCTGTTATCATTATTAGATGAACAAAAGTATGAAGGTCATTCCCAGACGAAAACAACTAAGAAACATACCAGTACTTTTACGCCTGATTTTAAGCAATATAATAATATTCAGGTATTTGTGGATGTGGTGACTAAAGACCTAAAAAGACTATTTAATGATGTCCAAGAAAAAGAAAAAGAAAAAAACAACATAGGTAAAAGCAACTTAAGTATAAGGGAATTCAAATCTCTACAAGAATTAAAGAAACATAAAGTAGTGATAAAACCCGCTGACAAAGGAGGAAACACAGTCATCATGGATGAACAAGAATACCTAAAAATGTGTAACAAATTGTTATCAGATACATCAACATATAAAGTATTAAAAAGTAATCCTCTCCAAGAGTTCCTAAAAGAACTAAAACTTATACTGTTAGCGGCCAAACAAGACAAATTAATAGATCAAAATACATATGATTACTTGTTTCCTAAAAGACCAGTTATAGCTACTTTTTACTCTTTACCGAAGATACACAAAAATAAAGTACCCGTACCGGGACGGCCAATTGTATCTGGAAACAACAGCTTAACTGAAAAAATAAGTGAATATGTAAATGATTACATTAAAGAAATAGTATCAGAAATACCTTCATACTTAAAAGATACGCTGGACCTGTTGAAACATCTAGAGGATATTGTTGTACCCACCAAAACAATACTTATCTCTATTGATGTAGAACAACTGTACTCCACTATCCCACATGATCTGGGGATCGCTGCAGTTGAACACTATTTAAGTGCAAGACCTATGGAAGACCTGAATATGAATGCTTTTATTCCATCATTACTACGTTTCATACTAACAATTTTTATTTTTATTTTTAATAAACAGTGGTATCATCAAATTAATGGCACAGCCATGGGGACCCCTTGTGCACCGAATTATGCCAATTTATACTTGGGTTTTGGGAAAAGACACAAGTATTTTCAGAAGATATGTCAGTATATAATGAGAAAATATTATCATGGCATAGATACATTGACGATATTATGGTACTGTGGACAAGAAATACCAAAGAATTCACAGAATTCATGGAAAAATTGAACAAAAACTCGTTAGGTTTGAAATTCACGTATGTGATGGATGAAGAAGAAATAGAATTCCTTGACCTGAAGATATCAAAGGACCCAAGGGGAAAGATTCATACCTCTACATTCACAAAACCCACTGCAACGAACTCTCTATTAAAATGGTCTAGTCAGCATCCTAGAGCGTTAAAAGCAGGAATTCCAATAAGTCAGTATCTACGGATCAAAAGAAACTGCAGCAATCAAGACGTCTTTAAGATTCAAGCAGATCAACTAAGAGCTAAATTTAAAGCTCGAGGATACCCCAATCGCCTTTTGAAAAAAGCATACAAAAGAGCTGTTGAATCAGATAGACAGGATCTACTATTTTCAAATAAGAAGGCTGAATCAAACGATCAAATAAGATGTATTATGTCATTTGGAAAAGACTGGAAGGAAGTTAAACAAATACTAGACAGGCATTGGTATATATTGACAGATGACTCTACATTATGTACCAGCCTTTCCGAAAAAGCTTCTATCACTTATCGAAAGAACAAGAGTATTAAAGATGAATTGGTGAATAGCTTCTTTAAACCAACTACACAAAGTACAACATCGTGGTTACCATCCACAAAAGGATTGTTTAAATGCGGAAAATGTAAAGCCTGTAAGTTCATTGTCTCCAGTAAAGATTTTACTGACCCAAACACTAATGTGAAATATCCAATTAAGCATTTTATCAACTGCAGCTCTACGCACGTCGTCTACGTTATAATCTGTTCCTGTCCGAAATTATATATAGGTAAAACTACACGCCAACTGCGGAGAAGGATCTTGGAACACTCCTATACAGTGACCAAAGAAATGGACACATCTGTGTCTCGACATATAAAAAAATTTCACAATAACAAACCGGAGGCAATGAAATTTTCAATAATTGATCAAGCGTTACAAAAACCCAGAGGAGGGGATATTGATAAGGATCTCTTAAAGCTGGAGAGCAAATGGATCTTTTTATTGAATACCCAAAGCCCACAAGGTCTTAATGAAGGATTTTCATATGCGCCCTTTCTATAACAGAGTAATAGTATATTTATTAATTTATCACTACACACACTTTATAATATTTCATAACACTTTTTTCACTTACATTTAGCTTTTCACCTCACATTTTGCACCCATAGATATATATATATATATATATATATATATATATATGTATATGTATGTATGCGTATATGTTTATATGAATATAGGTATAGGTATGTGTGTGTGCAAGTGTGTGTGTATGTTTATAATTGTGCATGTATATATAAGTGTATGTTTGTGCATGTATATGTATATATATATATATATATATTTTTCATATCACATGCACCTTATCCACTTGGATCTATATGTAGATACATTATAGAACACTTAATATACACAAACACATTGATATATCTCTCTTTTTTCACTTTTATTATTCAGATATTTCCAATTTTTGGAACAATATAATAATTCATTAGCCATCACTATCATTTGCCTTTACCTCTATATATTAGTTGGTTTAACAATATTTTTCATATATTCTAGGTCACTTTAAAATAGTAATATAGATTTACTTAGACCCACCATGGATAAATTCACCTTAGAGATATCAACAACATTTTTAGATCCAGTATATAGTAGTTGGAGCACTTTGGCATCTTTAAAACCAGATCAAAATGGCGTTGGTTGGCAAAATAACGCATGATTGGCATTCATGCATAACAATTTGAATAAAACAAAATGGAGTGTGTGGTTGGCAAATTACGTATGATTGGCAAGCCACCATTAACAGAAATGAAAGGAAAGAACGTGGGGACGTTTTTAAGTGCTACACTTAACTTTTCACAAACGGAAATGACCTACAGAAATGAAAGGAAAGAACGTGGGGACGTTTTTAAGTGCTACACTTAACTTTTCAAAATGGCGTTGGTTGGCAAAATAACGCATGATTGGCATTCATGCATAACAATTTGAATAAAACAAAATGGAGTGTGTGGTTGGCAAATTACGTATGATTGGCAAGCCACCATTAACAGAAATAAAAGGAAAGAACGTGGGGACGTTTTTAAGTGCTACACTTAACTTTTCAAAAACGGAAATGACCTACAGAAATGAAAGGAAAGAACATGGGGACGTTTTTAAGTGCTACACTTAACTTTTCAAAAACGGAAATGACCTAAATAGCATTGCACAACCGGAAATGGATGAAAAATGGCTATAAAAGCCCCACTAGACCTCCAATTCAGTAGCCCATGAGTAAGCCCCAGAAGGGGTGAAACGGGACCGTCGGGACTATCATCTAAGCGCAAGTACTCTGGTTATTTGGTTTATTGATTACAAAAGAGAGGTTTATATATGTTTGAGCTATATTTTCTTGCCTGTGTTACTTTACTCCTTGTGACTACTGTGAATTGCCAGTCAGCATTAATGACATATAGTAGTCTCAGGCAAACAGGAGTTGCATCACTATAGTATGCTATAACACATTATTTGTACATATTTTCTATAAACCCTCCTCAACCTTTTTTCATAACCAGTAAAGTACTTCCTTGCGCTTTTTTCTACATTGGTTTTAACCACACTTTATTGAGCTAAACACTATTTATATATTTTTTCATACTTTTGTCCTCCCAAGGATTAGCAAATTCATTTTGCCATATGAGGGAAGACTGTAGGAACTTAAGAATATACCAGCTAGTAGCTCATTTAAAGGAATCATCCATTCCATACCCTATAGTTCCTATATATATTTTTTCTACTATTATTACCATTGTTAAGGTGTTAGGCACCAAGGAACTTTTTTACAGTGATATACTTTATCATTACCTAATTTACTTGGTCTCTGGCTCTCAAGGGAGAAACATCTATGTGCTCCTGTACTATGACCCTGATATTGGGCTGAAGACCCCATGGGGTTAAGGTGCCTCAATGTCTGTACAGACCCCTTTGTTCTGGCCTTGCTATCACTTCAAGTGTTTACTTTAGGTGATAGCTGGAAGGCAGATGGGTGATCTACTCAGGTTACTATCTGTATCAGACCCAATATGGATGACTGCACACAACATGGCTCCCACATTAGAATACAATATATTTACAGATAATACCACTACAACATTTTATAACCCACAGCATCTCTCCCTTTCCCACATGTTATGAGTTGAGGCAGTACTTCCCACGTCAGTCCACTTAATGCGTTATGACGACTTTATTGGTAAACTGCCTCTTCTCTGAATGCATAACAATAACAGTGGGACACTGCCCTGAATATATAATATTATAACAGTGGCTCTGTGAGCCCAAAACCTTATGTTCAATAACATGTGGCAGATAACAGTTCCAGTCCAAGATGGCCCCTGGCTGATTCATGACAACTACTGTTACCATGAAGCTGCTAAATAATTATATAACCTTGTGGCTCAACTATTGTGGCCAATACAGTACCCTCTAGCTATTATACTAGCTGTTAAATATAGCTTGCCTCCTTTCTATATTTAATTTAATGTCTCTATCTGTGGAGTGATATTGGCGGCCTTGCTGTCATCGCGCCGTCTAATGACGTCATAAACGCCAGATGCACGTTTCGTGAGATATGTCAATCTCTACTCATCAGGGGCACAGAACAGCCTTACATTGGTTCTATTTATACTTCCAATGGCAATTACTTTAACTCTTTCAATGCCTTGTCTTGTGTTTGTGTTCTTTCATTAGAGGAATGTGCTTTTTACGTATGACTTGCATATTATTATTTTAGTTTTTTATAACGCGCCTACATATTCCGTAGCGCTGACTATTCTTACTATGATTTTATTTCTATTTGTTTATTTCTATTGTGCACTGTTTATTTGTCATAATGCTTTACTCCAGTTGTTATAGTTTCATTAAATATTTTATTGCTAGCGACTTGCCCGTCAAAAATGACAGCACTAAAATTATAAGGCTGGGAATTTTGTTTGCCACCCAATGCGAGTCTCTGATGCTGTTAACCCTTAAAATAATTACAATAAATGTTTTTATTTTTTTAACATTCAAACTTGTATTTCAACAACTGGTAAACCATCATTTTTTAACAATATTAACCATATCAATTCTCTTTTATGCATGAATAATATAACAATGGATGAAGTTTGTATGAATACGTATTGTAAACCATTACATAATACTTTGTAACATGTATTTTATATTTGAAACAGTGGTCAACCATTTTTTTTTAACAATACTAACATTTTTAATTCTGAGCTATGCATGAATAACATAACAATAGGCCAGCTTTGTATGAGTGAGTATTTTAAACCATTAAATAATGCTTTGTAACATGCAACTTTCATTTAAAGTAGTGGTAAACCACATAGGTATTGAATCCCGAGGAAGGCAAACAGTAAAGCCCCCCATTGCAACTTAGCCAATTGTATCAAAGGGGGAAAAAATGTTATTCCTTCCTGACCTCATTAACTGGCGATTGGATTACTCCCTGCATCAATACTCTGTATTTAATTATACATTTGAATTTATGAACAAATGGTTATCCTCCTACTAACATAAATCCTTAATTATATACAATGAAAGTACTTTCCACATCTTTTAAAATACAATGTTAACATTTGAAACAGTAACTAAATATACTAACATTTAGCTTGGAATTGTCCAAAAATGCCACATAACTGTTTTGTGGGGCCAATCATGCAAAAAGGGTAAATTCTAACACATTCCAATATGTTACTTTGTCTTTGCAGTTGTTTTTTTTTTTCACTTTTTGTTATTCTTGTAGTTGTTGAAAATGGCACATAGAGTTTCCTATGTGAAATAGTGGTCCTCTAAAAAGAGACCGCCAGACATAAAAGTTTATCCGAAGAGTATAACCACTGTTCTCTATGTTTTTTGCCATTTTATAGAGTTTCTTAGTGAAATAAGGGTCCTCTAAAAAAAGTCTAAGTGACATAAAATGTGGTCCTCAAAATAAAACCACTGTTCTCTATGTTTACAGAACCTCATAGTACACAATGTTTTTGGTAAAAATGCATCCATCCTCTAATAAATCAACCTGACTTGGGTTTTCTTCAATATGAGCTTTAATGTCATCTGGATTGTTGCATCTTGAAAATGCAACAGACTTAAAAGTTTGTCCTTGGGATTTATTAACCTCCTGGTAGTATGATTATGTCAGTATTAAGGATGTTAAAGAGGTACATTCTAAAATACTGACATAATCATGCCACCTTTAGACATCATTAGCCCTTCCCCTTCTCCTCGTCCCTTTCCCCTTATCCTCCTCCATTTCCTCCCTCTCCACCTTATCTGCCCCCCCTCCATTTCTCCCTCTCCCCCTTATCCTCCTCATCCTCCCCCTCATCCTCCTCCCCCTCATCCTCCTCCTTTTCTGCCTCATCCTTCTCCTTTTCCCCCTCATCCTCCTCCTCTACCCCCCTTATCCTCACCTTCCCCCTCATCCCCTCTTTCCCCCTCATCCTCTTCTACCCTCCTTTCCCACCCATCCTCCTCCTCTTCCCCCTCGTCCTCCTCTTTCCCCATCATCCCCCTCTTCCCCCCATCCTCTTCTTCCCTCCTCATCCTCCTCTTCCTCCCTCATCCTCCCCCCTCTTCTCTGCTTATCCTCCGTCCTTCCTCCTTCCCTTCTCTCTTATTAGCCCCTGGAACTGGCATATGCTAGTGACGTGATGTGCTTTTGACATCACGTCATTAGCATATGCCGTTCCAGAGAAAGGCATAAGACGAAGGAGCCGATCAGAGGCTAGTAAGAAGACGTGAGAGGGTGGAAGGTGAAAGGATAAGGAGGGAAGAGGAGGATAGGGAAGAGATGGATGGGGAGGAGGAATGATGTGTTGAGGGGGGCACAGGCAAACTTGGCAGCACTGGGCCCCCTCCAGATCCTCCCTGAAGTAACCCCGAGCTCAGGGGTACTCAGTAGCTCAGGGCTACTGATTTAGGAAGAGGAAATTAACCCTGAGTCACGCTCGGGATTACCGCTAGGAAGGTTAATCGTCATGGCAAATGCCATGATAATGGGAAATTGTCTCCTTTGAAGGACAAAAGGCAAACCACTCTCACTTGGAGACAAATTAATTCTTGGTATAAGAACTGGTTCACCTTTATGGGTACCACTCACACATATTTTAAATCCTTCACATTTAATCTGGTCCCATTACAAAGTCCTTTTTTGGGATTCATATATCTGGCACGACAATTGCCCCTTTTTTAAGTTGCAAAATATGTGGGGGTATTCTAGACGGTGTTAAAGAATTGATTGATTCTTTACTAAACTTAGATTCACTGTCTTTGTCATAAGCCAGAACTGAATCTGCACTGTAATATTTTTTTCTATTAATTTTCAAATTTCGTTATTTAGATTCAAGGCATCTATATTTAAAATGACATGAAAAACATTTTTAATGTTTGTATTCAATTAATTCATTAATCATTTAAAGTATCATGTTTAATCGGCATACATGCACAATTTGAAGGCCTAGGCATAGATATATTCATAAATAAATGCATTATAAGATATTAAATGTAGCAGATGTAATAATATAATAAACTGATTTAAATATGTAACTGCTTTAAGGGTCCTATAACTGTATAAATGTACATATTTTGGGGGCCAGTGTAAAATATATATATATATATATATATATATATATATATATATATATATATATTTATTTGTTTTTTCTTTTTTTTTGCTAATGATTACTAATTAATGATTAATAAATGAATGTACATTAAAAATTCATTAATCAATGAATACATTTATTATAAAGAGCTAAGCATTTATGTATTTATAAATTAAAAGCAGTGTAATTTTTTTGAGAATGATCACTAATTAAAAATTAATAAATTAATGTACATTAATAATTAATTAATCAATGAATAAATATATTATAAAGAGCTAAACATTTATCTATTCATAAAGGCAGTGTACATTTTTTTTATAATGATTACTAATTAATAATTAATAAATGAACCGCCATTTCAGATTCTTAATCTTTTTATTTGCAACTTAGTGTTTTAAAATGGCGCCGATAGCCGATAGTCTATGTCTTACGCGCCTCTCAAGCATTTTTCATTCTTCCTAATAGTGTATTATTGTACCTCGTATGTCCTTGGCCAAACTCGTATGTTCCTGGCAGTGTTTTGCGCATTTGGGGTGGTGTAGCCTCATTTTCATACTTTTTTCTCGCGTACCCGATTTTCGAGTGCCAAAACTCTGCAAGTTCGTCTTAACTTAGCGTACAACCTCACTTGCAGACATCCTGGCTGTCCCCATGTGCTGTTTCTTTGGGGTTTTTTTTGTTTTTTTTGTGTGTTTTTTGTGTTTTTTTATTTCCGCTGTTCGTCCGTTAAATTCGTATTTTTGCGAGGCTGTATACTAAGTCGCATGGGCCGTAATTTTGTTAAGTCTAACATAACTCTGAGGTCGTTTTTTTTCCTAAGTCCCGCATTCCTCAACTGCTTTCAGCCTAAGTCCCGCGTGTTTCAATGCCTCAATGGCTCCAAGCACGGAAGGCTTCTGTGCTTCAACGGCTCGCCTCGCTATGCGAGGCTCGCAAGCGTGATGACGAATCGCAAGTTGACAACTATTATATGTGATATTATCGTTCAAAAAGCAGTTACTCAATGTTTTATGTTTCACTACACATGGTCAGAGTTGGCATACTATTTATATCTTATATTATTAGTTTTTATGATAAATATTACTAGTGACTTGCCCGTCAAAAATGACGGCAATAAAATTGTAAGGCAAGTAATGCTGTTTGCCACAGCCATACATTTTTTTGGTGCTCTGAGATCCTTCGGCGCTCATTGCGAGCCTCTTGGTTCTTGTAATTTTTTTTATCGGTGGCGCTTTTGCTGTCATTGTAAGGTCGGCGCTGATCAGTTTTTTGACCATATTGCAAGGCTGTCCCCTGGTGTAGTTTGTGTGCTATGAGCAGTGTTGGCGCTCGTTGTGAGGCGCGCAGTGAATGGCTTTTGCGTTTATTGGGATAGTGTTGTTTTTTTTTGTGTATATGTATTTACTGATGCTAATTAAAAAAGTAATAAATTAATAAATTAATATACTTTACCTATTTTGAAGTAATATATGCAGGAAGCATTGTGCTGAAGAGCTGACAATCTGTTTTTATGTTTCTGCAGCATACAATGTAGGTTTGCACTATTGTGGAGCTGAGGTGTAAGTGTCAGCAATGTGCGCAGTGTGTCGTGTAAATAGGCTGCGTGCGCGAGGGGAAGCCGTTAGTGTAGCTGTGTAGTTCCGCATTGTGTAAATTAGTGTTGTAAAATGCCGGCGAATGTGTATGTGGTAGGCGGGTTTGTATGATGAAGCGTCCTTGCTTATGGTGTATGTTGTAGGTCGTACGGGTTTTCGTACGACCTACGTTGTTCGTAGGTTACTGTCTTTGCCGTTGTGTATTTTCACACTCCTGCGTCCCTGGCTTTGTTCGTAGGTTACTGTCTTTGCCGTTGTGTATTTTCACACTCCCGCGTCCCTGGCTTTGTTCGTAGGTTACTGTCTTTGCCGTTGTGTATTTTCACACTCCCGCGTCCCTGGCTTTGTTTGTAGGTTACTGTCTTTGCCGTTGTGTATTTTCACACTCCCGCGTCCCTGGCATTGTTCGTAGGTTACTGTCTTTGCCGTTGTGTATTTTCACACTCCAGCGTCCCTGGCTTTGTTCGTAGGTTACTGTCTTTGCCGTTGTGTATTTTCACACTCCCGCGTCCCTGGCTTTGTTCGTAGGTTACTGTCTTTGCCGTTGTGTATTTTCACACTCCCGCGTCCCTGGCTTTGTTCGTAGGTTACTGTCTTTGCCGTTGTGTATTTTCACACTCCTGCGTCCCTGGCGTTGTTCGTAGGTTACTGTCTTTGATGGTGTGTATTTTCACACTCCCGCGTCCCTGGCATTGTTCGTAGGTTACTGTCTTTGCCGTTGTGTATTTTCACACTCCCGCGTCCCTGGCTTTGTTCGTAGGTTACTGTCTTTGCCGTTGTGTATTTTCACACTCCCGCGTCCCTGGCTTTGTTCGTAGGTTACTGTCTTTGCCGTTGTGTATTTTCACACTCACGCGTCCCTGGCTTTGTTCGTAGGTTACTGTCTTTGCCGTTGTGTATTTTCACACTCCCGCGTCCCTGGCGTTGTTCGTAGGTTAATGTCTTTGCCGTTGTGTATTTTCACACTCCCGCGTCCCTGGCATTGTTCGTAGGTTACTGTCTTTGACGTTGTGTATTTTCACACTCCAGCGTCCCTGGCTTTGTTCGTAGGTTACTGTCTTTGCTGTTGTGTATTTTCACACTCCCGTGTCCCTGGCTTTGTTCGTAGGTTACTGTCTTTGCCGTTGTGTATTTTCACACTCCCGCGTCCCTGGCTTTGTTCGTAGGTTACTGTCTTTGCCGTTGTGTATTTTCACACTCCCGCGTCCCTGGCATTGTTCGTAGGTTACTGTCTTTGCCGTTGTGTATTTTCACACTCCCGCATCCCTGGCTTTGTTCGTAGGTTACTGTCTTTGCCGTTGTGTATTTTCACACTCCCGCGTCCCTGGCGTTGTTTGTAGGTTACTGTCTTTGCCGTTGTGTATTTTCACACTCCCGCGTCCCTGGCATTGTTCGTAGGTTACTGTCTTTGCCGTTGTGTATTTTCACACTCCCGCGTCCCTGGCATTGTTCGTAGGTTACTGTCTTTGCCGTTGTGTATTTTCACACTCCCGCGTCCCTGGCGTTGTTCGTAGGTTACTGTCTTTGCCGTTGTGTATTTTCACACTCCCGCGTCCCTGGCGTTGTTCGTAGGTTACTATCTTTGCCGTTCTTTGCGGTCAGCGGCAAAGTGCTACGTGCTTCAAGTGCTCGACTCGATTTGCGAGGCTTATAGTGCAATGTGAGCCTTCGGCACTCATTGCAGCTTAAGACCCACGTGCTTGAACTGCTCGCCTCGCTTTGAAAGGCTCAAGTTCAATGAGCGGCTTCGGCCCTCATTGCACCCTGTGCGTGCGTCAATGGCTCTCTTCACGAGGCTCGAGGTACACTGCTCGCCTCGCTTTGCGAGGTTTGTAGGCATCCCTCGCTTTGCAAGGGACGCAAGTGCGTGTCCAATATCGCAACATTACGAACATCGGAAAGATCCACAGATATATGCACCACTAGCCACACGCACCACTAGTCACATTTCTAGTTGCCCTTCTGTTGCCCCCACCCCCACCATCATGTACTCTCATCAGCATAGAGGAGAGAGATATGTGAGATTGTAACAGAACCTTACCTTTGCCTGGGAACATTTATTACTACACTGGCCCTTTAACTGTTTGGAATGTCTTGATGATCTGTAACTGTCATGCTGAGTTCAGTTATTAAAGTTTTTCTCTGATGGTTGATACCAACTTCACTTTTATACAGCAGCTTGCCAGGGAAAAGGACGTCTCCAACGCCTGATACACTCTCACTACCGGGGTAGCCGTTACATTTGGTTGGCAGCGGTGGGATGGTCCTTTTTATCCAGAGAGCAAGTGCTGAATGGAGTCTCAGTACGCCAAGCTGAAAAGACCCACACTAAAAGATTTATTGGAGAGTTGTGATAGGAGTGCCAGTAACAGGACACGGAGGGAGCTGATAGTTGACCTGCTGGAGCTGGACGAAATGGATAGATCCATGGAAGTAACGGAGCCCCTAACATCTGTCAGCGAGGACGATGTAATTACTGGTATTGTACAGCAGAGATTATCCTTGTATCCAGAAACGTCCGTGGAACTAATAAACCAGCTGCTCCGGGAAACAAGGGAGGAGATACAGGAGACCAAAGAGGAGATGCATGAGACCAAGGAAGAGATACATGAGACCAAAGAAGAGATACATGAAAACAAAAAGGAGATACATGAGACCAAGGAGGAGATACAGGAGACCAAAGAGGAGATGCATGAGACCAAGGAAGAGATACATGAGACCAAAGAAGAGATACAAGAGAACAAAGAGGAGATACATGAGACCAATGAGGAGATACAGGAGACCAAAGAGGAGATGCATGAGACCAAGGAAGAGATACATGAGACCAAAGAAGAGATACAAGAGAACAAAGAGGAGATACATGAGACCAAAGAGGAGATACATGAGACTAACGAGGAGATACATGAGACCAAGGAGGAGATACAGGAGACCAATGAGGAGATGCATGAGACCAAGGAAGAGATACGTGAGACCAAGGAAGAGATACATGAGACCAAAGAGGAGATACATGAGACCAAAGAGGAGATACATGAGACCAACGAGGAGATACATGAGACCAAGGAGGAGATACAGGAGACCAAAGAGGAGATGCATGAGACCAAGGAAGAGATACATGAGACCAAGGAAGAGATACATGAGACCAAGGAAGAGATACATGAGACCAAAGAGGAGATACATGAGACCAAGGAAGAGATACATGAGACCAAAGAGGAGATGCATGAGACCAAGGAGGAGATACAGGAGACCAAAGAGGAGATGCATGAGACCAAGGAAGAGATACATGAGTCCAAGGAAGAGATACATGAGACCAAGGAAGAGATAGATGAGACCAAAGAGGAGATACATCAGACCAAGGAAGAGATACATGAGACCAAAGAGGAGATGCATGAGACCAAGGAAGAGATACAGGAGACCAAAGAGGAGATACAGGAGAAAAAAAAAGAGGAGATACATGAGACCAACGAGGAGATACATGAGACCAAGGAGGAGATACAGGAGACCAAAGAGGAGATGCATGAGACCAAGGAAGAGATACATGAGACCAAGGAAGAGATACATGAGACCAAGGAAGAGATACATGAGACCAAAGAGGAGATACATGAGACCAAGGAAGAGATACATGAGACCAAAGAGGAGATGCATGAGACCAAGGAGGAGATACAGGAGACCAAAGAGGAGATGCATGAGACCAAGGAAGAGATACATGAGACCAAGGAAGAGATACATGAGACCAAGGAAGAGATAGATGAGACCAAAGAGGAGATACATGAGACCAAGGAAGAGATACATGAGACCAAAGAGGAGATGCATGAGACCAAGGAAGAGATACATGAGACCAAGGAAGAGATACATGAGACCAAGGAAGAGATAGATGAGACCAAAGAGGAGATGCATGAGACCAAGGAGGAGATACAGGAGACCAAAGAGGAGATGCATGAGACCAAGGAAGAGATACATGAGACCAAGGAAGAGATACATGAGACCAAGGAAGAGATAGATGAGACCAAAGAGGAGATACATCAGACCAAGGAAGAGATACATGAGACCAAAGAGGAGATGCATGAGACCAAGGAAGAGATACAGGAGACCAAAGAGGAGATACAGGAGAAAAAAAAGAGGAGATACATGAGACCGAAGAGGAGATGCATGAGACCAAGGAGGAGATACAGGAGACCAAAGAGGAGATGTATGAGACCAAGGAAGAGATACATGAGACCAAGGAAGAGATACATGAGACCAAGGAAGAGATACATGAGACCAAAGAGGAGATACATGAGACCAAGGAAGAGATACATGAGACCAAGTAAGAGATACATGAGACCAAGGAAGAGATACATGAGACCAAAAAAGAGATACATGAGAACAAAGAGGAGACACATGAGACCAAAGAAGAGATACATGAGAACAAAGAGGAGATACATGAGACAAAAGAGGAGATGCATGCGACCAAAGAAGAGATACATGAGACGAAACAGGTGATACAGGAGACCAAACAGGAGATACATGAGACCAAGGAGGAGATACACAAGACCAAGGAGGAGATACACAAGACCAAGGGGAGATACATGAGACCAAAGAGGAGATACACGAGACCAAGGAGGAGATACATGAGACCAAGGAGGAGATACATTGAGACCAAGGAGGAGATACATGAGACCAAAGAAGAGATACATGAGAACAAAGAGGAGATACATGAGACCAAAGAAGAGATACATGAGAACAAAGAGGAGATACATGAGACCAAAGAGGAGATGCATGAGACCAAAGAAGAGATACATGAGACGAAACAGGAGATACAGGAGACCAAACAGGAGATACATGAGACCAAGGAGGAGATACACAAGACCAAGGAGGAGATACACAAGACCAAGGGGAGATACATGAGACCAAAGAGGAGATACACGAGACCAAGGAGGATATACATGAGACCAAGGAGGAGATACATGAGACCAAATAGGAGATACATGAGACCAAAGAGGAGATACATGAGACCAACTAGGAGATACATGAGTCCAAAGAGGAGATATGTGAGACTTTTGACCATTGGTATTAGGGACAGTCTCTGAACAAGACCCCACCTCTTAGCTGGAAGTAGAGACTCACATCGGTCTGAACCGAGTGGCTGGGGACAATGGACGATTACTGAGATGGAGCTTGGCCCTACCACTGTATAACTTTTCCATTCAATATCGCCCTGGCCGGTTCAATGCGAACGCTGACGGATTGTCCAGGCAAACGCAACTTTTACCTTAACAGCAGACCGGACAGCCCCATGTTGACCCGAAAAGGATCAATCCGGGTCTGCCGGAGTGTTCCACAAAGGGGGAGCAGTGTAACAGAACCTTACCTTTGCCTGGGAACATTTATTACTAAACTGGCCCTTTAACTGTTTGGAATGTTTTGGATGATCTGTAACTGTCATGCTGAGTTCAGTTATTAAAGTTTTTCTCTGATGGTTGATACCAACTTCACTTTTACACAGCAGCTTGCCAGGGAAAAGGACGTCTCCAACGGCTGATACCCTTTCACTACCGGGGTAGCCGTTACAGAGATATACCATGTAGGGTCACTCAAAATGGGCAGGTCATAGCAGAGAAGTCAGACAAATCCCGGTCCGCTGGAGAAGGGACTGGAAACACACCAAAATCTTTGCCAAGAAAACCTTATGGATAAGCACCACCAGAAACAAGATGTGCCTGGTGTGCTGCTGTCCATAGGGTCATGGAGAGTCAGACCCGACTGAACGATTAAACAAAAATACACAGCTAAATAGATAAATAGATAGATAGATAGATAGATAGATAGATAGATAGATAGAAAGATAGACAGATATATAGACTCAATATTCATGTGTGTGTGTATATATATATATATATATATATATATATATACAGTAAAAACCCCGTTATCCGGCACCTATGGGGACTCCCTATTGCCAGAAAAGTGTAGTTTCCAGTTAATCGGGAGTCCCCCAGAAAAGGGTCTAAACGACCCTTAAACCCCCCTAAAATGCCTTTAAAAGGCATGAGCACCTAATTTAGACCCGGAAAAAAAATTAGAAAAAAAGTTAGCATTTTTTTTCCCAGTCTCGAACTCCGGTTATGCCTGTTTAGCGGGAGTTTCTTTAAAATGGGGAATTGATGCTGGTGCCGATTGCTTGAGAGTCCTGGTTAGTTAGGATTCTACCTTATATATATATAGTAGTACAAACAATTAATAGCACATTAGTGATTCCATTTGAATGTCCGAATAATACGTTCATAAAAGTATTTCCTGCTCCAATTTCCAGTTGATGCACTGCACTGTGGGAAAACTGTGCAGAGACATGCAAATGAGGCCACAATGTAAGCTCAGTCTAATCATCCAATAACCATTTTATACATGGCAATAAATAAATATATATATCCTGTTTTATGCTGCCACATGTGAACGCCTCCTGTTGCCAGGTGTGCTCGCGTCCCAATGTTCTCCCTAAGCCCCTCACCCCCTACACCCCTTGCCGGCCCTAACCCTAACCCCTACAGCAGTTAGCGGGCCTAACCCTAAACCTAACCACCTACACCCCTTGGCGGCCCTAACCCTAACCCCCTACACCCCTTGCCGGCCCTAACCCTAACCCCTTACAACCCTTGCCGGCCCTAATCCTAACTCCCTACACCACTTCCCGGTACTAACCCTAAACCCCTAACCCTAAGCCCCTAACCCCCTATACCCCTTGGTGGCCCTAACCCTAACCTCCTAGCCCACTTAGCCTAACCCTAACCCCCTAAAACTCAGTCCCTAAGCCCCTAACCACCTACACCCCTTCCCAACCCTAACCCTTCTCAACCTGTAAACCTAACCCGAAAACCCCTAACCACTTACCTGCCACAAGGAGACAGCTTCATTAGCGCAGGGCAGTGCAGCACATGTGCGGGAGCATGAAACAGGAAAGCACTTTTTTTTTTCCCCTACACATGTCTCCTACATAGCATTACATCTTTAGTGCAATCTATAAATGTCATATATAACATAAAATGTGTGAGATGATTTAAACTTATTCCCTAGTAATGTATTACATCCTGTAACACTGAGAGCATTATTGCCAGCACTTCTTATGAGTTTTCAGCTCTTGCCCATAACCAAGATGGCGGACCCGTAGTCCCGTCAAAGATTTTCTCTTCCTGGCTACACTAGGCGGAGTCTAAGGAAGAAACCGGAAGTGAACGAGAAAGACGGCCTAAGTAACTCTGAGTTATAACGATCTGTGGGGAACGTCTAGACATGTAAGTTTGTGTGAAATAAATCAATAGATTGGCAGATAAGGGAAATATATGTCTGTATGTGGGGGGTTATATACTTATAGTATGAGTGGGGAGTAAGGAGTGTATGTAGGACTATGCAGGAGCTGAGGATTATGGGATATGTAAATGAGACTATACACTAACACACACTGATACTAGAGAGATACACACCCCTCCGCCCACACTACATATCACTCATTCGATGCAGTATATAGTTATATTCCCAGGAGAGATACAATATGTATATGGGGGCTATATATATCTATGTGTACAGAGCCTGAGGATCATGGGATATATCTACCTGTATCTATCTGTCTATCTATCTATCCCTCTATCTATCTATCTCTATGTCTGTCTGTGGGTGGTTATATACTTATAGTATGAGTGGGGAGTAAGGAGTGTATGTAGGACTATACAGGACCTGAGGATTATGGGATATGTAAATGAGACTAAACACACTGATACTAGAGAGATACACACCCCTCCCCCCACACTACATATCACTCATTCCATGCAGTATATAGTTATATTCCCAGGAGAGATACAATGTGTATATGGGGGCTATATATATCTATGTATACAGAGACTGATGATCATGGTAAATATCTACCTGTATATATCTATTTATCTATCTATCCACGTGTCTGTCTGTCTATCTTCTATCTGTCTATTTATCTGTCTTTATATCTATTCATCAATCTATTTGTCTATCTGTCTATCTTTTTATCTGTATATCTATCTATCTGCATATATATATATATCTGTCTGCCTATCTATCTGTATCTATCTATCTATCTGTCTGTCTCTATATCTACATATCTATCTATCTACATATCTATCTGTCTGTATATCTATATGTTTATCTGTCTGTATTCGTATATCTGTCTGTCTATCTGTCTGTCTGTCTATCTATACTTATATCTATCTATCTGCATGTCTATCCGTCTGTTTGCCTAGCTATCTGTCTCTATCTATCTATCTACATATCTATCTGTCTGTATATCTGTATGTCTTTATATCTATCTATCTATCTATCTATCTATCTATCTATCTATCTATCTATCTCCATATATCTAGCTGTCGATCTATCTAGCTCTGTCTGTCTGTCTATCTATCGGTATGTTTTTAAGATAGTTATGATTTATTGTATGTTAGGGGTATGTATTTTAGATAGTTAGGATTTATTGTATATTATATAGTATTGTATGTTAGATAGGGTTCTGTATTTTAGATAGGATGTATTGTATATTATATAGTACTAGAATATTGCCCGTCAAAAAATGACGGCAATGAAATTGTAAGGTAGCTAATGCTGTTTGGTGTATAATACTGAAATATGTAATAGATTACTAAATGAATATACTTACCTATTTTGAAGCATTGTGTTGAAGAGCTGGCAATCTGTTTTGATGTTGCTGGAGCATTAGTGGTGTGGAGCTGCTGTGTAAGCGTGGTGAATGTGTGCACTGTGTGGTATGAATATCTGTAGGTCGTTTGTGGCGTTTTGCGAGTTTCTTGTGGTGTTTTGCGAGTTTAGAGTGCTGTAGCCTCGTTTTCGTTTTGTTCGGCGGCAATTTTTTCTCTCGCTTACAGTTTTTTTTAGTCTCTAAACTCTTTTATTTCGAGTAAAATTAAGGTCTAAGTGGCATTTTTGAGGTCCTGGGTGCTCCCTCTTGGTGTAGGTAAGGTTTTTATGTATGTGCTGTGTGTATGTATTGTGTTTTACATTTTGTAATGTTCGCGAGTTGCGTCCGAGTGTTGCGAGGCCGTAATGTGCGTGAACGTGTGTCGTATGTTGTTTGCGAGTGTCGTAATGTGTGTGTCGTGCTCTTTGGGTTGTGACGTGAACTTTGCGAGGGTCGCAGTTGCTGGCATGGAGCGCCGAAGGCGCTCCATGCCAGCAACGGAGACCCTCGCCCAGTGCCCTCGCTTTGCGAGGGCCTTGCCTCGCTGCGCGAGCCTGCAGCGTTAGCAACAACTCGTACGCTCACAACTATATATGTGATTACTATATAATGTGTAGATGTACCGGCTGGGCATGCTCTCTGCGTGTGCGCTTTCTCTATCTGCACCCTATGTGCACTGCTGTCTGTGTGCAATCTCTGTCTCTGTACCCCTCACTCTCTTTGTCAATCTCTCTGCACTCTCTCTCTGTGCACTCTATCTGTGAACTCTCTCTGCACTGTCTTTGTGCTCCCTCACTGTCTGTGTGTGCTCTTGCTCTGTAATTCTCTTTATGTCTCCCTCTCTCTCTGTACCTGACTCCCTCTCTCTCTGTACCTGTCTCCCTCTCTCTCTGTACCTGTCTCCCTCTCTCTCTGTACCTGTCTCCCTCTCTCTCTGTACCTGTCTCCCTCTCTCTCTGTACCTGTCTCCCTCTCTCTCTGTACCTGTCTCCCTCTCTCTCTGTACCTGTCTCCCTCTCTCTCTGTACCTGTCTCTCTCTCTCTCTGTACCTGTCTCTCTCCCTCTCTGTACCTGTCTCCATCTCTGTACCTGTCTCCCTCTCTCTCTGTACCTGTCTCTCTCCCTCTCTGTAGCTGTCTCCCTCTCTCTCTGTACCTGTCTTCTTCTCTCTCTGTAGCTGTCTTCTTCTCTCTCTGTAGCTGTCTCCCTCTCTCTCTGTACCTGTCTCCCTCTCTCTCTGTACCTGTCTCCCTCTCTCACTTTGCTGTCTTTCTCTGAAATGCAAATGGCCGCCACGCTTCTGTTAAGATCAGGTGTTAGGCCCACCTCCACTTACATCATAGCAACGCCCCCTTTATGATGTCAGCGTTAGCAACATTTTCTGCTGCTCACAACTATATATGTGATTGTATGTTACATAGAGGGATGTATTTTATATAGATAGGTTGTATTGTATATTAGATAGATTGGGGGATGTATTTTAGATAGATAGTATTGATTGTATGTTAGATAGGGGGTATTGTGTTTTATTTGTGTTGTATTGCATGTATTCTATGTATTTCCTTTTCAGGTGTGTATTTTTTTTTTTTCTGTAGTGGGGGTATAATAATGTTTTTTTTTGTGACTTAGGTTTTTTTGTTTTCTGTAATGTAGATTTTTTATTTTTTGTGAGTTAGCTTCTTTTTAATTTTATGTAATGTAGATTTTTTATTTTTTGTGAGTTAGCTTCTTTTTAATTTTATGTAATGTAGATTTTTTATTTTTTGTGAGTTAGCTTTTTTTTATTTTATGTAATGTAGATTTTTTATTTTTTGTGAGTTAGCTTTTTTTTATTTTATGTAATGTAGATTTTTTATTTTTTGTGAGTTAGCGTTTTTTTATTTTATGTAATGTAGATTTTTTATTTTTTGTGAGTTAGCTTTTTTTAAAATTTTATGTAATGTAGATTTTTTGTTGTTGGTGACTTTTTTGTTTTCTGTAATTAGAGTGGCTGGGGGTTATTAGGGGGTAGGTAGGATGTGTAGGTAGGTAGTGTAGGTGTTAATAGGTTAGTGTAGAGGGGGGTTATTTTAGATTTATAGGGGGCTATAGTGCAGTGTAGTGTTTGTACTTAGTGTCATGAGGGTACTGGAGATCCCTCATAGCACTTACGGGTTAATGTTAGGCTTCTAACTGTCCCATGAGGATCTTTAAATACCCTTATGGGACTAATGGGGTTAAATAGAGGCTTATGCGTGTCTGTATAGACCCCATAAGAGACCGGGTTAAAATGGTGTAGTGCTTACACTTTGGGTAATAAGGGTTCTGGATGACCCTCATGGCACTTATAGTGTTATTACATGCGATCATTAGTGTGTTAGAGGGGTCTATATAGTTGAGGCACACAGTACACTCACATTGTGTGGCAAACAGCATTTCAACACTTTTTTATTGCCCCGTCATTTTTGACAGGCCAGTCGCTAGTTCTAAATAAATTACAAGTAGCAGATAGATGTTTGCATAGAAAATGGTTAACTTACTTCTACTCTCTACTATTTGCTCATCATTATACCACACATAAAAAATCCTAATCCCTATTACTCTTTGAGATTTAGTTCCAGGAAAATACCAATTAGTTGTAAAACTTATATCTTAATTATAATTAATCTTGTTACAAGGAATAGAAGCATATTACTTTTCTTTCAATTGGGAAACAACCAATTTATTTAAAGTGTTCTCACAATTTTATTTATTTAATTAATTGACTTTAGTGTTTTTCTTTCTATACACTTCTACAATAAAAAATTTTTTTTATTAAATCTGTTATAATTTTTTTAAATATTAATGATTATATTATATTTATATTTTTTTCAACTAAAATAGAAAATTACATACATGTTTTAATATTTTGATTATAAATTATTAAATTAATTATTTAAGTGGTTCTATGTGACTTTTTTCTTTTTTTTTTTATATATAGTTCTAGATGTGATATTAATAATTACGGTAGTTTCAATCCCTTTTGATTGTCTCGATTCCCTTTGTTACCTTATAATAATTAAATCAATTTGAGAGCTCAATTAAAATTCTTTTAAAATCATTTTATACTTTGTTATTTTTTTATAAACATTTCAATTAATTTTACTGTGTGAATATACAGTATATATTATACCTAAATAAATAGGAAACAAATAGACAAAATGGTACTAAAGTACTGAATATGGAGGAATAGAGATCCCCTGTAACAGTACTCAAAAAGGACCTCTTTTTAGATTAATTGTGGCAACTCAAATATAAAAGGGACAAAAATAACAATAGACTTTATTGGTGAGCCCTAGGAAATTATATATATATATATATATATATATATATATATATATATATGTATATATATATATATATATATATATATATATATATATACTAAAATATAAAAGAAAAGAAAAAATAGTGAGAGGGGCCCGACTAGTAACTAGCTCCAATATGGACAATAAACACAGCCCAAATATGCAATGAAAATACCAAGGCCCTCATTCAATTGCGATTTGGCCAATTGAATAGTGCTCTAAATAAGCACATAACATATTTGTTTCAAATAAGTTTTTAGTTAGCGAAAACCTTGCTTTTGAATAGATGTTTACTAACTAAAAAATTCTTTCAAAAAATATGTTATGTGCTTATTTAGACCCCTTTTCAATTGGGCAAATTGCAATTGAATGAGGGCCCAAGTATATATCGTATGGAATATATGTAGTTGCAAAAAGGTAGAATCTTTGTACCTCTAGATGGTGCCAATAACCAATATGATGCTTTAATGGCTTACCTAGTCCTAAGACTAACTGTAGACTGTGGGAGATCAGAGACAACACAGCCTGTGGCGTCTAAGTTGCAATTTAGTCCAAAAATTATCAACGGTAATTAGCAGTATATGCTTCATCACCTTAGATCACCGGCGAGAGTACTCCAGCAGTCATCCGTGAATCAGACTGGACTGGTGCCGGTAAGCTGCTGGAGCTAGGTCAGGACACCCTCCCTGGAATGTGCAGCTCCAACGCGCGTTTCCCCGAGTAAGCTTGCAGATTCTTCAGGGAGGCTCTTTGGCTCGCCATTGGTGCCAATATTTAAAGGGAATGAACAACTCCCATTTGGTAAAGTGTGTATTAATTACAGAAAAGTTCAGAAATATAAATACATGGAAAGGAATAAGAGAATGGGGAACAGAATTTGATAATCATGTAACAACCAAAAACACATCACACTGATGCGATTAACTCAATAATGTGGCTATAAATCAAATGAAGTATGGATAAATGGTTATTTATGAATCATTGCCCTATCAAAAGGGTAATAAAGCCCTGAGTCTTAAATTTAGGAAAGCACACTTGGATTTAAAATCTGAAAGATGGTCAACAAAGACTATAATACTGCCCTCCCTATATTTTCCTATCATATCTCTTCCCTGGAAACAGTTGGAGAAAAAATAAGAAAAAGATAAAGAAATTACTAGAAAGGAATCCATGCCCACTAGCAATAAACTTTGATAATGCCACATCCAATGAGATCAAATGTTTGTACTGACCCACAGCTGCCAAGAATATGAATATGTTTTATGTTTTTACTTTCTGCAGGTTTGTTAATGTCATCACCAATGGAGACTCTATATAAAGGCAGTGTACGTGAAACCTTCGTTCAGTCACGAAGGAGAGAGACAGTTTAGGTAAAAAATCCACTTGGCCTCATTCAAGTCATAATGAGAAGGGCAAAGGCGTCATCTTCAAACTGACTCCAAAAGAGACTCTTGTCCCAAAAGGAGAAAGTTCACTGGGAACCAGAATTTGGCAAGGGGTTTATTGTGCCCTGTAGAGCCACAGAGCTGAGAACCCAAAGCTGGAACATTTTCAATAATGGAGTCCTTTGTGCAAAGTGCATAGTCCAGGACATTGGATGAGAGTCTTACAATTAGTGATTATAAAGCATAAGCAAACAGAAAAATAAGGTATTATCAAGTCCACACAACCAGTAAAGAGTTCAATTGAAATGGATGAAAACATTTATAAATGCCGTGAAACGTTGCACATTTTATCAATGTTAGTGTAATGCACAGAAAGAAACAACAATGGTAAATGCAAATAAATTAGCTTCACATAATGTCTACCAACCGGTACACAACCATTTAATTATTAGAATATAATTTTGTACTGATATTACTAATAACTCAGAGACCACACAGATTAACTTCCTCTTTCCATAGTCACTCTCTTTTATCAGATGTTGGTACGTACTAGATCCTAGCACGTTGATAGAATAAGGTGCAGAAGTGTTAGAAGGGACAGTACAAAAGGAAGATAGGGCTTGCAAAGAGTAGAAAGTAAAAATGACAACACATAGGCTCAGACAATCTTCGTACAAACCCAGTCTTATGTATCACAGTTAGCCAGGCCCCTCTGAGGTAAAAAATGGTTAAACAATAAAAAGATTACTTCCGTATATGAGATGCTCTAGTCAAGGAAATGGCCCATCTTGTGCAGATTTCCAGACACAGAACAAGGAGTATGTGACGTTCTCACAGATCTTTTGCATTTTTGTATCAGATAGAGATTGGCCCATTTATTTTCTTGGGTGCGGAATCTTGACTTTGTCTCTTAGTCAGCAAACACTGTATCTGGGCTTTTATCTGTTGTTCTCTTTGTCTTTAGGGTAGTTACTTGGTAGACATTTGCTCTCATCATAAACCAGGACAGGCTCGTGGTACAGTTGATACTTTCTCTGTTTATTTTCTTCCTCTTTGCAGGCACTTATAGCTTTCTTCGTCTGAGGGGAAGGCAATTGTGACAAAAAGAAAAATCCAAGCATTCAAGATCTGTCATAAAAGACTTTACATACATCTTTCAAACATACATGCTCTCGTCATTCACACTTAGCCTAGGCTTGTCCCTAACTAGATAGGACATTTTACATATGCATAACTCTGCAATGACCTAGGGATGGTATATAAATCAAAATGTATTTCATCCAAAATTGAAATTATGCAGGGGCTAGAACAACATATGGATATGTATAATTCATTAATGTTTATTCCTGCTAAAGCAGCAAGATTGTCTTTAAACAGTTATAATATTCAAAAAGTCTGTCTCTTATAAGTGACTAGATCAAGTATTTGCTTTATCTTATCATAGGATATATATATTGTAGAATAAACTAATAATCATTTTTTCAATGTTACATTTATAATATAAACCTCTGATTTTTCAATTCATAAGTTACTTCATCTCATATCATATATTTCTTTAAAACTTAAAAATACCTTGAAAAAGGTTTTACCAATTATTTATCAACTAGCGATTTGCCCGTCAAAAAATGACGGCAATAAGATTGTAAGGCATGTAATGGTGTTTGCATGCAAAATTAATTTTGTTGGTGTTTTAAGATCCCTCGGCGCTCATTGCAAGGCTCTTGGTTGTTTGTGTGCTATGAGCAGCGTTGGTGTTTTTTTTGGTATGGCAATTAGTAATTAAAATCAGAAATTAATATACTTTACCTGTATATGCAGGAAGCATTGTGCTGAAGAGCTGGCAATCTGTCGTCCGACTTTTTCGGGAAAATCTGTAGGTGTGGTAGGTTTGGTGGTGTTTTGCGTCTTTAGGGCCCTTTAGCCTCGTTTTCGTTTTGTTCGGCGGTCATTTTTTCTCTTGCTTAGGTGATTTTCAGGTGTCTAAACTCCGAAATTTGGACTTAAATCGAGTTGTAACTTCACTTGCAGAGTTCCTGAGTGCCCCCCTTGCTGTAGGCAAGCTTTTTATGTATTTGTTGTGTGTATTTATTATATTTTTCATGTTTTCATGTGCGCCGTTTTCGGCCGTTTTTTGCGAGGTCGTAATGGGTTTTAACATGTCTCGTATTTTGTTTTCGTAACTCCGTAAATTTTGCGAGGTCCGCAGTTGCTGGCAAGGAGGGCCACAGGCTCACAATTATATATGTTATTTGCATTATGGCCATCATCTGAACTGGGGATGGACCCCTAAGGTGTAGGTGTTACATTTTCTTTGCGATTTAACCAGTAAAAAAAAAACATATCAGACAAAACATGAGACTCACTAATTTCACAAGAGATAAGACCCCAAGGTTCTTTACCATCTCATAATATGGAATCAACAGATAAAGTTTTAATAAGTACATAAACCTCCATCTTTTGTTAACAGTGCTAGTGCTAATCTGTTTCGTAGCACCATTTTAGCCACAAAATCCATTTATACTTGCAAGTTGGAGATTGATCTTTTATGCCCTTATTACAGTAACATGAGCCATATATAAAACAAATTGCATCTCAACTAATCAGACCTGCAAAGAAGCAAACTTTTTTTTTAAGAAAAAAAACAATTATTATTCTGTCTGACTGATCTTACACGTGTAGTGTAACCCATAAAATATCAGATCCAGTTGGTTACTATTGTTAACCTTAAAGATGAACATGTTGTTGAAACAAGTACAGCATTTATATGTTTATATGAATTCCTGTTAAAACAGTCTACAGCGTCTCATACCGGTATTCCATAGAAAATTACAAATTAGGAAGTTGTATATATGTATATCAGTGGAAAAGTAAAAAGAGGAAGTTACATACACATATATAACATGTTATTGGAAATGGAGTTTTTTTACTTAAATCATCAATCACTCCGCTGGCTTCCCTTAGCCTCAAGAATACAATTTAAAATCATGCCCCTAACTTACAAAGCCCTCAACAATAACGCTCCCCTTTACATCTCTGCTCTCATCTCCAAATACTCCCCCACACGCCCGCTTCGTTCTGCTAATGACCTTCTTCTTTCTACCACTCTTGTCACCTCCTCTCATTCCCGCCTCCAGGACTTTTCTCGTTCTGCCCCTAGTCTCTGGAACTCCTTGCCTCGCTCCACCAGATTATCCTCTTGCCTCAAAACATTTAAAACCTCACTTAAAACGCATCTCTTTAAAGAAGCGTATCACCTTCCTCCCTACCACACTTATCACCTCTCTCTCCCTCTTTTCCACTCACTATACCTTAGATTGTAAGTCTGCGAGTTTCTATCATAAGTACTTCAGGAATTCACCATAGACATTGGATTCCTGGCTCAAAGACATGGCCCACCTTGCTTTGCTAATCTGTATCTATCTTTGTCTGAACTTAATTTATTTACAGCGCTACGGAATATGTTGGAGCGTTATAAATAAACTATAATAATAATTATAAAATGCTTTTTACTCAATAATTATTAAGTACTTCATCAGTATTTTACTTTGGGTTCAAAAAGATTGGTTCCCAGAAAAAAACTCTTAATAATATTTAAAACAAATGGGAATTAAATCTAGATAAAACATTTATTAATAAATATCCAAATTGGCCAACAGTATTTAAAGACAAACTTATAATATATTAATCCAGAGGTGATCAGGCTCTGGAACATATATTATTTCATAAAAACAATTTATCAAAACTGTATGTCAGTCAAAAAGGATATCTTATGCATAGGATTTTTATACCGGTATTGAAATATTCTTATAGAAAGAAAACACAAAGACAGAATTCACATAAAACAAACATCATAAAACAAATAACCAAATTATTGTGAGCTCACAAAAAAAACATGTATGCGCATAGTTCTTTACAAACCACTTATTAAAAAAATCTGTCAAATTCAATATATTTTTTTTAGCATAAAATATAATCAAAATATTTGAAGAGAAACAAAAATAAATATTTTACTGCATCCAAACCTGCAAAATATATAACATAAAATTAGTTTCTAAAAATTATTAATGATACATAGAGGTAGAGGGTGGGTGCTTTCTTTTTTTTTAGCGGTCCTGTAAAATCTCTACCTGTATCTTTATCTCTGACTTCCTTAATACATTCTTGAATCACTTTTCTTATGCTAATCATCAATACATTGCCTAGTCTGTAATCTGACTAAAATCTGACCCTTCCTTATTTTGTCCATGCTCATCATTACCTTCTTCCATATTTCCACAACTTCCCCTTTTTCTTATCATCAGCTCATTACAATTTTTGCATATATTTATAATTTTACAAAAGTTATAAAAATACATTTATAATTACAGTGTGTACAATGTAAGCCTTTGTAGGTTTCATTTGCATAAATACTATGGCCCTCATTCTATTATCGTCCGTAAATCGTCCGCAAAGCTGCGATTCCTTGCGGGTGTTCCGTTACCTTGCAATTCAATTATACGGCGCCGCAAGGATATCCCCTTACCGCCGGCCGTATATCTTGCAACCGGCCGGAAGCTCAGAAATCTTTAAATGCAAAAATAAATTCAAGATGCCACTGTAAAGCTCTGTAAATGCTAGGGATCATAATGGGGGACATGAGGATTAATAGCAACCCCCTCTCAAGCTTGCACATCAGCCCAAATCCGAGATTACATTAACTGTTTATTTTCCGGCCGCAGCGTGGGCGGGTCTGAGGTGCTCCAAGCCCTCTGGACTTTTTACATGGATATGTGACATAAATTAAAAAAACATTTTATTTACGGATTTGAGTGTAGGGGAATGTTTTGCTATTAATGCTAACAATCACTTTATAGTCTCCTCAGAGTGCAGAATGGCTTTAAAATGTGCTTAATTGTGTGCCTGCGGGACCTTTTTGCTGCAAGTAAGCTGCGGCTCGGTTTTAGCCTTGCAGAGAGGGTTCCCGGAGCAATTGAATAGCAACCAGGATTTTCTTACGGCCGAAACTCTTGCGGCCGTTTAAGGTCAAAGGCTTTGCATGCGGCCGCAAGAGATAGCAAGGCGCCGGCCGCAAGGAATAGAATAGGCGAATAGCCTGCGGCCGATCCTTGCAGGCCCTGCATCACCTAGGGCCGTTAATAGAATGAGGCCCTATTTAATTAAACGCCAGCCCTGAAAAAAATTTTTTTTAGACGGATTTCTTTATATTTAATTGCACCAAATATCAAGAGGGTTTGATAGGGAGCAGTATGGAATGATGAGTTTAAAATATTTAATATTGTATTTATTCCCACCATTGCAAATATTTCAATAAGTTCAATTAACATCTGGATTTAGGTTTATGGTGGCTGTAATTTGCATTAATTCATTATCAGGGTCATTCTCAATTATGACAAATGGACTATTATTACGGGATCAAAGGGCCAATTAATTGGGAATATTTTACTTTGGGCATATCAAGATCTGCAATATTTACCCACACATCGGCACATGTTTTCATATAAGGTAAATCCCATTCTGGGTCAAGACCATACCAGTACCATGTAGGGTCATTTAATAACATTTTCTTTGCCAGATACGAAATGCAGAAAAATGACCTTTTCTTTAGGGAATGGGGTGGCTTGTGATCCTAGGCTTCGAGACCAGTCAGCCACATTACCTACAAATGGATCAATAATAACCTCCAACGGTCCTATCTACATATTGTCTAGGGGTTTCCTCTGGCATAGAGCCAGATAATTTGTTCAGTAACACTTCATTTGGTGATTATTTTATTCGTAATATTCCCTTCTTACAGGAAGTATTACTTTTGAAAGGAATAATGGTTTTAGCAATCTTATTTTTGTACTGTCATCTAGCGACTCTCCATTTTAGTTTTCCTATTTTGTTACCCATATTCTTATCACAGTAAAAAACTATCTTTAAACAGTCTTATAAATCCTAAATTAGTTCTTAAATGCAGAAAAGATGAAGCTTTGTGGTTTTTAAACTATCTTATGCAAAACAATATAATGCAATGAGCTATAAAACAGCGCAGTAAAAATAAAGTAAAGCTTATTTATATTGTTATCAATATATTATATTTAGCCTAGAATAGAGAGTATAGGAAGTTGTAATCAAGGACTAGGGACTTTAACCCGCCTTATGCTATCAACAGGACTTGAACCTATTTACAAAGAGTGCCTTCCCAATCTAACTTAAATAATAATAATTTGTGCTAGACACAGAGACGGTGAGCATAAACAAAAATATGTTATATATTACTCACCGTACTCCTGGAGAATGTCCCAGACGAGACCCCCAAATTGTTAGAATTTCAGGATATGCTCTACTGCCAGGAAGCACTTCATCCCGGGATCAATAAACCAGACTTATCAATCTTCCTCAGTCTCAATCAGTCCCTCTATTCACAGCTGCAGAATTCTGGGAAATCAGAGGTCAAATAATGACAAACACAAGGAAGTATCATTTAAACAAATGAGTTCAGATTTTTAATCAAAATGGAGCCTATTTTATAATGCAGGAAGCTTCATACAGAAGCAGAAAATACTGCAATATTACTTTGTCATATGACACGTTGTCCGTTATTTGTTTACTTGTGGTTGCATAAAGGTTAACAGACTCTTTGCAATCGGAAGTACGCAAATCCGTTTTAGACTGAGATGGAGAAGTTGACATTTAAACCAAGACATATTTCACATATAACGGCTGGTAAACAAATGTCCTTACATACTTCAGTCGGAGCTGCACACTCCAGGGAGGGTGTCCTGACCTAGCTCCAGCAGCTTACCGGCACCAGTCCAATCTGATTCACGGATGACTGCAGGAGTACCCTCGCTGGTGATCTAAGATAATGAAGCATATACTGCTAATTACCATTGACAATTTTTGCCAGCACCAAATTGCAACTTGTTGTCTCTGATCTCCCACAGTCTGTAATTAGTCTTAGGACTAGGGAAGCCATTTAAGCAGCATATTGGTTATTAGCAACTAGAGTTACAGAGTTGTACCTTTTTGCAACCACATATATTCCATACGATATATACTTGGTATTTTCATTGCATATTTGCACTGTGTTTTTTGTCCATATTTGAGCTAGTTACTAGTCGGGCCCCTCTCACTATTTTTTCTTTTATATTTTTGTATATATAATCAATAATAGTGGATTGGTGAATCCAGGAACCGGAAGAACACAATCCAACTAGGGCGCCAAACTCAGACGAGGAACATAAACTCCTATATGATTCTCTTATGGGAAATCCTCATACATACACACACATAAAAATACATATATATATATATATATATATATATATATATATATATATATATATATATACTAGAATATTGCCCATGAAAAAATGACGGCAATGACGGCTGTTTGGTGTATGGTAATCAAATAATACATTAATAAATTAATATACGTTACCTATTTGTAAGTAATATATGCAGGAAGCATTGTGCTGAAGAGCTGACAATCTGTTTTGATGTTGCCGCAGCATACAATGTGTGTTTGCAGTGTTGTGGAGCTGAGGTGTAAGTGTCAGCAATGTGCGCAGTGTGTAGTTTTAAATAGTGTGAGTGCGCGAGTAAAATCCGTTAGGGTAGCTGTGTATTTCCGCATTGTGTAATTTAGTGTTGTAAAATGATGGCGCCTAATGTGTGGTACGCGTCTTTGCCTGATTTTGCGTCCTTGTTTTTGGACCTCGTACGGCTTTTCGGAAAAATCTGTTTGTGCTTGGTGGTGTTTTGCGTGTTTAGGGTCCTGTAGCCTCGTTTTCGTTTTTTTCGGCGGCCATTTTTTCTCTCGCTTAGGTGATTTTCGGGTGTCTAAACTCTTTAATTTCGACTTAAATTGACTTGTAACTTCACTTTTTGGCCGCTAATGTCGTATTTTTGCGAGGTTGTAATATTTTTTCTTTTGTAAGCGACGCGGTTCGTATTTGCAGATGCTAAGTCCGTAAATGTTGCGGTCGCCTCCACCTCCGCAAATGTGGCCCCTCAGCGTTAGCAACAACTTTTGTCAACCCGCACTGTTGGCAACTATCAATAAAATGGCCTCTCACATTTAAGAACCTCTAAAACAAGAGGTGTAAACAGACACAGCAAAATGTATACGTGCCGCAGAGGTTCTTCTCTTACACCTTCCCAAATAGACTCCTTTAGATCCCGGTCCAGAAGAATCCCGGGTATATGAGTTCCAAAGTGAAGTATTGGGATAGCACCCTGTATGTCCCAGGGACACAGTAGTAAGAAGAATTGAATCAAAAATATCCCTTTCGGCCAATTCCAGCGAGTTTGTAACTGTACAGAGATGGTGGACTACGAGATAGAAAGTAAGAAACTAATAAGTACGTTTAAGATGACCTCTCGATCCAGGAAGCCTATACCCGCGCAAAGTAGAAACAACGGGGAAGATTTACTACAAGTGAACATCAACCGAGAATGACCCAAAAGAGGAGGGAATCAATGCTGCCGATTTCTCACCAAATATAATCAAGCGTCAGGTGAAATTGTAGGAATCTTAAGAAAACACTGGCACATACTGCAAGAAGACGTTTTGTGTGATATTCTCCCTGCAGTAGTCACATTTAAGAAGAACTGAAGCCTAAAGCAGATCTTAGCACCAAGTGCACTTATGATGAGGGTGGCGCCTACGAGACGTAGGGAAACTTTCTGGATACACAAACTTCATACTTTGGAACCGTAGGGTCTCAAACGCAATATAAATCTTGCAGACTTTTTGGAGGATTAGACCCAAATATTCACAATCTATTTTAGGGTTGGAGTCCACATTGGATGTTATTTAGCTTCAACATGGTTCGGGATCAGCCCAAATCCTGGTACTCACCCGTATTGATCCATTTAGATTTGTTACACCTATTATGGGGATTTTTCATATTCCATTGGCTACTTTGATCCCACGTCCTGTTTCCCCCTTTGGGGTGATGGGTTGCCCCCCTGAATGAAATTCTACAACTATTGGGAAGAGGTAGATTCTGGTCCATATGTAGATCACATGGGCTAACTAGTTTGATTCTTTCCATGCTCGATCACCTATCTTTTAATTGGGTCATCGTTCTGCACAGATTACCTTGGATGTGCGATTCGAGTACATTTTAGTGGGTTTCCACTCGACTCCAGTATCTAACAGTTTGTACACCCTCTTTTTGTCCTTACACATATGCGAAAGGGGTTTTGTTGTCTGATATGTCAGACATTTAGATTAGTGGAGTTTTGTTATGAATTGTTTATTATGTGAACATACCTACAGAATGGACTATATTAGGGTTTATGAGACGTGTTTATTGTGTTACATGTACCATTAGTATTATTATTATTATCACTATTACTATTATTATTGCTATTCCCCTAGCGACTTGCCCGTCATAAAATGACGGCAATGAAATTGTAAGTGAGCTAATGCTGTTTGGTGTCTGATAATCAAATAAATAATACATTAATATATTATTTTACTTTACCTATTTTGAAGTAATATATGCAGGAAGCATTGTACAGAAGAGCTGGCAATCTGTTTTTATGTTGCTGCAGCATACAATGTGTGTTTTCAGTGCTGTGGAGCTGCTGTGGACGTGTCAGCAATGTGCGCAGTGTAAATAGGCTGCGTGCGCGAGGGGAAGCCGTTAGGGTAGCTGTGTACTTCCGGTTTCTGTAAGTTAGTGTTGTAAAATGGCGCCTAATGTGGTACGCGGCTGTGGGTGATTTTGCGTCCTTGTTTTCGGATCTCATCCGGCATTTTCGGAAAATGCGTATGTGTTTGGTGTTTTGCGTGTTTAGGGTCCTTTAGCCTCCTTTTCATTTTGTTCGGCGACCATTTTTTCTTTCGCTTAGGTGATTTTCGGGTGTCTAAAGTCTGTAATTTGGGCTTAAATGGAGGTGTAAATTCACTTGCAGAGGTCCTGGGTGCCCCCCCCCCTTTCTGTGCTTCATGAGGGCCGCAGGCTCGCTACACGAGCCTGCAGCGTCAGCAACAACCAGCATGCTCACAACTATATATGTGACTAGCGACTTGCCCGTCAAAAAATGACGGCAATGTTATGTATATGTTTGTCAAGTTGTTTAGTTATTAACATATATTTTTGACACTTGTAAGTATTTTAATATGAACGTGTATTTTTGTAAAATGTTGATGTAATGGTTTTTTAAAATGTAATTAGTATCTGAAGAATTGTTAACTTGAATATACATTGAATGAATAGGAAAGCCAAAAGTAAAAAGCCTTTTTTAAACGTTGCAAATTTTAACATGAAGTTTAAAATATATGTAAACAATAACCATCAAAGTATATATTTTTAAACTTGAACTTTATTTTTTATGTAAGTTTAGAAGTTGACAAAACATTGGTATAATTTTGAACATTATAAACAGGAACATAGTGAATACATTTTGTAAAGTAATTTTTTATTAAAAGTATTAACATTTGAATGTAAAATCAATTGACATTTAAATTAATCAGTATTAAAATTGAATTTCTATCACAATAATTGTTAACTTGAATATACATTGAATGTAGAGGAAGGCATACAGTCAAACTCTTCTTAAAACGTACGTAATTAAACTAATTTATTACTGAGCACATAAACTGGCGATAAACATTAATGTAGGTAGTAATCTTAAGATAACAGACAATATTTACATTGTGACTTAAAAGGTGCTTGACCTTTTAACATCCACTTTGTAATATGTTGAATGAAATAACTTGAAAATATATTTTTTAAACTTGTAACATTAGAAACATTAACATAGTGACTTAACATTTTAACATAATTTTTACTAACAATGCAAGGCAAGTATTTTGTGAGGCGAATCATTCATAAACATGACTTCCATTAATTATGACTGAATGAAACAACCAATTGTTATGTATTTTGCAATGCTTTTAAAAAATCTTGGCATCTTTAATTAGTATCCTTCAAAGTTATAGTACTTCATAGTAGACAATGTTTTTAGTAAAAATACGTCCATCTTCTAATAAATCACCTTGACTTTCATTGTTTTCAATGTAAACTTTAATAGCCTGTGGATTTTTGCACCTTGACAACGCAACGTACAATTGGCCATGTGCAAAAACTGGTTCTTCCAAGAAAATTCCCACAGATTTGAAAGTTTGACCTTGTGATTTATTAATGGTCATGGCAAATGCCATAATAATGGGAAATTGTCTTCTTTGAAGTATAAAAGGGAGACTACTTTCACTTGGTGCTAAATCTATTCTTGGTATGAAAACTCTCTCTCCTCTATGGGTCCCAGTTAAAATTTCAGCATCTATAAAATGGTCCTTTAATTGTTGAACAATTAATCTTGTGCCATTGCATAGGCCTTTTTTGGGATTCATATTTCGCAGTAACATGATAATTGCACCTTTCTTTAGCTGCAAAATATGTGGTGGCATTCCAGAAGGAGTTAAAGAGTTTATGAATTCAGTCGAAAAGTTAGCCTGACTTTCATTGTCATCAGCAAGTACAGAATCAGCACTGTGATAATTTCTTTGTGGTGCATAATTTTTTTTAAAGATTTTATTATTGAGTATTAATGCATCTTTATTTTTACACGTCAGTATGACTTGGTTGGCAAGCTCGGAATATTCTTCGTTATTTATGCTCCCTTCAAATATAGCCGATATAATATCTTGTTGACAAATCATATGAGGTGGGATCTCTACAGTGTCGTCAGGTAAATGTAGTATTTTTTCTGTTCTGCCTTCTCCAATTTTAATAAGCCAATCATTGAAATCAGTTTGGCCTTCTGATCTCATATTTTGTTGCAGTTGAAGATGGGTAAAATGTTTCCATACTGTACTTGACTTTATACATGTTTCGATAATGTCAGTTCGATTTCCATGTACAACAACAGGTAATGTTTGTCTAAAATCGCCACCCAACAACATTACCTTTCCACCAAATGGAAAAATATTATCCATGACTTCACGAAGCAAACGGTCAATACATTGGAGGGCATAGCATGACATCATTGTGGCCTCATCTATTATAATTAATTTACATTTCTTCAATTTCTTTGCTTGTAAGGATGTCATGCGAATATCTGACACAGAATTTTCTAAAATAGGCACTGGCAGTTTAAATCCACTATGAACAGTTCTTCCACCTTCTAATAAAAGTGCAGCAATTCCAGTAGTGGCAAACGCCATTGCTATTTTTCCTTGTGCTCGTACTGAACTCATTAATAAATTGTACAAATATGTTTTTCCTGATCCGCCAGGTCCATCAAGATAGAAATAACGCTCTGTCACCATGTCATCATCTATAGCATTTTTAATGGCATGAAATGCTTGCAATTGTAGTGTATTTAAAGTTGCAAGTCTTTCTTCTGTTCTTTCTGCTTGTAGTTGAATGTCATAGTCTTCAAAGTTAATGTCATCTATAAGACCTGGATCAGGCAAATTAAAACTTGCACAACTTAATCCATGAGTTAAAAAGACTTCTTGGATTTCCATTAACGCTTTTAAGTGTGCAATGGGTTCATTGTATCGTCGCATAAAGTCTTCAGCCATATTACTTTTAAAAGTCTCCCACAAAGCTAATGCATTTGGAGCATTTGAGAAGATACAAATAAAAGCAAATTGTTCTCTCATCTGTCGTGGCATTTGACATTGTGCTGCTTCTTCTAAGCATCTTTCCCACTCTGTATCATCAGCGAGTAAGTTTCTATGTCTTGCAGCTAAATGGAAGGATTCATATACAATGTCATTAACAGTTCTTAAGTGTTCAAAACTTTGTGCTCCAGGAACATTTAAAAGTAATATCCGTAAGCAAAAACGTTCAACATCTCTTGGACTGACTGTGTAAATTCTTGGAATAATTTTATTGCCTCTGGTTTTTCTTGGTCTCCATAATCCATTCACAAAAACATAGTGATATGGAATTTCAATATATAAGTATTGTGTTGCTTCAGCATCAGTGGAATTTAATGCAAACCATGCAGTTAGTGTAGTGTGACGATCTTCACTTTGGGCCAATGCATTCATTTCATTTCCAGCATGGAAATAGACTAAATGTCGTTGTGGCAAATGTACTGCTAACCTATATACTGCATGTGATCTATCATGCATTTCAAATTTTAAAAGCCGCCACATAGCTTCTGGCGCACTGACATAGCGAGCATCTACATGAGATGCAAGTTCATCATGTACTAACTCACTACTTTCAGGGTTGTCTGCACTTTTGACGACTACAGTAGCTGCATCGTAACCTTTGTAAATATATTTGTAGACATATTTAATGGATTTGATGAAAGTGCAGGCTTCTACGTTGATGTGGGCGTTGTACTTCATGAGTAAATGTGGATTGTAGGGTACTACATATCTATTGTCCACTTTTTTCCCACGAATAATGGCACTATCTCCTTCTCTTCTTTTATAAAGTGGATCTCCATCACAATTGTCATAGGTTTTGTCTCTATAATCTTTTGGAAATTCTTTGGAACATTTATTATTTTCCATACATGGTGATTGTGGATTAAGGTCACCACAGGGTCCATGAATCATGCGATGAGTAACAATCTCATATAGTCTACCATATAGTTCTGGATCTGGTAGTTCAGCAACAATGACTGCATCCACTTTGTCTGAAGTATCTAATTTATCTTTTTCTTGAAGTATTATTAGAAGATGTTCATGTGGAAGGCCTCTTTTTTTAAATTCAATGGTATATACATAAGCAAGACATTTGCCAAATAACTGATTTATAGTGAAGTCACGTATTAATTCATTTAATTTAATCTTAAAAACTCTGGCTACTAAATCTGGTCGATCTGAAGCAGTTTGTCCAAGAAGTAGATTTAGTGTAATTTCTGGCCATTGTGGATTACATGTAAATGTCACAAATAAATCGGGTTTGCCAAATTTTGTCACAATAGCCATAGCATCATTGTATCTTTCTCTCATATTCCGAGGAGATCCTTGAAAGGAAGATGGTAAAATGATGGCTTTGCCAGCTGTCATGTCTCTGCTTGTAGCCACGTCAGCAACATAGTCCATGAGTCCAGAATATTGTTCTACACGGAGTTTATCTTGTTGATATTTGATAAAGTTTAAATTATTTGCCTCAACTTGCAAATATGAATCAATAATCCATTGTTGTGTTAGTTTCCCACCACATAAAATTGGATTAAATACATTGCGAATGGCAATTTGAGCTACTTTAAATTCAAGCATAGAAACATTATTTCGGATTCTGGCTTTAGCATTTGGGTAACTGGGAAGAGTTAATTTTGGTTGCCAACCTGCTTCTCCGTGTGGGAAAAAGATGGGATATGTCATTGGATCTAAATTTGGACTTAAGATACTCATATTAATAAACGGTTGGTCCTCATTTCTAGGATATATTCGAATGTCTCTTTGAAATGGTGGTTCTCCTTCATCATTGTGAAACACCATTGCAACCTCATTTGTTGTTGGCAAGTTATAACGACGTTTATCAGTATGTCTGTCTCTTTTAAGCACCATATTAACCTTCGGCATTGGTAATTGATGTGTTTGTGAATGAAGTAGTTGTTCATTTTCTACTTCTGCCAATTTTTTATAAGCTTTACTGTAGGGATTGTTGTCCATAATGTTATTTAGCTCTATGAAAACAGTGGGTAAGCATTTTTTATTTTCTTCCATCTGCATACGTTGGTCAACAGCTTCCATTGTATCTAGGACATATAGTTGAGCGAATTTTCTTTTATTTCCTTCCTCTGGATGTAAATGGGAAGTGCGATGATAAATTTGTCCTTGGACTTTAAAACAGTAAGGACCATGTCCTGGTACATTAGCAGCTAATGTTGCCCCCATGGATGCAAAGGATATGGCACTATTGTAGGATCTTATGTTTGTCTTAAAATTTTTGTAGTTTGGAAAAGTAGGTTCAGTCATAATATTTTGTAAATAAATTGGAAATTCTTTCCTTTCTGGAAGTTTGAACTTGCCTTTTTGACAACAACTAATAAATTGTCCATCTCTGGGTCTCTCCTGTTTAAAATAATAAGCCTCACAAAACTGACATTGAGTAGTCATGTCCCCACAACTATGAACCTCTACTGCTAAAGACTTGAGTAGAGGACAATTTGCAAAGCATATAGGATTTTGACTTTCATATTCATCAGGTGAAATGTCATATAATGTTTCAACAACAGGTTCTAAATGTTTTGTTTTTTTCGTTGCTTTTCTTGGTATATGTTGTATTGTTTGAGGTAAAATGTCATGTAATGTTTCATGAAACGGTTCTAAATGCTTTGTTTTCTTTGTTGCTTTTTTTGGTATCTCTTGTATTTTTTCTGGTAAAATGTCATCTGATGTTTGAGCAACAGGTTGTAAATGCTTTATTTTCTTTGTTGGTTTTTTTGACATATCTTTAATTTCTGCAAGTGACAGTCTTTTGCTTGCAATTCTTTTGCGTTCTTTTTCTCGTCGAATTTCCTTCTTCTCCGGTGTCTGCTGGCTGTCTGCTCTCTGTCGTCGTTCTCTGGCTTGGCGTCTTTTCTTTTCTTGTTTACTCTCGTTATCAGCCATGTTAATCTGTAAAAATAAAATAATGTACCATTAGTTTATTTTGAGATGTTAAGTTGTTTTTCATGACAAATAGTTATCAATAATGTGTTAACATTTTATACTTAATCAATTTCAATGCGGTCAATTGAATCAAAGTCTAAATAAGGCCATCAGATAATTATTTAAAGAAATTTTTATTTATTAAACATGTATCCAAAAGCAAGTGTTTCAGTAACTAAAAAGGTATTTTCAATAAGATGTTATGTCCTTATTTACAGCACTATTCAATTTGTCAAATGGCAATTAAATTAGGGTTTAGCACTGGAATGTTACAATGACAAATTGTATATATTCTGTGTTTTTAGACTTTTTTGGACTATGCCAATTTATTTTTTTTAACTTTACATTGAAGTTTGTATTTACTGTTAAAGATTATTGGCCCTAAAAGACAAATAAGAGATAGATGATAGATATTACTTTTTATACTGTACCTTGGTTGAAGTTTGATTTGAAGCAAAATTCTTTCTTGGTCCTGTGTTGAAAGCCTTCGTCCGATGGTCTGGTCCTGTGTTGAAAGTCCTCGTCCGATGGTGTAGTCCTCTGTTGAAAGTCCTCGTCCTCTGGTGTGGTCCTCAGTTCCAACTCCTGTTCCGATGTTCTTGACGCAGTATCTGTTATAAAATAAAAATGAAAATGTTATGTTATTTGAATGTCTTTGTATTAATGAAAAAATTGCATTATTTCTGTGTTTTTCTACAATCCTTTTTGGTGCGCCACAATTTTGGTATGCTTCTGTAGGCTATTTTCTAAGGCTTATAGGTGGTTAAACATTAAAGAAGAATATTAATTAATTTTTCTCTTTTTTTACTTGTTATACTGTACCTTGGTTGAAGTTTGATTTGAAGCAGAATCTTTGTTGGTCCTGTGTTGAAAGCCTTCGTCTGATGGTCTGGTCCTGTGTTGAAAGTCCTCGTCCAATCGTCTGGTCCTCTGTTGAAAGTCCTCGTCCGATGGTGTAGTCCTCTGTTGAAAGTCCTCGTCCAATGGTCTGGTCCTCTGTTGAAAGTCCTCGTCCGCTGGTGTGGTCCTCAGTTGAAACTCCTGTTCCGATGTTCTTGACGCAGTATCTGATATAAAATAAAAATGAAAATGTAATATTATTTTAATGTATTTGTATGAACGAAAAAATGACATTATTTCTTTGTTTTTCTACAATCCCGTTTGGTGTCCACCACTTTTGGTATGCTTATTTAGGCCTTTTTCTAAGGCTTATAGATTGTTAAACATAAAATAAGTATGTAAATGTACTTTGGTATGTGTTTGTGTGAGTTTTCATACTATCCTGTTTGGTGCGCAGCAGTGTTGGTATGCTTATTTAGGCTTCTTTCTAAGGCTTATAGGTTGTTAAACATTAAATAAGAATGTAAATGTAGTTTGCTATGTGTTTGTGTGAGTTTTCATACAATCCTGTTTGGTGGGCACAAATGTTGGTATGCTTATTTAGGCTTCTTTCTAAGGCTTATAGGTTGTTAAACATAAAATAAGAATCTAAATGTAGTTTGCTATGTGTTTGTGTGAGTTTTCATACAATCCTGTTTGGTGTGCACCACTGTTGGTATGCTTATTTAGGCTTCTTTCTAAGGCTTATAGGTTGTTAAACATAAAATAAGAATGTAAATGTAGTTTGCTATGTGTTTGTGTGAGTTTTCATACAATCCTGTTTGGTGGGCACCAATGTTGGTATGCTTATTTAGGCTTCTTTCTAAGGCTTATAGGTTGTTAAACATTAAATAAGAATCTAAATGTAGTTTGCTATGTGTTTGTGTGAGTTTTCATACAATCCTGTTTGGTGCGCACCACTGTTGGTATGCTTATTTAGGCTTCTTTCTAAGGCTTATAGGTTGTTAAATATAAAATAAGAATGTAAATGTAGTTTGCTATGTGTTTGTGTGAGTTTTCATACAATCCTGTTTGGTGCGCACCACTGTTGGTATACTTATTTAGGCTTCTTTCTAAGGCTTATAGGTTGTTAAACATTAAATAAGAATCTAAATGTAGTTTGCTATGTGTTTGTGTGAGTTTTCATACAATCCTGTTTGGTGGGCACCAATGTTGGTATGCTTATTTAGGCTTCTTTCTAAGGCTTATAGGTTGTTAAACATTAAATAAGAATCTAAATGTAGTTTGCTATGTGTTTGTGTGAGTTTTCATACAATCCTGTTTGGTGGGCACCAATGTTGGTATGCTTATTTAGGCTTCTTTCTAAGGCTTATAGGTTGTTAAACATTAAAATAAGAATGTAAATGTAGTTTGTTATGTGTTTGTGTGAGTTTTCGTACAATCCTGTTTGATGGGCACCACTTTTGTTATACTTATGTAGTGTTTTTTCTAATGGTTATACGTTGTTAAACAATCACATTTGAATGAGGCCCTCGGCCATTAAACATATTTAGGTCCTGAATCAATTGCGTTTTGACCAATTGAATAGGGCTCTATATAAGCACATAAAATATTTTTTGACAGCAGTTTTTAGTTAGTGAAGACCTATTATGTGCTTATATAAAGCCCTATTCAATTAGCCAACTCACAATTGAATAAGGCTCATGGTTCGGTTCTTTTTTATACTTAAATACTTTACCTTGATTGAAGTGTGGAATGACAGAGGGTCCCCTCCTGCCAATCTTAATCCGCCGGTCTTCTTGTAGTGTCTGTTTGAAAAATAAAGTGAAATAGTGAATTATAGAATTTTTTATTTGTATTTAACAAACCATGGCCTTTTCAGCATTTAAAGTATTTTTGTATCTTACCTCTTGTTCTTTGTTGGTGTTCTTTAAAAGGGATTGTGCTTCACAATGCACGGTGCAAATTGTTGAGAGACGCTGTTGATGCAGAGTCTGTTTGAATATTAAAAAAATTAGAAAGATTGAGTTTTAGGTGATCTATTGAATTGCAGTAAATTAATTTCATTGAAATATACTTCTGTAATTAATTTGAATTAACATTATTTTTTGGTGGCGGCTACACACATATGTCACATACATGAAGCACATTTCCATAGTTGAAAGTAATTTTTTTGTGTGCGTGTGACATATCACTATACATGAATCATATTTTAATTGTTAAATTAGCCTTATTTTTATTTTTGGCCAACATACATAAATGTGTGTGTGACATGTGACTATAGATGATACACATATATGTGCGTGTCACATATCAGTATACATGACTCATATTTTAATAGTATTTTAATAGTCCCAACTTATTTTTTTTTAATGTAATTTAAATGTAGTTGTTTAATTAGTTTGTTGCAGGGGCAATACACATAAATGTGCGTGTCACTTGTCAGTATACATTATACGCATAAATGTGCGTGTCACATGTCAGTATACATTATACGCATAAATGTGCGTGTCACTTGTCAGTATACATTATACACATAAATGTGCGTGTCACTTGTCAGTATACATTATACGCATAAATGTGCGTGTCACTTGTCAGTATACATTATACGCATAAATGTGCGTGTCACTTGTCAGTATACATTATACGCATATATGTGCGTGTCACATGTCAGTATACATTATACGCATATATGTGCGTGTCACATGTCAGTATACATTATACGCATATATGTGCGTGTCACATGTCAGTCTACATTATACGCATATATGTGCGTGTCACTTGTCAGTATACATAAACCTCTTTGTCTTGTTTAATTTTTTTTTTTGATGTCCTGTCTTGATAATAAAATGTAATATATTATAGCTTACCTCTCAGTTGTAATTTGCACAATGTAAAGTAGTAAATTAGGAAAGAATTATCTTCTCAAGTTTTAGCAGCAGTTATCATGAAGGGGAACTGTGCATGAACCAATAGTCCCCTCCCAGGTCCGCCCACTAGGCGAGGCCAACTAATTAATTTGGGCTTTGAATGTCCAGGGGAAAGCATGTCTTTTACTCTCCTGTGCCCATGCTATGAAGGCTGAGAAGCCTACAGGCCATCCCATTGTTTCTGGGTGCCTGCCTGTCTGCTCTCCAGCTGTGAGCTTCCCATTGTTAGTTCTATGCTGGACACTTAGCTAATGGGATTAACAGGCCTTTGGGAACAAAGGAGGCTTGGCTGTATTCAACGGCTTCCCCTCTACAATATAATGACATACTAATATAATACCATACATTCATATTTACAAATACAACACACAATGTTTCACACACATACAACCAACACATCCCACCAGCTCCCTCACATGACACCCATTACAATGAGCCTAAACATGGAAGGGATGGGAATATGCTAAGGGGTAAACTTATAATACTTTATCCCCTAGACCACAAAATAACAATATAACCTTAACAAGTGGGCCCCAAACCTTTTGTTCTTCCACATGGCAACAGCATGTGGAAGATAACCCAGCCCAAAATGGCCACTGCTGCCAGTCACAAAATGGCCCCAGCATAGTTCACACCAAATCCAATATGGCCACTGGCTGATTCATGACAATTCTTTCCCAAGCGGGTGGAGAACATCCAAGATTTTCCCAGCTACGCTGATAGTCATGAATCTGCTGGTTTGGCCCGGCCTGCTGCATGCTAGGCAAGTTCATGTCGGTGCGCACACAGTCCCAAGGTGCAGAGTAAAGACCTCCCCCAGCCCTTGCTCCCACTGTATAGAGCAAATTGCTCCTCCCATGCAACCCCCACCCAAAACAGTCCAGGATCCCATCTCTCTGTTTTTGGCAGCAGCATGGAAGTCTCTGGGGACACAGTGGGTTGCACCCATACATTCTTGTGAGGCCAAACCGTATTTTTGGGAGCCCCATAAAACAACCCCTGTTCCATAGCAACCCCTTTCCCTCCAGCCAGTCCCCACAGCTGGGCTGGGGTCTCTAAAACAGTCTCTGGGCCTATGGGATTGCAAGGGGGCAGTCCAGTACTTCCCTCAGCAAAATCATTATTGTTGGTAGCCCAATAACACAATAACTGCAGTAAAGTACATACCGGTCTGCGCTTGACTCCAGCGTCCCTGATGGAGTCCGGACTTGGATGCTTTGTTTGCTCTGGAGATCTGTATCTTTGGACAGACCCTCCTGGTTTTCTTCCCCTTGGTCTGTCTGTGTTGCAGCCTGGAGAACTACGCTGTTCCCACCCAGGCTGTGCTTTGGGGCCCTCAGCTGACCCTCTTCTTCTATGGCCTTTTGCTTGGTACCCTTATCCCAGTCCTCCAGGTTTAACTGGGCCTTTGGAGCGGTGTCTGTTCCAGTGGGCCTCTGGACATTGGTTATCCAGGGTATCTCCCCACTTGGTTCACCCTCTACTATGGTGCCACACTGCACCCACGGCTCCTTTGCCAAGGCTGGCAAGCTTGCTGCCCCTGTCGGGCTCTTGGTGCCCCTGGCACTCTCTTGGTGCCCCTGGCACTCTTGCTGTGTGAGGCCTGGTTCCCTGTAGCTAAGAACCAGTTCCTTTCCCTCCCCACAGTCCATTACATAGCCCACCTGGGCTCTGTGCTTCCCTAGCACCTTTTGTAGCAACTCTCCTGGGGTGTCAGAGTACAGATTTTGGTTATCTGTTGTAGGCTGGGGAATCTTATCCTTCCCACCCAACCTGACCTCTACGGCCTTTTCCCCAGAGTGCATTACATAGCCCTCCTCACAGTCTCTTGGGTGGCTATCCTGAGCCTCTGGCTCCATTAGCAGTTCTGGCCCATACACATTGCCTAGAACTTCTGAGGGCAGACTTAGTTCATCTGGCCCTACCTGTTGAGCAGTTACTGGGGTTTCTGCCAGGATTTGTGCTGGAAGGTAGTCCTCAGGTGAGACCTGTTTGGAGAAACTGTGCTCTGCTAGCATTTCCTCTGGGATTAAGTCTCTTGGGGTATCAGGGGACAAACATGGGTTATCTGACCCCACCCAGGGAACATTCCCCTGGGTCTCTGGCTCTTGGAGCTGGTGATTTGGTCCCAAGCTGACTTTACCATCCCTTCTAGGCTCTGACACAGTCTCTGCATTTTTTAAAGGAATGCATTCTCCATCACTATGTTCTCCCCAGACCCCTTGCACACAATCACTTCGGTACATACCATCTGTGTTGTAAAGATCTGGCGACCAGTCCTCTTGACTGGGTTGTTCCCCTCTTGATGGGCAAAATGTCTCCCCATAGATCTCGTCCCACAACTCAAAATACTCCTCCTCCAGCTGCAGTTCCTGCTCAATCAGGTGTACCATTAAATTAGCCTCCATGGACCATGGTTCCAGTCCCAGACCACGACAGCGTTCCACAAACAAGGTCTTGTGCCTTTTAAAGGTTCCTATGCCCCCTTCCGGGTCACCATACACAATGTCTTGGAGGCCAGAATCTATCTCCAAGTGGAAATCAAACTCCTCTCCAAGGCCACCAACTATTCTAGCGTGAAAAACGTGATATTGGTTCTCCAAGGCAACCTCTTTTCTTACTAGTACTTCCAGCCAGCCCATTAGCTCATCGTCCTGCCACAGATTCAGAATCGCCATCCATTTCTCTAGACGCAGTGTCTCTCTGTAGCCAAGTCTTTGCTGAGCTGGAGTTCTCGCTCCATTGCGCTCCTGCCAGATCCTCTGGCAATACTGGTCTAGTACGTTAGACACCTCTTGTGCGGTCATCTTACTGGGGTATAAGTGCCTGGCTGCTTTAAACCGTCTTGTTGCTTCTTTGGTGATATCCGTCTGTTCCATTCTTGGTCTTTCTGTAGAGTCTCCCACCTCTGCCAGCTAATTGTCACAACCTACAATGATGATGGAGTATAGAGAATCCTAGTCCTCTTATCTCCTGTAGGTTTTAGACCTAAGATTTGGGTGACTCAGACCAATGGACCTTCTTTGCGGATGCAAGAGCATAAGTCCCAGCTTAAGGTAGTGTGCCTGGGAAAAACCTGGCATGGAGTCAGAAACGATCTCCTATTCCAGCATATGCCCTTGGGTCAATAATACACCTGCACACAAAGTCTTGATGAAAATTATGAACCATGTTTTATTTTAGAACAGCATATTTAACCACATCACACAAGAATGGGGAAAGTGGCTACCGTTAGCCAGCCCCAAATGACGTCTGGCCAATCATGAAGGGGAACTGTGCGTGAACCAATAGTCCCCTCCCAGGTCCGCCCACTAGGCGAGGCCAACTAATTAATTTGGGCTTTGAATGTCCAGGGGAAAGCATGTCTTTTACTCTCCTGTGCCCATGCTATGAAGGCTGAGAAGCCTTCAGGCCATCCCATTGTTTCTGGGTGCCTGCCTGTCTGCTCTCCAGCTGTGAGCTTCCCATTGTTAGTTCTATGCTGGACACTTAGCTAATGGGATTAACAGGCCTTTGGGAACAAAGGAGGCTTGGCTGTATTCAACGGCTTCCCCTCTACAATATAATGACATACTAATATAATACCATACATTCATATTTACAAATACAACACACAATGTTTCACACACATACAACCAACACATCCCACCAGCTCCCTCACATGACACCCATTACAATGAGCCTAAACATGGAAGGGATGGGGATATGCTAAGGGGTAAACTTATAATACTTTATCCCCTAGACCACAAAATAACAATATAACCTTAACAAGTGGGCCCCAAACCTTTTGTTCTTCCACATGGCAACAGCATGTGGAAGATAACCCAGCCCAAAATGGCCACTGCTGCCAGTCACAAAATGGCCCCAGCATAGTTCACACCAAATCCAATATGGCCACTGGCTGATTCATGACACATATCGCCTTAGAATTATATGAAAGATCATACGATTCCAAGAGGACTTCGTATTTTTGAAAATATAAATTTCGATCAGGTTAATAAGTTCCTAATGGAATGCTATAACATTTTAGAAAGGTGTTCTATGGGTTGTGTGTCATGATACAGAGGGGAGGGGACCATGTTCGCCCCAAAACCTCCTGCCTTCTGCTACAGGAACACCCTTGGGTATTGAGAGTTTGGGTCATCTCAGCGACCAGCATGCTAATTCAGGAACACCTCCAACAGTCCTGGAGATCAGGGAGCCAGGATCTACAGAACTACCAATGCCATATGGATCTTAGTCCCTTTAATTAGGATCTGCAGAGTCTCAGCACAAAGTAATAAAGAGAATTTGCATTTGGAGACTAGAAAGACATACACACAGTGTTTATGTGTTAGCAAATAGAGCATAATTTTAATGGAAATAGTGCAACATGATTATGGATAACAAGAATCAATCAAGACGAGACCATCCTTGGGTGAACATAGCCTGGTCCAATCACCGGAGCTCTTTACCTGAGCCACCTGGAAGACCTGTCACTCAAGTGATGTCATCCTTACTAATCACCCCCTGCAGGACAGGAGCCATGTTGTCTGATAAGCTTATCTTTCATGTTCTTGGGTCAGTGCGCTATTGCTCTTTAGGGGGCTATCACCCTGAATAATAGTGGAGACAGCGTGTGACCATCTCATGTTTATTTGTACAGACCATAAAGACGTGTAACAAATCCCAGCATGTGACGTCTCATATTTATTTGTACAGACCATAAAGACGTGGAACAAATCCCAGCGTGTGACTGTCTCATGTTTATTTGTACTGACCATAAAGACGTGTAACAAATCCCAGGGTGTGACTGTCTCATGTTTATTTGTACTGACCATAAAGACGTGTAACAAATCCCGTGTTTGACCGTCTCATGTTTATTTGTACAGACAGTGACAAAGTGACACCATCAGTTCTCTCAGAGTCTGACCAAGAAGAAGAGACAAATATGAGGAGTCCCCGGGAGATTAAAGAGGAGGAAATTCCTGTAAATATCAGTGAAGGTGAGTAATATCTTATGGACAATTATCACTTACTTCAGTCCTTATTGGGGTGTATTTATACTTCATCTCTCACCCAAGAAGTTTTACACACATCGCAGCTCATGATAAAGGTGATTTTCTCCCCAATGACACCATATCTGGTCTTCTGTCCATACAAAATAATAACATTCGGTTGTTTCCGTCTTTGTGGATCTTTCTACTAAAGGATTTAGATATTAATAAGACACAGATTAATAGTAAATAATAAAATGGGAAAGTCTATAATCTGTTTATCTCTATCTGTAGGACCTTTAGATGTGAAGCCTCCAGTTGTCTCCAAGGTTGGACAAGAAGATCTGGATATAAGAGATCAGCAGCAGGTGAAGGAGGAGGAGAGTCCTGGGAGTATCAGGGAAGGTGAGGAAGTAATACACAATAAGAACATTAATAATACATTAATAATACATCCTGTAATGGCACACTTTAACCCTATGTTCTCTAAAGATACAGTATATTCACCCCATTCACCTAATTGATTCAAAATATCTTTCATATAATCCTCATCATTCATAAGCACTAGGCAACCTTTCTTATTTGCTGGTGTAATGACCCCAATCTGCCATTTTATTTCCATTAGCACAACTTCCTAATAGAAGACTTTGCACACACAGGAACTTTGTATCTGCACAGTGGGAAAGTGTCAGTAACTACAGATGGTGCTTTCAGTAGTACTAATGGGGAGATTGTTAGTTTACAGAAACACCCACCCAGTAACAGGCATAAACAATGACAACCTGCGGCAGGCAATACTTGCATGTAGAAGTTGCAATATGTAAAGTTTGTGTTTATACAGTATTTGTTTTTTTCTTTAAAATAACATTTTTGCAGACCATCATATTTAGTTAAACAAAAGACCATAATTGACAATAATTGGTATGCACCGGATCACACTGCACTCTATAGACATTAAGACATCTTTTGTTTCATTTTCGTGTGATTACAAAATATGTTGTATGTTCATAAGGAGTTAAATAACTTCCACTAAATTAATAGACTAAGCTAAATATTTTTGGGCCTTTTATTAACTGCAAGTTGGTCTCAGTGCGCTTTAATCGATTATAGTTCCTATAACAGGTATAGATTTACTAATTATTTCCATATAGAAGTATGTTAAAGCTGTCAGAATTTACTCCTGGTGCTTTTGTTTCCGACAGATGGATCCGAGATTTGGAGTAACCTTGGAGAAGATTACATTTGTCACACAGGAGAAAAAACATTTGCATGTTCTGAATGCGGAAGATGTTTCAGTCGGGCCTCAAATCTTAAAGCACATAAGAGGACTCACACAGGAGAGAAACCTTTTCCATGTACTGAATGTGGGAAATGTTTCAGTTTTCTCTCATATCTTAATAGCCATAAGATGACTCATACAGGAGAAAAACAGTTTTCATGTACTGAATGTGGGAAATGTTTCAGACAGCTCTCACATCTTAATAGCCATAAGATGACTCATACAGGAGAAAAACCTTTTACATGTTCTGAATGTGGGAAAAGTTTCAATCGGGCCTCAAGTCTTAATAAACATAAGATGACTCATACAGGAGAAAAATCTTTTCCATGTTCTGAATGTGGGAAATATTTCAGTCAGGCCTCATATCTGAAAGAACATAAGATGACCCATACAGGAGAAAAGCCTTTTCCATGTTCTGAATGTGGGAAATGTTTTAGTCAGCTCTCAGCTCTTAATAAACACAAGAGGACCCACACAGGAGAAAAACCTTTTCCATGTTCTGAATGTGGGAAATGTTTCAGCCAGCTCTCAGCTCTTAATAAACATAAGAGGACTCATACAGGAGAAAAGCCTTTTCCATGTACTGAATGTGGGAAATATTTCAGTTCTTCCTCATATCTTAAAGAACATAAGATGACTCATACAGGAGAAAAACCTTTTTCATGTACTGAATGTGGGAAATGTTTCAGTTGGGCCTCATATCTTAAAGAACATAAGCGGACTCACACAGGAGAAAAACCTTTTGCATGTACTGAATGTGGGAAATGTTTCAGTTGGGCCTCATATCTTAAAGAACATAAGAGAACTCACACAGGAGAAAAACCTTTTCCATGTACTGAATGTGGGAAATGTTTCAGACGTGCCTCGGCTCTTAATAAACATAACATGATTCATACAGAAGAAAAACCTTTTTCATGTTCTGAATGTGGGAAATGTTTCAGTCAGCTCTCAACTCTTATTAGCCATAAGATTACTCATACAGGAGAGAAACATTTTCCATGTACTGAATGTGGGAGATGTTTCAGTTCTCTCTCATATCTTAATAGCCATAAGATGACTCATACAGGAGAAAAACAGTTTTCATGTACTGAATGTGGGAAATGTTTTAGACAGCTCTCACATCTTAATAGCCATAAGATGACTCATACAGGAGAGAAACCTTTTGTATGTTCTGAATGTGGGAAATGTTTCAATCGTGCCTCAACTCTTAATAAACATAAGATGAGTCATACAGGAGAAAAACCTTTTCCATGTTCTGAATGTGGGAAATATTTCAGTCAGGCCTCATATCTTAAAGAACATAAGATGACTCATACAGGAGAAAAGCCTTTTCCATGTTCTGAATGTGGAAAAAGTTTTAGTCAGCTCTCGGCTCTTAATAAACATAAGAGGACCCACACAGGAGAAAAACCTTTTTCATGTTCTGAATGTGGGAAATGTTTTAGTCAGCTCTCAGCTCTTAATAAACATAAGAGGACTCATACAGGAGAAAAACCTTTTCCATGTTCTGAATGTGGAAAATGTTTCAGTTCTGCCTCATATCTTAAAGAACATAAGATGACTCATACAGGAGAAAAGCCTTTTCCATGTTCTCAATGTGGGAGATGTTTCAGTCATGTCTCAGTGCTTAATAAACATAAGAGGACTCATACAGGAGAAAAACCTTTTTCATGCTCTGAATGTGGGAAATGTTTTAGTCTCTCTTCTCATCTCAAGCAACATATGAAAACTCACACAGGATAAATAGCATTTGCATGTTCTGAAACCCAAGAGAAAACATGTGCTTCAGTCAGGTTTGAAATAACACATGAAAACTCACACAGGATAAAGACCAGTTGTATGTATGGGATGTGAGGAATGTTTTATATAAGTCCGCCATTACACATCAACATTATGCAATTCTACTAAGATCATATAAATGTAATTGATCAAAAACATTAGCAAGCTCATAAATTCTATGGATTTCTGAATTGTAAATCACGTTAATAAAACTTCAGCAGTAAGTTCTACTATTGTATCAGCTTGTATTATTACAATACACGATATGAGGCTGGACTGTGCATGGCTGCTATCTGCTTGGTTACCAGTAACCTTATGATTTAAGGGATCCAGAACTTATGGACTTTGCTCTACACCATCATGCTGAACACCCGTAATTAATCTGTAAAAAAGTGATTGATGAGCCCATTGTCATTAAGAACTATACTTTGTACTGTATAAAAAGTTTTGTTTTTTAATAAATATAAGGCGCGGATACTTTATAATGGGTTGACTGTCATTATAAATGTGAACAATGGTACATCTAAACACTTATTTTTTAATTGATTAAGAATTGACTGAGATATTTATTGATTTAATTATACATCAAGAATATTAATCACTTTCCTAACATTATCTCTAGCTTGCCTATGTGGAATGAAACCCACCTGATCTTTATGAACCAATTGGGTAGAAAGGAATTAAACCTATTGATCATTACTTTTGCAAGAATTGTAATGTCTCCTTTAAGGAGAGATATGGGCCTGTAGTTTTTCACTTTTTGACTATCCTTCTCTTCCTTAGGAAATAAGACAATTTCTGCTTGATTCATTTCCGGTGGTAAAGGGTTGCCTCTTAGGATTGAGTTAAATAAAGTAATTAGATGAGGTACCAATTTTTTGTAGTATAAATTAGGATAGCCATCAGGTCCGGGGGCTTTCCCTAATTTGATATTTTGGATCACTTTTATAACTTCTTCTACTGCAATGTTGGCAATTAGACTTTCCAGTTCTGAATTGGATATCTTAGGCAGGTCGCAAGAGGTTAGGAAAAGATGGATATTATGTTCTGCATTAGTATTAAGGGATGTGTATAGTTTTGGGTAAAATCTTACAAAAACTTCTTGAATTTTAGTGGGATTTGCCATAATGCAACCTAATTCTGTCATGATACTTGTAACGGAGTTGGAACACAAATCCAATATCTCCGCTGGTATACAGTAAAATATCCAAAAAGCACTACAGTCTCACCATCCCCGACCTCCCATATTGGACAACACTCAATTGGGAGTCAAATGAATACTGACTTTATTTTGTTGTGCAGAAATATATATACACATCTCTTCCCACAGGCAATACACATCCCCCATAGTTGGCCACACAATACACATAGAGGGACAATAGGTGGGTCACACCTCCCTGAGGCTACCTGGCTACTGATACAATCAGACATTGATTAGATCATCCTTCCCTTTGTTCTTATGTCTCACAATGAAAACACGTTATACAATAGACTTCCTTATCTTATGAGGAGTCTCTGTAATAGGATTATCTATTAGCCTAGTAGCTGTAATATTCTGAGCCAATATATTCTGTAGAACATAAAACAACATATCTACAGTACAGCAATGTGATCATATTTTAACCAAGAATTAAATAACCATAAACAGGGTAAAACAGTGATGTGTTCCGTTACAATACTGCTTATCCAAGTTTGTGTAATTTTAGATCTAAGTCTTCTAGCCAACCAAGCGTCGGGATTGTTTGCTTTTGAAAATAATTTGTGATTAGAACGTCTACAGGCCTTCTCAGTTTGTTCAGCCAATATAGAGTTTAAATCTAATCTAATGTTGTCTATTTGTTGTCTCAAGTTAAGAGAGGGTTGTAATTGATTCGTCTTTTCCAGTTCCTTTAGTTTTTTTGTCAACTCTAATTCTCTAGTTCTTTGCGCTCTTTTATATCTTGAAGCTAATTTGATGCATATGCCTTTTATATAGGCTTTGTGTGCTGCCCATACCCAGCCAATTCCAATTTCAGATTGGAGGTGTGTAGGAAATAGTCAATTTCCTTGGTAATTTGGTCTCTGTATTTCATCTATCTTCAAGGAGAATTGGGGTCTAGTGTTCATTTCCAAATTAATAGTGTTTTTTACCATTGCGTGGTCTGACCACTCGCATGGGTTTATTTCTATATCGTTGGAGCGGTCTATTAGCGCAGAATTTTTCATCAAATAATCAATCCTGGAACAGGAGTTGTGTTGGTGGAAATAAAACATATTTTGGAAATAGGGATTTCATCTTTTTTAGTTTGGAGGAAAATGTTTCCCCCCTGGTTTTGCCCGATCTATCTAAAGTGTTGTTCATAGTGAGGTTAAAATCACCTGCAAGGACGATTTGACCTTGTTTAACCTCTCTTAAAAACGTAAGTAGGTGAATCAAACTATTATGTGGCAATTTGGGCGGCACATATATTGTAGCCAGGGTAATCGGTAAATTATGAACCTTTCCTACAAGAACAATATTTCTATTTTTAAAGCAATGAATTTAGATTCTATTGAAAAGTGGAAACTACTATGAAATAATATGGAGGCCCCTTCTTTGTTTGAAGGGTTGCTGTTTGAGAAAAAGGTGGAATACTTTTTATGGGAATGTTATCATTTTGAAAGTGCGTTTCTTGAAGGAAAATTGCATCCGGTTTAAACTCCTTATATGAGAGAAACGTCTTGTGGTGCTTAAAATGCATATTAAACCCTTTAACATGGTGTGACAGAACCACAAACTCCATCCTATCCATACCTAGATTATTTATATTTAGGTTATGTGCTGTAGTGGATGTGTCTTTTAAAAGAAGTGGAGACCCAGAGACCTAGGCTGTGGCTAACCTCTCAGAGCGGAATGTCAGAGAGAGGGTAATAAAGTTACTGAACATAAATTTTGAATAATCAAAAACCCAAAAAATAAACATATACTTATAATTATTTGTAACCGTTAAATAACAGTCTGAAGAATTCCTCATTAAATAACTAGAAATGCACCTAACGTGCCTTGTGGAAGGAGGGCTTAGTCTCCTTCGTAAACTCTAGCATGAGGAAGTTTAGGGTACCCCCTTAAATGAGAGATCCATTAACTTTCAAACTTTAAAGATCATCATAGAGTTTTTAGCCTAAATATAGATTCTTTCAATTATAGTCTGTGAGTCTTAATGTTGCAGATTATCACTCCACCAAATTCTTCATCTTTCTTTTTTCTGGACCATTGGGTATTATAGGCCTGAATGAGCCCGGGTGGCCAGAACTGAGCCCAGATGGATGTTTCATCAGGTAAAATTTTCAAAAACCCTGTTCCTTTTCTCTTTTGACCGAGTCTTGGGGGGGTCTTGGGTATTGAGTTTTCTTTGTTTTTTGATGATTGGAACTTCTTGCCATTGTTTCAATGGGCGTTATCTCCTCAGGGCATTCTGTATGGGCGGAGTAGTTCCTTCCGTCCATAGCTGTAACATTGATAGTAGCTTATAACACCCTTCAAGCTGAATACCATGTATCATTGTTCTTTATATTAAAACAGAAGGCGAAACGGAAATCCCCACCTGTATGGAATCGTATTAGCAATCAGGACCTCTAGGGCTGGTCTCATCTCCCTTCTCTTGGCAAGGGTGGACGGGGCTAAATCCGTATATAGGCTTATGAATAAATGAGGGCAAAACAGAGGCACTATCCATAGCTATGCCAGCCCACATGAAAAAGTTTCGGCAAGAACAATATCGGTTTCAATTGGTCGAAAATTTTATACAATATTTAGGTCTCAAACCACTCCAAAAATAGACACCATATATAAGGAAAATGATCATCCCCTTCTGAAATCATTGAGCTTAGACCTGGTGAAATGGTCGAAATACCCATGGCTGGGCAGGATAAATGCTTTTAAAATTAGTGTCCTCCCCAAACTTTTGTACCTTTTTAGATCTCTCCCAATACCGATAAATCAGACAGAACGGCAAGGTTTTCAAAGAAAAGTAGGTACATTTATTTGGCTAAATAAACCAGCAAGAATGAATAAAAATATAATGTACAAACACAAGTCAAGAGGTGGGCTTGTCCTGATTTAGGGAAATATTATAGAGCTGCACAATTACCCTTCATTCCCACAATTCACTCGCCCCTTCATCAACCCTCTTGGGTATTTATGGAGAACCATATATTGCAACCCTACTACTGGGACACCATAATCTGTCTCAACAAACTCCCATAACAGGTCCTTAAAACCAGACACCCGATAATCAAACACATCATTGCTGGAACTGGGCCAGGAAACATACAACCCTATTCTCAAACCCTTCATACGTGACCCCAGTCACTACACATCCACAAGCTCTCAAAGATGTCAGTAAGTATTCACTGCACTGATGGAAAACAAAGGGATTAGGCAGACTAGGGGCGTGGGTGGCAGGTGACAAACCCATGACCATTAAGAATATCAATGACAAATTTAATCCCCCATTCGACAAACATAATAACCTAGTTAGATTTAATCATTTTGTGGATTCCATAATTAAAAAACAGGGCTCCCCCCAGAAGACATGGTTATCACAAATGTGCCTTAATTTCCCAACGTATAAATGTATTATCAGTGGCATCTTCTACAGTGGGGGAAAAAAGTATTTGATCCCCTGCTGATTTTGAACGTTTGTCCACTGACAAAGAAATGATCCGTCTATAATTTTAATGGTCTGTGTATTTTAACAGTGAGAGACAGAATAACAAAAAAACAAGAAAAACGCATGTCAAGAAAGTTATAAATTGATTTGCCGGTCAGTGAGGGAAATAAGTATTTGATCCCCTATCAATCAGCAAGATTTCTGGCTTCTAGGTGTCTTTTATACTGGTAACGAGCAGAGATTAGGAGCACTATCTTAAAGGGAGTGCTCCTATTCTCAGTTTGTTACCTGTATAAAAGACATCTGTCCACAAAAGCAATCAATCAATTAGATTCCAAACTCTCCACCATGGCCAAGACCAAAGAGCTGTCCAATGATGTCAGGGACAAGATTTTAGACCTACCCAAGGCTGGAATGGGCTACAAGACCATCGCCAAGCAGCTTGGTGAGAAGGTGACAACAGTTTGTGCCATTATTCGCAAATGGAAGAAACACAAAATAACTACCAGTCTCCCTCGGTCTGGTGCTCCATGCAAGATCTCACCTCATGGAGTTTTAATGATCACGAGAACGGTGAGGAATCCGCCCAGAACTACACAGGAGGATCTTGGTAATGATCACAAGGCAGCTGGGACCATAGTCACCAAGAAAAATAATTGGTAACATACAATGCCGTGAAGGACTGAAATCCTGCAGCGCCCACAAGGTCCCCCTGCTCAAGAAAGCACATGTACAGGCCCGTCTGAAGTATGCCAATGAACATCTGATGATTCAGAGGAGAATTGGGTGAGAGAGTTGTGGTCAGATGAGACCAAAATCGAGCTCTTTGGCATCAACTCAACTCCCCCTGTTTGGAGGAGAAGGAATGCTGCCTATAACCCCAAGACCACCATCCCCACCATCAAACATGCAGGTGGAAACATTATGCTTTGGGGGACAACTGCAACGCATCAAAGGGACGATGGACGGAGCCATGTACCGTCAAATCTTGGGTGAGAACCTCCTTTCCTCAGCCAGGGCATTGAAAATGGGTCATGGACTGTATAACTCTAAAGACACATTAGAGAAAGACAAATACGTAAAGTACTGGGAATCGGATACGTAACAGTGCTGGGAACGGGAAAATTGGGATATAGTCTGGAGAAATATCTATAGGGGTTCCCTAAATCAGAGTTTATTAGAAAAGTCAATTGAATTACTTCATCGAACTCACGTAACGCCAGAGAGAATAGCCAAATGAAAACATACAGAAAACCAAAAGGGGATGCAATTCTAATGGCTCCTTTTTCACATTTGGTGGGAATGCCCCAAAGTTAAATGTATATTTAAGTGAGCTGGATTATGAATGCATCTGTTGCAACACGCCTTGCTCAGAAATAGGGAAATAATTATCAGCTGTAATATATAGCTGAAAGGCTATCAATATTCCCTACCCTTTAGAGATGAATCTCTCTAACAGTGGATGGATTTGCCAAATGAACACAAGATGGCGATAGCTTTGATTAGCACAGTGTGGTCTAAGGACCATAGAACGATACGCAGGGGTGTTCTGGAAATACCGGTTACATCCAGTTTACCATGTGGCTGGAAGAGCCCTTTGTGTGTGCAGCTGACCAGTAAAGGTGGCTTTGTGTAGACATGTAAACCTAAATTGACCAGTAAGAGGCAAAAGATATGAGTATGGGGGTGGCCTTCTAATACTAAATATAAGGAGCACAACAGGAAGAGTTCGCTCTCTGTGCCTTTGACTCTCTTCCCAAGAAGTCCTCCTTGGCTTCTTATCTGGGTGCTGGTAATGTATAATACACACACATGGACATAATACACTACACCATAGCCAGTACATTATAATGGTAAAACGACTTTCTGCTAAGATATTAAGAGATGTGTTGTTCATAGTATTATCATAGGTCATGCATTGTTAATGTAATGTAATAATTGTATTTTTAATAAATATTGTAACCATTAATCTATAGAGCCTCTTGAATATATTTATTGTATCCATGGGAAACAATAACTCAGAGTCTGAGATATGAGTAATTATTATCATAATCATAACTAATATTTTTATGGATAATAATAGTGTGATTTAACACACAGAATAACTGTGAATATAATAATCAGATATACCTAATTATTTCACTGGCGAGCCTACCTAATTTTTCTTACCGTGTACATTCACTTGCATTTGGGGGGGATTTAATCCAAAATGTCTCTTTGAAGTTACAAGTGAACTTAGCGGACGAAAAATTGAACCTATGAGAATTGTGATATTGTCGAGCGTTTTCCACGAAGAAAGTCGTTGGCCACAACATTTTTGGTTTTTGGGATCCAGGGGGCAACAGAGTGAGACGCAATTGAAGTAAGACGGACGTCATTTCTGTGGATCCATTGATATCCAGACGGAGACATCAATTTTGTGGTGCACACCTTCTTTGATTAGGGACCGTGCTGAAGACACATCAAAGTGTAAGTAATGGAGATAATTGCTAAATATGCTGAATGTAGCGATTTTGAACCAGTAATTGATAAAAATGAAAGTATGCTTAGCAGAATACATGATTTATGGTTACAGTGTGAAAAGCAAAATAAGCTAATTGATAAGAAAAAATGGTTTTTAACCAAAGAGAGAAATAAGTTACAGAACTGTATGAAATTGTTAATGTGTATTAAGAACCAGATGAATATGGCTATAATGGGAAGTATTCCAGTTGCAGCAGTTACAGAGACTAGTCAAGAAACAGACTGTTGTCCAAAATGTGGCATAAGTGCAGAGTATGTGGATACTTTAGAGGACAATTATGAGGCGAGGGGGCAGTTTGTAGCCTCACTCAGAGACTGTTTATCTGCACAGAAGCAACCCATTGCTGTAATTGGTAATAATGAGCCAGCTTGTACATCAGAGGAAGAGGGTGGATTACATCTTGTAGAAGAAGAGCAGCAAGTAAGAGAAAGAAATTATGTAAGGGATAGTTCTGATGTTAGTAGAACTATACCAAACTTAACCCCTCACATAATAAGATCCCACCCACTAAGTTTAAGTCAAGTACCAGATGCTTCATATTCAACACCATGTGAGAGAAATAGAGAGAGGAATTCTGTAACATCACAGTTTAAACCACTATTCCCACATTATGATGAAAAGATAGATGTATTGTCCAATATGTCTAGCTTTGAGTCATCTGTGAAACAGTACATGCTTTCTCCTAAAGAGGCATGTGTTATGTTAAAATTGTGGCTTCCAGGAGCTCTAGCATCTAGATTAGAGGCCCCAGTTAGTGGTCCAAATGATAGCAATAGAGATTGGTTCAAAGAACACAAATGGGGTACAGAAGGGGACAGGCTGAGAGCTGTATCTAGGTTAGTCACAGGGAACAGAGACTTAGATAGCCATTCCCTTGCTGAGATGAGAGTAACTGTACAGGATGACCCATGGGTGTTTGCTTCTAAATTTGAGCAAGTGTACAGACTCACACATAGAGTGCCCCCAGACCAGACCCCATCAGATTTGTTACAGTATCTAGTAAGAAAATTTACTTATTTGGACCCTAGCATACAAATAATGGCAGAAGAGAAAGACACCATGGAGGCTGTGTTGTGTATTATTGGTAAGGCACGGCAAAACATACTAAGGCAAGGAGTCACAGGGCCATGTAAAATTGCAATTGTGACTACGAATGAAGGAAGACGTAATCCCTTCGAAAATTTCTTCAGAGGGATTTGTAATTACTGTAATAAGCCTGGACATAGATTCAGAGATTGCAGGCTGAGGATGAGGGAGCATAGACAAATGGAGGGATGGCAGGCAGATACATCAGATCCTCCAAAACATAGGCATGATCAGGCATACTCAAATACTTCAGGGCCTACAAAGGATAGGCAGGATCAGAAGTTTTCCTTTAGACAGGACAGGCATAAACCTCTAGATAAATCAGGCCAGGAATTTGCTCCAAAGACCAAGCCTGGGAATAATTTGTATGGCCCAGCACAGGAAGCTTTAAGGATGATGATGGTAGGGATGGATAGGAATCAAGAGAGGCAGTATGAGAATAATTCCTCTCAGACATCCTTATCTGACTGACTAACACCGGCCCTGGGAGACATGGTGCCTATTTGTGGTACATTTAGGGATCATTCTGGACGCCCCTATGTCAATGGCGTGATTGCGGGCCATCACACAAAATTGCTCATTGACACAGGTGCTTCAGTGACTTTGACGGATTTGCCACTAAGTCCCCCATATGGGGCAAAACAGACATTTCTAGTGGGACTTGGGGGATCCCAGTCCCAGGCCTTTCTAATTCCAAAAGTAACTGTGACGTTAGGACAACAGTGGATTAAAGAAATTCCAATATGGCAGAGTAGAAATACAGAAGGTACTATACTTGGTGCTGATGTTATGAGAGCAGAAGGGATGATAGTGGATCTTTGTAACAATGTACTGTGGAGGGACACAAGAGGAAGGAAACCTGTTATGTTAGATGAGTCTTCCCTGAGTCCAGTGGCATCCATTGTATCAGTTCCTTCAGAAAGGGTGTGGCCGGACACTGGTAGCCACTCTGATCTGAGGAAGTTGGTTATGGATTTCCCTGACATGTGGGCTCAACATAAAAATGATTGTGGGATATTGAGAGATGTAGAGATTAAGATTACAGGTCCTGACCCTCCTCCACAAAGACAGTACCGCTTCCCAACAGAGGCTATAGAACCAGTTACTGAAATTATTGATCAGCTTGAACAGCAGGGTGTGATTAGGAAATGTTCTTCTTCCAATAATTCACCTTTGTGGCCAGTAAAGAAAAGTAATGGAAGCTGGAGATTAACTGCAGATTTTAGGATGATCAACAAATCTACTCCTCCAGTAACAAATTTAGTTGCTTCCACTCCTGAAGTTATATCTAAGCTGAGCGCCACCTGCTTATGGTATTCAGTGCTAGATGTAGCCAATGGCTTCTGGGCTATTAAACTTGCTCCAGAATGTCAATATAAGTTTGCTTTCAGTTTTAGGAATATTCAGTATACATTCAATTCTCTCCCACAAGGCTTTCATAGTTCCCCTACTTACTTTCATCAGGCCCTAGCAAAGGTCTTAGAAACGTTCTCTGCCCCAGACAGTATCATACAATATGTGGATGATATCTTGTTACAGACAGAGACAGTTGAGGAACACATGGAATTGCTAAGAGAATTGTTTGATTTATTTTCCAAATCAGGCCTGAAGTTAAATACTGCAAAGGTTCAGTTGATGAAAGAGAAGGTAACATTTTTGGGGGTGTCAATCCAAAGGGGAACAAGATGTCCTACTAAGGATAGAGTGGTAGCAATACTACAGGTACCTAGACCTTTTAATAGACAGTCATCAAGAAATTTTTTGGGATTGGTGAACTTTTCACGAGACTTCATTGAAGGTTTTGCTGAAAAAGCAAAGCCTCTCTATGATCTCTTGAAAGGAGAAGAGACAAGACTGATTACATGGGGGAGTGAACATGAGGATTCATTCAGGGTGTTAAAGGAGGATTTAGCATCAGCTCCAGCTCTTGCCACTGTTGATAGTGAGGTTCCATTTGCCCTGCAAACATTTACTACTGACACTTCAATTTCTTCAGTTCTGCTGCAGGAGAAGGCTGGGAAATGGAGGCCTGTAGGCTATTTTTCCAGACTCCTTTCTCTGGTAGAGAGAGGATATGATTCGTGCATCAAAGCTTTGTTAGGGGTACATTGGGCCGTTCAAGCTACAGAGCATATAGTGGGATTTAGGAAGCTCATTCTCCAAACACCTCATACACCACTGAAGTTGTTGTTTGAGAGAACCTTAAGTGGAGTCTCAACTCAGCGCCTTACCAGGTGGCTGACAGATTTACAACACCGTGACATTACTGTACAGCACAATGCAAAATACATCTTGCCACAGTTAATGTACATACAGGGAGAACCACATGATTGTGTAGAGACCCACATTCACAGGGAGTCACCACCTAAATTATTTAGGGACAAAACCATATCTCAAGATCTACAGATCTATGTGGATGGATCAAGATTTTGGCAGGATGGCAGATTCCATACTGGATTTGCAATATGGGTCCCTTCTATGCAATTGGAAGTTAAGATTATGTTGCCACGTTCCTTTTCAGCACAGAGAGCAGAACTAGAAGCCATTTCCATGGCATATCACAGGTTTGACACCCAACCTATTAGTATTTACAGTGACAATGCCTATGTTACTAGGTCACTGACAGAGTACCTACCAATATGGGATCTAAGGGGAATGGTGGATTCAGCAGGAAAACCTTTGTCACATGCAATGGCTTTGAGGAAGTTAGGTGACTGGGGAACACAACACCCACTACAGGCAGCTATACTTAAGGATAAGGCACACACAAACTCCACTGATGAACATTCACGTGGAAATGCACATGTGGATATGTTGGCTAAACAGGCAGCCTTAGAGAGGGAACCATGGCAACCAGGAGAGGCAGATACAGAAGCAGGGGATGCATGGAGAGAACACCATGTATCTAAGGAAGTGACACATATAGCAAAGGTTACAAAAGAGACATCAGAAGTACCAGACCTACAGAGAGAGCAGGCTCAAGATACTAACCTTTCTCTTTTGTTGCAGAACCAGCAAGCTCTCCCTAGTGGGTACTCTATTCAGGATGGGTTAATTTGCTATAGTAGTCCTACAGTGCCACAGGCCAAACTCCTTTTTGTAGTCCCAAAGCATTTGCAGAGACAAATTACACAGCAAACTCACTCTCTTTTAGGACACATTGGTCACAGTGCCTTAGAATACCACCTTAGACAGAAATATTTTTGGCCAGATTTAGCAATATCAGCTTTGCAGTGTATTCAAGAATGCCTTATCTGTGCGCAGATAAATCCACGCCCTAAAGGACAAAGACCAATTTTTACAGAGGGTACCAGTAGCTGATGGTCCCTGGAAATCTATTCAGATTGTTTTTATAGGCCCACTTCCACTATCAAAGGGGGGTCTTAGATATGCTTTAGTCATTGTGGATATTTTTTCTAAATGGGTTAAAGCTATTCCTCTTAGGCGTGACACTGCACAAGCTACTGCAAAAGCATTATGGGAACATGTGTTTTCAAGGTGGGGTTTTCCTAAACTCATTGAGTCAGACAGAGGTACACATTTTACTGGACAGATAATGCAAAGCCTCTGTGCCCTACTGGGAATACAGCAGAGATTCCATGTTCCATATCACCCACAATCCTCGGGTATAGTAGAACGCATGAATCGTACCATTAAGTCTAGTTTAGCCAAAATGCTGACACAATATGGTAATTCTTGGGTTACACACAAACCAGCAGTTCTAATGGCTATTAGAGCTACACCTGCCACTGCTACTAAATGTTCTCCCTATGAGCTCATGACAGGGAGACTGATGGCTCTAGGCCACCCAGGTGAACCTCAATTGTCCACTCCCCTGAGAGAAGCTGTGTCAAGAGACCAATATCTCTCCCAAATTCAGGAGCAGTTAAGATTACTGCTACATTTTGCTGCCTCTAATATGGCCCCAACTGATTGTAAGGTGTCATCTAAAATTCAAACTTCGTTTGAAAAGGGGGGAATGATCATGATTAAAAACTTTAATAAAAATTCTCCATGGGATGAAATTGGGAGGGTCCCTATGTCATTCTAGATACATTAGGTACTACAGTGCTTAAGGTAATAAGATCAAACCCCAGAAAAACCAGAAGGCAGCCTGGTCACAAATGGGTCCATGTGGACCAATGTAAAATGTTTAAAGGGACAGAGGTCCCAGATGTAGATATTTCTGTTAAGAATTGATACTTGTTTGATCTTTTCAGATTTGGCAACGAGAAGTCCACAAGGGAAATGGAGATGCATTTGTTTTTGGGGATTTTATGGACAATGTTATTTATGTGTAAAAATCAGGACATTGATGGACCACAAGCTACCTCTTCCACAAGGCAAAGAAGATCGAGTCCTACACAGATGATCAAGGCATGGATAAAGATATGGAGCAGTCACAATTTAGAAGAACCATGCTTGGATGAACTGACTCTAAGTGGGAGTGGGATTGTGGACATTTTTGCAACAAAAAGACAATCCCATGTGTGAGGGTAAGAAAATACTTTCCAGGGGCACCTGATGAGTGAGAGACTGATAGAGCCTCACGAAACGCGCGTCGGGAGATTGTGACGTCATCAGTAAGCGCGATCACAGCGCAGACCACGCCAATATAGCGTGGAGCATGATAGATACAGCTCTAAAGCTCCAGGTCCACTACTAACTTAAAAGAAAGATAGAAAGCCAATTCCTTCACCACAAAGTCTCAATATAGTAAAAATAGAGTAATATACAAGAATAAGGAAATAGAAAAGAAAGAAAAAGGAAAAAGGAGTAAAAGCATAATTAAAGCAAAAAAAACGGAAGAAAAAGGAGGACATAACCTCCTTCTAAAAAACAATAGACAGAAGCATTAAGGTAATATATAGTTTAAGAAACAGCATAATCAGGAGTGTATACATTTTTAAAAAATAGCACAGCATTAGCACTATAAATGAATAAGGTAAAGTAGTGACTGTGATAGACTAACAGTCACGAGGTAAAAGGGTAATATAAGAGGAAATAAGCACTAAGTCAAATAGCACAAGCACTTTAAGATAAAAAAAATTTGAATAACACAACTTGAATTATAATGCACTTTAAGTAATAGAATTCAGAATTAACATAAATCAACAGGATAAAAGATTAACACATAAGAAATGCAAAGGCACTTAAAACATATACTCCAGAGAAGTGCTGTATGAATAAACAAAACTATACAACAGACAAAAGGATTATAAAACCTTATCTTAATCTTATGTAAATAATGTAATCTTATGTAAATTAAAATCCAGGGTACCTGATAAGGATTTGACTAAGGAAACATAACCAAAATTACACAAATACAATTGAATTTAAAAAACAAATCTTTTATTGACTTGAGCATAATAAAGTAATTAAATAAAAAAGCTGTGATCAAAGCAAAGAATATAATAATAACAAAAATAAAACTTTAATAAACCTCTAATAATTTGCTGGACGTCAAAAAACCCAAAGGATTAAACACCTTGGGTTTAACATGATTTTTTTAATCGTTGCATTTTTAACAACATTTTAAATGTACAAATAAAGATTGAATTTTTTAAAATTAGTATGTGGCAATAATAATTAAAATAAAGGCTGCATAAAAGGTGTTTCTGTACAACCTTGGTTGGTTGTTCAAGGATTCCTAAATAGAATCCACAGGACAATAAAATCTTATGTCTACCAAATCAGGTTAGAACAGTATTTGATTCATGCTGGCATAACCATTCCTACTGCCAAGGATTTGTAGAAAAGGTTAAACCCCAAGATATGATATTCCCCTTGGGACAGGGAAAGGTGTGTTTTGTGTCATTGAAACCAAGGGATGAGGTACACATATGGTTCAAACATTGTATATCTAGGGAACAGATTACTCAGGGAATTTACTGTGTCATAGACTATCCGGTGAGAATAAGTTCACAGCAGTTTAATCTCACAGTGCCACAGGTATTAACCTACAATAAAACCCTGGGGTCTCCTCTGATTGTACCAATTGTATCAGACAGCACACCTCGGCAGAAATGGGTAATGCAACTTAAAGATGATCAGATACTGCTCAAACACCTACAACATTTTCGGGAAAGGGTACACGTAAATTTTCACCATCAACAACAAGAACTCCTGGTGGCAGAAATTAGTTAATTCCTTTTCAAAACACTCATCATGGGGTTCTGCTTTGGGAAAAAGGTTATGTTACACCCATTCATAGTCGTTCTAATTGTGTCTATATTATGTATTATTGTTCAAATATGCATGTGTTGCTATCTGAAATCCATGATAGCACGTATATATCATCTATATTATGGTATACATATGAAAACAGCTCTCGTAAAATAGCAGAAACTCACACACATAGCGGGATATAGCGATTTTATAGTTGAATTCGATACTCACTCTTATACTCATTTTTCTTAAGCTTCTATTGGAATGAAAAGGTACAGATGTCTTTCATTGCCAACAGGGGGGAATGTTGCAACACGCCTTGCAGAAATAGGGAAATAATTACCAGCTTAGAACGCATGGGTGGGTGTGTAACTTTGAGAACCGGATACATCCAGTATACCATGTGGCTGGAGGAGCCCTTTGTGTGTGCAGCTGACCAGTCAGGTGGCTTTGTGTAGACATGTAAACCTAAACTGACCAGTAAGAGGCAAAGGATATGAGTATGGGGGT